>VYXF01013115.1:589482-612903 GCA_013397295.1 Polioptila caerulea | reverse complement strand
CCGCACCCGCCTCCGCCAGCTCACAGCTCGCCGAGCGAGGAGCCGACCAGAGCCAGCCTCTCGCCAGCGCCGGGGACCTGCGCGCCCGCGTACCGCCGCCGAGGAGCAGAGACAGGGCTGCCCCATGCCTGCGCACTTGCTGCAGGAGGAGGTAAGCGGGGCCCCGGGCTGCGGCTGCTTTGTCTTCCCCTCGCCCCTTCCTCCTTCATCTCCGCGGCTGCGGCAGCGCTGCGCGGCTGCATCGGGCATCCACGCGTGTCTGTGCGTGCACACACACACGTATTCACACGTGTGTGCCTGTGTGCTCTCCGCACCGCTTCGCAGCCGTGAGGCGAAGGGGGGCAGCCGTAACTTAAGATATCGCCCAAGCCTGATAGGGAGCCCATGGATGAAGCGGCGACATCTGCCTTTGCGGTGATCTTCCTGGATCCTGTGCCCTCAGGTAGACTGAGCATAAAATACAGGTTTATTTTGAAAACACCAATCGAAGCGTGCTGGGTGCTTGAATAGCACAAAGGGTATTCTAAAAGGTCTTTTGTGGCAAGAAGTCATAGATTTTTTTGATAATACTCAGACTGGAATTTTTTAAAATTTTCTTAATTAATTCTCTTTTTAATAAGAAATGGGTTTCACTCATAGTGTTTTAAAAACAAATATTGCAGCAGCGAGCGTCTCTAGGACAGACGCAAGGTGAAAGCTGGCTGCCCAGATGAAATGAATGACTGTGTCTGCACTGCTTGAATCTAGCAAGCATACAATAGGGAGACTGCCCATTTTTTGCATGAGAAGGTCTGAATAACAACCTGACACCAGTAAGATGTGTGGAGATGTTGGATTTGTAAAGATTTTCATTTTTATTTTTGACCCTTATGGCAGCCACCCTTTGCCCAAGGAGAGGAGACAGTGTTTGTGTTCTCACCTTCTCATCCTTCCCCCCTCTGCCAATGCCTAGAAGTGGATGTAAATCACAGCCCTGCTCTTTTCCTGTCATCAGCAGACAGGGTCTCCTTTGGTCCTTTTGTGTAGGTGCCATGACCTTCCAGGGATGCTGTGATGTAAAGAACTTTACTTTTCTCCCCTTCCAAAATGGATGTCAAGGGCAGTGTGCTCAAACCACGTTTCATGGTTTTGGCATGTATTTTGGGTCATATCCTGGAAGCTGGAAAGAATCCTGTCCCTGGGTCATGCTGGGCACATTCAAATATACTGGACCCAAGATTCAGTGCCCTGGGGCCCATACACTGTACCTGGTGCAGGAGCCTTTGAGCTGCAGTTGGTTGTATAAGCTGGCTGGGTGCCAGGATCACCTATGGAGTGTTCAGTGCTGGGGAGGTGGGGGTATGGATGGGGAAACACATCTGTTCTGCAGATGAGAGCTGCAAAGTCATTCAGAAATGGGGGAAAGCTAATGAAAATTATTTAGCTTGCCTCCTCCCTCTCTCAGCTCTAGAATCCAGATCAATCTCCATCCCATTTTCCTCTGTAGGAGCCAATATGGTCATAAGGGGATGAAAATCCTTTCTTTCCTAATTTCCCCCGTTTCTACCTAAATAGCCGCCCTCTCTCCCTCCCTCTTGCCCCCCCTGCTCCTCCCACCAAGTCTGTAACGTGGAGCTGTTTCACAGCTGCTTTATAACCCTTTTGTTCAAGGTTAGTTTACATGTGAGAAATGACCAGTCTGATTATATCAGTGTAATTCCAGCAGCATAGGTATGCTGGTAAAATTCCTCATGTGGCTACTACAACTCAGGAAGAGATTTTTTTCCTCTCTCCTGTTTTCTTTGCACTCCTCCTCCTCTTCCCCTGTGTAACTTTGACAGTGACATAAGCTATCATGGAGGAGAAAAATGCAACTCCCACCTTACATTCCTACTCTGGAAGCAGCATGTCCATATGGGGTGTGTTACCCGTCTAATTATACCACCAATCACTGCTGAGAATTTTTCCTGCATAGACAAGTCTTGGGTCTTTTTGGTAGATTGTCTTGCAGCCAAGAAAGAAAATTGTACCTTTCTGCCAAAATGCCAGATGAGAATATCTAACACTTGGGAACGGGCAGGACTTCTCCTTGCCTAATCTCTGGATTAGAGGCCGTTTCTCATGGCTCTTTTGGTGTGGAGATTACCTCTAAATTCTCCAGTAGATGAGACTATCATACCCTCAAAACATTAATTAGGAAAGCAGGCAGAGACAGCCTATTGCCAGGATGCAGAAGAGCCAGTCCCAAGCTCAGCAGCTTGCAGCAGGATACACTGTGTCCAGTTTTTTCCTTTCGAACCTTTGATTCCCCAAGGAAAAAGTAAAAGCGCTTCTTTCTGTAGAGATCATTTTACTTCCCAAATGTGGGGAATCTGTCAGCCTTGCCAGCTCCTCCCCATCGGAAGGTATGTCTGTAACCCTCTAGTTTCAACCCCTGGGAAAGGGAGGAGTTGGGGTGGCCACGTAAGCTGCCTGGCCTGATTTTAATGCCTCCCTCAGGAAACTAGGACATGGCAGGATGGTGGTCTTTTATGCATCCTGAACACCTGAGAGGGAATCTGCTGTTAGTTCAGGAGAGGTTTCTATCAGGAAAGGAGCTTTCCCAGCTTGACCATGCTCCCTCCTGCAGTCTCAGCTCTCCTGTTCCTGCTGGCTGACCTTTGGTGCCCCTTCACCCAGGGAGGCAGCGGTGTGGGTGGCAGAGGGACAGGTCCCTTGGGCAGCTTCCCGGGGGCAGGGGATGGGGGTGATGTGTGCAGGACACACCACTTGCATCCCACGTGCTTGGCACCCCCGGGATTGAGCCATGTTGGGCACTTGGGCTGTGAGTACCAGCAGGCACATGGCTGTCTGGCTGGAGATGGAAATCCGTGATTCAGGGTTCACTGACCTGTCTCATTAGGGTCAGTCCTGCCTGCTCCTTTTGTCATGCATGCCTGATCGGGCAGGCTGTCACTCAGCCAGGGCAAACAAGCATGTTTGGAGGGAATGTTGTGTCACAGTTACAGAAGGGAGCCAGGAGCCAAGCTGAGCCAACTTTGCTGCTTAAAACTTCCTCTCTGCATGCTGGTGGCCATAGATCAGAGGATTGTCTTCCCTTGCCTCAGTTTGCCTGTGGGTGGGAAATGAGAGAGGGATAAGAGCTTTAGCAGCAGGCACGGGATAAGTAGCTGCAGTTCTAACTAGAAGTGCCTCACCTGACTGCCTCCATCCACTGATCTTCAAGCATGTTGGTCTTGCCACATCCCATCGTGGAAGGTGAGGCAGGGGATATAAGGAGGCACTCCAGAGGAATTCCTCTATGGATCTTCCTGATGTTCCCTTGTGGGGTGACATAAATAAGTAGTATATCAGGAGCAGCCTATTGATTTATTATAAAAGTGTGTTTCAGACCATATTTCTCTCCCACCTCTTTGTTCATTCACAAGATTTCTTTTATTGTTTTCTGCTTATGCACAACAACTTAAGCCCAGATCACAAACCCACCTAAAAACACCCACTAATCAAACTGAAGGAAAACAAAAACCCTTGCAGTCTGCAAATGATCTCACTGGTGGAAAAGAGACTGGCTTTCAAGGATTTTTCTTTACTTTTGGCACCGTACCTACCATTCACCTGCTTTCCAGAAAGACCAGGTCTCTATACTCTTAGGCCATGACTTCATGTGGCCAGAGGAGGCTCTTCTTTGTGCCAAGGGCTCAGCTGAAAGAATGGAGCCTTCCAGAGAAAATACAGGCTGTGAACCTTTACACTGCCAGCCTAGATGCATGTGTTTCTATTTCTTGAATTGATAACAACCGACTTCTTGTTTTGTTTTCTCTTTTTTCCTTCCTTGAAAATGTCCATTGCTCCTCTTCAAGGAGTTCTCCTCCACCTCCAGCACCACTGCTGTTGGCACAGTCACCTCCCGGGTGTCCAGGAATGGAAATGCCATCATGGAGAAGGACTTACTCAATCATGAGGACTTGGCAGGAGACCGGGGCATGATAGACGATATCTTTGATGAGACCTACCGGGAGAAAGAGGGCCCCAAGCCCCCGCTGCGATACGTCTGGAGGAATATCATCCTCATGAGCCTGCTGCACCTAGGGGCCCTATTTGCCTTGACACTGATACCTTCTGCAAAGATCCAGACACTGGCATGGGGTAAGCACATTCCTCTATCTGTTTCTTGGCATCCAAACCCCCCCAGATCTGTTGGGTTCTGTTGTTCCTTCTAGGCCCACAGACTCGGGGATGAGAGAGAAAGAAGTAGGGGGCTTCTTCTAGAAGCAGCTCTTCAGCCAGATTTGTAGCCAGCTGTGGAAGGGCTTGCTAGTGTCTCTTGTAAGGTCATACTTGAGAGGGAAGGATTTGGCAGGGATTTGGCTTGTCTGCTCAAAGAACAAACTTGATTCACAGACATTAGGCTTGGAAATATTCTTAATGTGCAGCTGCTTGTGGGGTGAAGCACAAAAACTGTTTGATAGAGTACTGTGACAGTGCCAGAAAGTTAGGAAGAAAGATGCTAGCAAGGGCGCCTTAATGAGTGTTTGGGGAGGCAAGGTAATGTTTGGCATGAGACTGCCACCCATTCCTTACCAGGGAAGTGTAAATCCCACAGAGCCTCAATGCGTGTAGGAGGGAAAAGAGACAAAATACAGTTGTGCTGAAGATAAAAGTCAAGAAATAAGTCTGAAGTTCAGGTCTTTTCTCATTCTTAAAAAAGCACAGATTGGCCATCGTCATCCCGGAACTAAGCCTGACAACTTTCAGAAAATAAATAAGCGTCTCTCCAGGCAGCAAATTCCAGTGGAAAGCACAACCCAGCAGAAGGTAGCTAGGCAAAGCTCTGCTTTCTCAGAGATCTTGCCCTGGGTAGGAACCAAACTCCTTCTCTGACTGCCTGAAAGACAGCTGGGCCCAGGGCCCGCTCTGCAGGAGAGCCTCGCTTTCCACGAGCCTTTGTGTGCCCCCCTGGAGGAGTCCAGAAGCCAAACGGCTCCCAGTAGGGAGGTCGAGAGATTGTATCCAGCCCCTGCCTCCCTGTGAAACAGAACATCCTGAAACAAAAAGCAGCAGTCTAGATTGAGGCCTGCTGGGGTGGGATTTGGCTTCCGTAGTGTTCCTGCTTCCCGGTCAGCCCGGCTATGGATGGGCCCTGGGGCGAAGCACCAGGTCCATCGCACTCTCCAAGTCTGTCTTCCTGATGGCTGTGTGCAACGAGTATCACAGCTGAACTGGGAAGGAGACACCTTCCTGGATGGCCAGGCTGACCCTCCCTCTGTAACTATATCAGCCTCTCACAGGCAGAGTTCTGGGGGATGAGCTTCACTGGAGGCAACAGTCTGGCTACAGCATCTGCAAAAGCAGAGGCACTGATGTGCTCCCTTGTGCAGCCAGCATGGACTATCAGGGGGATATTATGAAAGAAGAGTTTGCTGGGCCTTTCCCTTGTGGAAAACTGACAGGCTGTACTTTCCCCTGGCCTGTCAGAGCTGGGCAGAACATGCAGCCTCAGCATGACCTTGGAGGAGAATTTCAGGGCTCTTGGTCCTGTTCTGTGTGTCCCATCCTTGGGCTGGGGGATAAGCAAAGACTGCTGGCTTCTCTCACTCACTGAGCTGACAGCCTGGGTCCTCCAATTCCAATCACATAACTGCAGGATGTTGGGGAAATGAGAAGGAAAAAAGTGAGTTGAATTTACTGATTTCATTTCAAGCTGCTGATATGCTCCATGATTTCCAAATCCATCCAAACCTTCTCCCTTGAGTTCCCTTGAGTTACTTAAGAGGGCTTGAGCATCTTTATCCAGAAAGTTAATGCTGTTTTGCAGTCTGCTAAACCCCACCCTACCCCAAAATGGTCTCTGAGGCAATGTCTTTGCACCTGTGCCTCTCTTTAGGATGTCTATATGGCATCTCATGGCCCTTCCCAGGAATCTGGTTTGCTTTTTATCTGATGTCAATCCTTCCTGCTCTCCTTGCTCAGTCAACTGTGGTGTGAAGTGCCAGCTGCTCTCCTGCCACAGTGAGGCACTGCAAGATTCCTTGGTGGATTCTGGAGTGACATGTTCTGGGAATGGCAGAAGGACATGGTATTTGGGGGAACTGCACTGTTCTGGACTGGCTGAAGATCAACCCTGCCTTACCAAAGCTTGAGTAGCTCCACCAAGCTCCTTATCCTGTACTCCTGTTCTGGGAAAGGACCACCATTCATGGCACCTGCAGCCAAGTCAAGAGTTCCCTTGTAGTCCATTCTCCTCCAGCACTAACTGGAATTGGAATACTCTGATCCCCCACAGGTCTACCTTCTCAGCAAGGCTTCTTGCTCCTTGCATGCCCTTTCATACCTTTATTTGGCATATACAAGGCATCTGTGGCTGTCATGTCAGTGACTTGCTGTTTATTCCCATCAGCCTTTGGTAGCAAGGAGAGGACTACAGTTCCCATGTCACACACAAGGATAGTGCAGCAGAGGCTTAGGTTGCTTCTGGCAGTACACCATGGGCTCATGGCAGGCCAGATCTAGCAATGGTAGTTCTGGAGCTGCTGGAGTTTTTGCTTGTTTCTTTGGGTTTTTTTCAGATAATTTCCTCCTTAGGTTGTGTACATATAATACAAAATTAACATGGTCCCAGATTTCTCTGTTGTGGTGCAACAGACAGCTGTGGGACCTGGTAACTCATCTACCTTCTATAATTTATCCATTGCTTATACCCACTTCATCCAGGCCACTATCTCCTTGATGTTCCTGTCCCTTTGCAACCAGTTATATTGGTGACTGTCCTCCTTTGTTTTCATTTCTCTATGTGCTGATTCCTCTTTGTCTCTCAAGCTCCCCAGCCCTGCCTTCATCATTGTTTGCTGTTCTGCATTGCTGTGTGCATTGTATCCCCTGATCTCTTTCTGGTACAGAGCTTCCCAGAATGAGCTCGGGTTGTTGATCAGGTGAGAGCTCACCATCACAAGAGCTCTCCGAGCCTGTCCAGCACTGGCTTTCTAGTCAGCTCCCTTTTTATTTATTGTCTTCTCCACTGCACTTCTCAAAGTCTTGCTTAGTCTTTTCAAGCATCATGGGCAGATTTTATGTCATTTGCCAAATGGCACAGAGACCAAGTCTAAAAGGGCAGGATGCAGAGGTGATGGACAGTTTATTCTCTAATTGCTCAGATCCTCCTTGGAAACGTGATTTGTGGGTAGTCTTTTTAGCCCTCGGATGCAGCAGACTGACAGTAATTGTGTTAACTCCTGTTGGCCTGGACAGCAGTGTCTGTAAACAGTAATGGTTCCTCTCGACATGGTGCTCTGTCAACACCTCAGTTCCCTGCAGTGCCAGGGGCTCTGGAAGCATGGGTTGATACCATATTTTGTTGTTGCTGTATTATCTTTGGACCAAAGTGAACCTTGCTGGATATTTTAGGCAATTCTGACAGTCTGAAAATCTCAGCCAATACCACCTCCAGAGATACAACCAGCAAAGTGTTGACAGTGGTTGTTTTACTCTCCCATTAAGACTACAGCTGGCAACACCTTTCCTCTTAGTGTTCCCTCTAGGCTTAAGTAGCAGGTGGTGTGCTTCTCTGAGTGTGGCAGGGAAGTTAGGTTTCAGTGACAGCAGAGCCTATTGCTCCTCCTAAACACTGTTCCCTGTATGCAGCCTGTAAATTTCACTGCCCCTGGTATCTTGCTCCTGAGAGTAGCAGGACTCACCTGGCTAACAGGGACTGGGCAGCATGGAGGAAACAGTCCTGCACTGAGCCAAAGCCCAAGGACACTTTCAGGAGCAGGAGCACTTCTTCATGTAAACATCCTTGGTGTTCACTGCAGGTGACACTGCTTTCAGCATATTCCTGGTTTCTCATCATAACTTGGGTCTGAATCTGGGCCCTAAAGAGGTAAAGCCTAATGAGTCATAGCTATGACTGAATGCGGAATGTTTCCTGTTTAATTTTTGGAGCATTGAGTGCTTATTACTGCCAGTGGTCATAATTCTTTGTATTCCAGTTGAATGGGTCACTGGGAATATCACCTGCAAATTGCCAATTTTTTGAATCTTGTGTAGTTCAAAGCATGGCATGGAAGATGACTCTGAATACTCAGCTGATGGAGTCCCTAAGTTCTTCAGTTTGGGGCAGCTTCACAGGGCAGGTGTGACAAATCTGTGCTACTTTATTTCACCTTCTCTACTCTCTTTCCAATTGAATTCTTAGTGGATGATCTTGGAGAAGTTCTTCTTCTTCCCTGTGAGATGCTGATTCCCTGACTATGCAATGATCATCACTGTACCTGTTTATGGGGGCGAACTCTCTGAATCATAAAGGTGCTGGATTGTTCTGTATTCCACCAGGATTTCAACCATTGTGCATATCCTGTCACTGTCACGTAAACTCTTAGATATGGCTGATGGATCTAATTGTCTCCAGGCAGGATTTGGCATTCTGTGGGGCTGGTGCCATGAATGCATAGACTGAGAATCAACTGCTTTCCCACAGAAAGTGTCTGCCCCTTAGATAAACTACAGCTTCTGTATACAGGCAAGAGGCCAGGCAGCACAGGATTATAACTAGAGAGTTATGGCCACTGTGGTGACCTGGGATTCAGCTCCAAGAGCACATGAGCTGCTGAGGTTCACTGGCTTTGGATGGAGGCTGAGTCTGTTCAATGCTGGGGCATCCAAAAGCAGTGGGTACTATTCCAAATTTTCTACAAAAGCTTCCAGGAAAGGCTACCCAAAAGCAGATGCTGGGTTGTCTGGGTTTGGAGTCTGTTGGTGTCCCCATCACATCTCTTTTGTGATTCCCTGTGCATGCTGATAATGTCTTTGTTGCTGGTGTCATCTTTTCCCAACAGGGATATCCACAGGCAGATTCTGAGAATAGTCTGTATAAAAGCGATATAGATGAGCCTCCTTTCCTGCAAAGCTTAAATACAACAGTCATCAGCCAGAGTCATCCTCCTGGAGGCCTCTTTTACGAAGATATGCTCAGTCAGCATGTGAGAATTCACCAAATTAGAAAAGCTGAATATTCACAGCTATGAATCAGGCCTCTACTCGTCTAGCCTGGCATTTACTTTCTTGTGCTATTGAAGATCATGAAAAATCTCACAGTTTATTTGTGTCCCTGGTACGCCATCAATTCCTAGGGCCTGCTTGCCCTGCAGTGGGCTCTTTCCCTAGCAAGTTGCCCTACACATCCATTGCAAGGTGCCGTTGTTTATCATGGACTCTCTGTCCTGTGTTATCTGTGGGGATAGTGCTGATTTTAAATGCATCTTAAAATGTAAAATAAACAAGTCATGAGTTGGTTCATAAATTTCAAGTCAGAACCATGAAACTGAGTAAGAACTTCAAGGTTTCCAGCATGAGTAAGGCCAAAGGGACACCTACCAAATGCCCCGTTCCATCATCCTTCACTTCTCCCCTTCCAGGCTTGGACAGCTTTGTGAGCTTTGTTCAGCCTTGTTGTCTCTTGCAAAGTCTGGATCTTGCTGTATTTGCATGCTTGGCTCTTCTGAAAGACCGCTGAGGTGCTGGGAGACACAAGGCGGAGTTGTGCTGGTCCAAGGATTGTGCTGCATTCAGCAGCAGGCAGGGGAACCAAGGGAGAAGGTGGAGATGGGGAATCACAGTCAGATCAGCAGACAGGGAAGGTCACTCTTGTGCAGCAGGATGGAAGTTAGAAGGGTTCATGCAAGTTTAAGGGGCCAGAAGATGATGTAAATCAGCCAAGACAGGCTTTTAGTGGATAAGAGATTAGGTTGAGAATGTAGAATGACAAAAAGGAGGTGACAGAAGGAAGACAAAGCAGGAGATGACAGGAAATAAAGCCTGTATTATTTTGAATGAAAGAATCGGGCCATGCCTGGCACAGGTCTCAGATTTCTGATTCCAGACAAGTTTCTGTCAGAGTATCTGGTTTTCTGGGTTCAAGATCTACTTGATTAGAGCCATTTGGCTGGACTGAATAGCTGAACATCAAGCATACTATCAGCAATTCCTATCCATGGACTTACATGTAAGAATAAGGAACTCTTTTCATGAACAATACAATTGGCTGAAATGTGCAAATTTATACCAGGAAAGTTTGCCCTGGGGGACTGGTAGGAATGCAGAGGACTAGAGGTGGATCAGTTGACCTGTTCACAGATGTGCACCCTTCCCTCTTTGTGTCTGCACTTGCAGAGCAATCCAGCTGTTTAATGTTCTCTTTCTGCCAAACTTCCTGACCCTTCCTTCCTAGAGGAAGAGTCAATTTTCTTCTTACCCTACTTTTCTAGTGGAATGCTGCTATGAAACGCTTGGGTCTTTTCTCCATTTTAGTTTTAGGATTAGATGCTGGAGCTGAGGTTAATTTCCAGAATTCCCAGGAGGACAAACGGGCACACAGACCAGGGCATATATGAACACATATTTGGGAAAGGAATGTGTTTTTTAGCTAGATGCCAAAGGGACAAGGAATTCTTCCTGCCCTGTGTGAAGAGGGGACACATGAAGCAGTCTCAAAGCTCAACAGGGCCCAGCAACATCTGCCCCTGCCATGGGCACAGCTTGCAATGAATCATTAGCCCTGGGGTTTCCCTCTGTGAAAGGTGCAGGAGTTAAGCAGAGGGAGGGATCCAAAAGACCCTAGGAAGGGTAGCCTCTGGGTAGATTTTAAGCCAGTGCTAGAACTGAAGGTTGTCTCCTGCGCAGAAAGGGAGCAGAAGAAAAACCTAACCCGGGGCTTGAGCTGTCACCTTCAAGAATGCTAAGATTATCTACCATCTCTAGGTGAAAATAATGCAAAAGAGATTTAGTGGGGGGTGATGAGATAGAAAAGCAAGAGCCTGGGGTGGAAGGAAAAGGAGAAGCTGTTCCCTGGTGGACTGCAATGCTTTTACCACAGTGTTTTATGGAAGCAGCCACTTTATACAATTTTGACTATTCTGCACCATGACAGATGGCACTATGCTGAAGAACCAACCCTTGTGACAAGTCTTCTTAGGGGGAGCCTCCTTCCTTGTTAGAGAAGAGGAGCAAGAGAATTGATTAACCCCATATTGCCTAGGAGGCCTGTGGTAGCTTGGGGACCCACACTGAGTTTCATTGCCCCAATCTGTGCTCTCTATGGATTCCCCTCTTGCTTACACAGTCTTGGGGGAAGGCCCACCTTTGTGTTGCTCAGCCTGAAGCTTTGCTCTAACTACTCAAACACTTTCTCGTCCTTTGTAGCTGTTCTGTGTTTCGTGGTGAGTGCTCTGGGGATCACAGCTGGATCTCACCGCCTCTGGAGTCATCGGTCCTACAAAGCCACGCTGCCCCTGCGCATCTTCCTGACTATTGCCAACTCCATGGCCTTCCAGGTAAGCACTTCCTCAATGTGCCACTGGTCCCAGAAGGAAGTGCTCCCATGAATCCCTGCCTCAGGTATGGGACACAATCTGATGAAGCAGTTCCTCTCTCCTACAACCTCTTGTTAGAAAAAAGACGTCCCTTTCCATCTAACACTGCAATGCTAGAGTCTGTCTTGTTATCTTTACCTTGTCCCATCAGAGGTTGACTCTGAGAAAAACCCAATGGGGAGAGGACAACTGGCCAAGACCAGAGATAGGAAAGCTCTCCAAAGCAGGAATGCACCTTTCTCTCAGGGTGTGGTCTCCCTGTGCTTGCACCAAATCCCATGAAAGGAGTGTGGAAGTGTTAAGTGTTCTGGCATTGCCTCACTCTCCTTTTGCTGTGTGGCTGATAAAGGAGAAGACATCTGCAAAGCCAGGGATGTAGATTTCTACAGGACATAGAATTTGCTACTTCACAAAGACCAAGAACTTGTTGAGATTAGGGGATGTTTCTCTCATTCAGAAGAGTGATATTTAGGACTAATCATGTTATAAATCACACCACTGGCTTCTAGAGAGTTGTCCCAGGTCAGTGATATTTTAAGGAGAGAAGGGTTGGGCCCATTCAGAGTGGCACAAGTGACTGCAGGCACTGTTAAGCATCTTGGGAGATTGCTTCATCTCTCAAAGAGCACTAACCTCAGGATATTGCCTAACTACTGTGAGAGTACTTCACAGTCCCCAAAGCAAATAAAACTGCAAATCTGTAGAAGTCACAGTAAAAACCCAGATTGTCATGGCACAGAAAAATAAATCCTCTCAGGCTTGCTGCTGTAAGTCAGCCCTAACAACACTCCATCCTCCAACTGTACTGAAGCGTTGCTTGTCTGTGGGAAGTGAAGGTGTCAGAATGCAGAGCTTTCTGCTATAAAAAGGTGATCACAAAAGTATCAGTGCTGTGCTCTTGAGTAGTTCTCCAGAGGATATTACTTTGTTTACATGTAATCAAAACAGTGAAGTCTTTTTAAGCCTTGAAAAACTTACTGAAACATAATTGATTTTCTTCTTCTCTGATAGTACCAAACAGCAGTCTTTGATGAGGAAGGGGATGGACCAAGCTGCTTATTCCAGCCAGTGGTCCAGCACTCAGCAAGGCAACAGGATGGGTTGCTGTGTATTAGCTAGTCCTGTACAAAGGCCATCTTTCACAGGGTTATAGGGCAGAGAGGGAAAGAATTTGCTGAGCTATTGCTGTAGGGGATAGGAATAGACAAAGATGAGAGACAGACAGATATTTCAGCTTCAATAGGAACTAATCCAAAGTTTTACCGAAAATTCGATACTACTCCCCATGGATCTTTTTTAATAGTTACTTTCATTGAGATCAAGAGATTTATGTTGAATTTATCTCATTCCTACTAGTGGCAGCAGAGGAGATCAGTGACTTTTAAGACCATGGAAGTTTACGGATTGTCTTATCTTAGGTCCTCCAGAAAATGCCTGCTCAGAAAGTGCCTGCCTGTTGGCTGCTCAGAGACCTGTGACTTATAATTTCAGAGAATTTAGGAATTCTGCCTCTAACTGGCTTTTCCACCTGCAAGACCTGTCAGCTGCAGCACAACAGAAGCTCTCATGGTTATAGCCTGTAGCTGGAAACTCCCAAGGAAGTAATTCTCCTTGACTTTGCTTGCTCTTCTCAGAAAGTCACGATTTTCAGTCAGAGTTGCCGTTAGAGGTGGCCACAAAATAAGACCTGTAGAAAAGAAAATGAGCTGAAGTTTGGGTCAAGATTTTTCAGGTTTGAGACTCCTGATTTTGTTTGTAGACAGGGTGTGGTGGATGAAGTCATACCATGATCCAGCTGCATTACATGGCCTCTTTCCAAATTTGTGCCTCCTGCTTCCAGCAAGAAGGGGAAAACCTTCCCATATGTGCAAGCTCAAGCTGTCTGTCAGCCTTCAGACTGGGCTTTCTTGTGTTGCATGGTGCTGTGTCAGGTCACCGGGGAAACTTTTCCAGCTTAGGTACTGGTTGAGTTTCTCTGCTGACTAGACAGGGAGGGCAGCTGGGCCACCCACTTCTGGGGGAATACTGAGTGACCAAGCTCTGGCCAAGATCAGCAAGGGTTGCTGATACGTGGAGATATTTGGCTGGAAGGAAGGCAGCAGTTCCCAGTATTTGGAAACAAGTGAGAGTTTAATTCCAGCCCATGTCTAGCATTGCCTTCTTGAATGGTTTTCAGATAATGATTTTATCTCAGTTAGAGGAGGAGTGGTTACAATACTTGAAAGGGACTCGAGGAGTCCTGTCTCTGTTACAGGATCCCTGTATGGACAAGTGCCTTAGTCTTTCGAGGCAAGAAATAGGGATGGTTATGCCATTTCCCTACCTTCTAAGTGTTTTCAGGAAAAGTCCTGGGCATATAGGAGATTAAGGAGCCTCTTGTGTAATTCAGGTTATAGAGCCGTGGTAGGACCTCTATTTCATGTTTTCTAGGATGGTGTAATACATGGCTTTAAGCTCATTGAAATCTTGATACAAGGAAATGATCACAGGCTTATGAAAATCTATTCTTAAAACCAGCCAAAGCAATCATTTCATAATACAAATGATAAAAGCGTTGACATTTTCCAAATTGTATTGATTTTGCTGTTTAAAAGGAACAGCAATGGGGCTGAAGAGAGGTATTTTTGAGAAATGTCATCGAAGTGGTGTGTTTGTTCTCTTTCTAAAATGAGACCTTAAATTTAGGATGCTTTGATTTCTAATGAAAAAAAAAAGTTAAAAAAGCCTCGCCCCCTCCAAGTTAAACATCTGATTAGGCAATCCCGGGACAAGCAAGGCAGGATGACCTATGGGAAATGTCAGGTACAGGGAAGGGGCAGGTCAGCCCCGGCTGGCACTGAGCAGGGATGGGGATGGGGACAGGGATGGGGATGGGACAGGAGCCCAGCGCAGGAGGGCGGGGCACCAGCCAGCCAATGAGAGTGGCTGCTGCAGGGGCGGGGCACAGCCTGACCAATCAGAGCCTGCAGAACCATGGGTGTGGCACCCCCCCAGCCCAGAGTTGGCCAATCAAAGAGCAGCACTGAGGCACCCCTGGAGCTGCTTCCCAAAAAACTGGAGAGGGGCAGCTGAAACCCAGCCTCTGTTTTAAAGGCCAGAAACCCCAAACCCTAATGAGACATGATGCCACTGATACAAGTTCAAGTCAATAGGATTTAAGCACTTAATTTTGTGATTTGAAAGGAACATCTCCAGCCCTGGCCCTAAGTTTTCACTCGTGTTGCCTTGCAGAATGACATCTATGAGTGGGTCCGGGACCACCGTGTCCATCACAAGTTCTCTGAAACAGATGCAGACCCACACAATGCCATGCGGGGCTTCTTCTTCTCCCACATTGGCTGGCTGCTTGTGCGCAAGCACCCGGATGTCATCGAGAAGGGACAGAAGCTGGACCTGAGTGACATAAAGGCCGACAAAGTGGTGATGTTCCAGCGCAGGTGAGTGGTGGGGTCAACCCTAGTGGGGAGCCACGGGGAATGGAGCAGGGACAAATGGGCTGGGAACTCAAGTGGCCTTGATGGAATGTGAGAGGATTGAGGGCATCATGTGAGAAATGTGACTCTTCAGCATGCCTAAGGCTTTGCTGTGAGATGAACTGTGAGAAATGAGCTGTCCCTCTCCTATGGGAAATGTTTAGAATCCAGTGCTATCTCTAGCCCTCCCACACACTTCTCTTGCCTGCTTACCCCGCACCATCTTGTCAGCAGCAAGCTGAACTTTCCACCACCAAGCCCCCCCCACAACACCTGCTCACCTCACAGCCCAGCTGCTGCTTTGGCTGGCCCAGAGCCCACACACAGGTGCCTCTGAGACATCCTTGGAGACCGTACACCTTCCAGACCATGTGTGTGCCCCTCTTCCCTCAGTCTTCTGGAAAGAGTATGATGAAAGAAGGGTTGAAAATGGAGATGTGAGAGGGGCAGTAACTGGGAAGGACAGTCTTGATTCACTGGTGCCTCTTGGGTAGGTTATCTCTCAGCCATCTGGAGCTATACTAGGACTGATCCGCAGAGCAGGTGAGCCTATCACCAGGGCTGCAGCGATGTGGGACTGAACCCATATAGTAACCAGCCTAAGTCAGGAAGTCCCTAGTTCAGTCCCAGACTGATTTTTCTTGTGAGTCATCAGAGTGGTTCACCCTCCTCAACTCCCATTCTTCCAGTGTGAGAGAGCTCACATGCTCATCTGTATGCTCATCTGGGCCACTTGCTTGCATTTGTTGATGGGGTGTATTTGTAGGCAGAGCCAAGTCTGCAAGGAGGAGTCGCAGCACTGGGCCAAAGCCACAGAAAGGACCATCTGTGGAACTCTGGAAGCATGGGGTTGCCTTTACAGGGACCAATGTAGTTGAGAAGCAAATGACAGATGAGGCCAAAAGCAGCAGCTGGTGTCTGGATTCATGATGGGGGCATTGCTTGGTGCATATGTGAGGAGAGCAGGATTTAGTCTGAGTCTCTTGCCTGATGATAGGACTCAAGAATCTCCAGGCATGGCTTCTGCACATCCAGAGCAAAAGATACAAGGCTCAGGAGTGAGGCATTTCTGCACTTGATTTTCCCTTTATAGCTGTCCATGAATCCTCCAAATGGAGGACTGAATCAGTCCTTCCTGTCCTTCCTCTGCCACTCAACACCTTCCTCCTGGTCCCTTCCTTTCTAGATACTACAAGCCCTCAGTGGTGTTGCTGTGCTTCACACTGCCAGCTGTAGTGCCCTGGTACTTCTGGGACGAATCCATCGTCATCAGCTTCTTCATTCCAGCCATCCTGCGCTACGCCATAGGGCTCAATGCCACCTGGCTAGTGAACAGTGCTGCCCACATGTTTGGCAACCGGCCGTATGACCAGAACATCAACCCACGGGAGAACCCCCTGGTCAGCCTGGGGGCCCTAGGTATGTTCAGCATCTGTGTCTTTGCTGCAAGGGGACTGTAGAACAGGGACAGCCTCTTGGAGCTGCAACTGCTTCTAGGAATTTCTATCAGTCCAGGCATCCCTATTCCCTCTGCACCCTTCCCTAAAAGCCTTTGTATCCAGGGGTGTTTCCCATGCTGGCCAGTGAATACATAAGGGCAGTAAGGTTATCAGCTCCCATCAGACTCTTTCCTGGCTGGAAAGGACTCTGCTACATTTAGCACCTTCTTATCTCAATGGCAATATTTTATTTACCCTGTCCAGAGGTCTCTCTGCCACGTTCACTAGACTGAAAAATGTGTGCTGCAGTCACTGCAAGTCTGTCTGAGATTTGTCAACTTGAAAACCAGCAGATTCACATTTTGACATGTTTTCAGGACAGCTGGTGATTTTGGAGGTACTTGAGAGTAAGACAAAATACTGAAATTTTTACTGAAATTTTAGAGATCTAGGAAAGTACCTCCCAGGATCAGCATATGCCCTTATTTGTTTTCCCACACCTAAATCCTCATCTGTTTTGCACTACTGTACCTCACTGGGGCTCCACTGATTTCGACCACCAAAGGATCTGCTTGTGGAATTTTAGTAGAGAGGGATTTGAACTGCAGAGATTCAGGGGTAGGAGCAGGAGTCCAAGCAGTGTCTTTGAAGGGCTGAGTGCTGAAGCCAATGTTGACAGTGTCCAGAACAGATGGTGGCTGACTAGTGTAGATTGCATAGTAGAAGTGTCTGCTTTTTTCCCCATCTGGAAATGTCCTTTGGATTTGATATTAGGATTGCCAGTGTTGTAGGAGTATTGATTAGCCTAGTTTGTTGGGAGCTTGCTGCTGGTCTACTCAGTAGCTGAATTATTAGAAGATTTCTTGTGGTGGCAGGGGGAAAACTATTAGGAATCCCCTGGTGTTTTGGTGCAGCTGGGAGCCAGGGCCTTTCATTGTTCCTTGCCACATGCTTGTTTTCTTCTAAAGCACCAAAAATCCCCTGTGATTGCCTCATTTGGGCCAGCCCTGGCATGCTGGGTCATGCCCAAATGAGATGGGGCAGATTGCAGAAGGCTGAAATTGGGCTGAGAGGAGAGAGGAACGTGGACCCAATCCAAAGCCCATTAGGAATATGGTGCTTTGGGTCAAGATAAAGGGTCTGTCACCTAGAGCTATGCAACATCCTCTCCCTGGTCATGTTTTTCAGGAGAAGGCTTCCACAACTACCACCACACCTTCCCCTATGACTACTCCACCAGTGAGTTTGGCTGGCGCTTCAACTTAACCACAGCCTTCATTGACCTCATGTGCCTCCTGGGGCTGGCCAGCGATCGCAAGAAGGTCTCCAAGGAGGTCATCCTGGCTCGGAAAATGCGGACTGGAGATGGAAGTCACAAGAGTGGCTGAGTTCCTGCTCCCTTCCACACACACATCCACACCTCTCCTTCCTCCTTTTTTCTTCCTTTCTCCCTTCCTGACCCCTCCAAACACGCTGGACAAAAGTTTAATGTTCTGTTAACTAACTACTGAATAATGCTACCAGTTTGCTTAAGATAATTATAATGAGTTTTAACACCCCTCTCCCATGCTGCATTTTGCGTGATGCATTTAAGATCTAGGACTCTGCCTTTATAACACAAGGCCACCCTTTCCCTCCTCTCCTCTCCTTTCTGTTTTCCTCTCCAGCCTCTCTAACCTGTCTCCTGCTTTACATTGTCCCAGTCTCTACCTGGAAGAGAAGCTGGCCTGGGGAGGCCCATTGCAGTTGGCTATGTACTATTTAGTTAAGGGAAGCCTGTACCAGCCAGATGAAGAGTTGAGCCAAAGTCAGTGACCCTCTCCCCACTACCTTCCCCCCAAAGTTTCTGCCACTGTCTCTCCCTTTTTTTCAAGGGCTGCTGACAGACATGACATGGCTAAACTACTCTTCCTGGGAAAAACAGCCCCATCCCTTGCTCTTGCCATCAGAAAGAAGAGTTGTTTCTTTCCAAGATGTCTTTCTTTCCAAGTGTTCTCCCCTGCTCCTCACCACCTAGCCACTCTGGCTGGGGAGAGGAGAGTGCCCAGACTGTCTCAGATCCCCAGCCAGGTCCACCAGTGGCTGGGGAATGCGGTAACAGCAGTGGGCACTGGAGGGGGAGTGCTGGTGGCCTTAATTCCCACTCCCTCTGGTGTCACAGCCTTCCACCCTGCACTACCCTCTGTGCCACAAGGGACTGAAGGCAGAGCGTGACTCTGAGCTCCACAGCTGTTTTGGAGAGCCACAGTGAGGAGGAGGACAGATGGAAGGGTGTGCCGCTGGCTGCCAAAGGGCAGCACCAGCCCATAGTGTGTTTTGTTCACCTCCACCACTGAGATTTTTGCTGGCAAATGGGACTCTGCTAAAATGGAGAGGAGGAGAAGGATGTAAACCAAAGCTCCACCTCTGAGTTAAGCTGCTTTATGTGCTGGAAGAACAGGGTCCTTTCCGGGTGGCAGGCAAATCCACATCTCTGCTGAGCACAGGGATAGGACAAGGGATCACCTGCAGGAGTAGGGAGGAGTGAGGGTGTGTGCAGGAGCAGGTATTTTCATCCTTGGGGGCCCCACTTAACAAGTGCCTGAGAAACACCAATGTGGGGCAGGTGGCACAAGGGGCTCGAGGAAGCTGAGACCTCAAGGTGAGACACTGCCACTAGTGTGAGCTACCTCTGTGCTTTCTTGCCCAGGGTCTGCTGTGTTGGTTTGCCATTCCCTGCTGCCCAGAGGGAGTGGGAAGGAGAGGCCAAAACAGCTCCTTGTTAGTCCCAGCCCTGTCGGCGAGCCATCTCGCCACCTCGCTCCTTTGCCAGTGAGACAGGCAGCGAGGGCGGCTGAGCCTGCAGAAAGGTCAGTTACACCCCTGAGTCCATGTGGGCATGCAGCTGGAGGGCACTGGGGGACAAAGGCCATGTGGGTGTTGTTTCCTGCAAGTTGTAGAGACCAGCTTGAGTTCAGGCGGTCAGTTATATTCTGGATGTTACGGCGTCAGCCCCTTTTTCCCCCTTAATTCTCCTAGTTATAATTAATTTTTATTACCATTATTATTATTAGTTGTAGCAATAGTAATGTTTTCGTTGCTTCAACGCATCAATCGGAGCTGGAGGAAAGCACAAGAGGTAGCTGGAACAAAGCGATATTGGAGTGGGGTTCGCAGCGTCTCCCGTATTCAGGCAGGCCAGGGGAGGCAGAGACAGTTCAGATGCCAACTTCCCCACCTCAGCTCTGCCACGTCGCAGCCAGGGAAGCTTCACGGGAGCAGCTTTGCTTCCTTCTGCTGCAGTGGAACTCGCCAGGAGCCAGGATAGCTCTGTGATGTTCTCCTTAACAAGAACAAGCTTGTTACTCAGAAAATGAGTCTGTCTCCTCACTTTCCCCTCCCTGCCACCACCGTGACCTTGTTTTTGCTCAGCAATGGGACCCTTTGAGTTTTTGAGCTGTTAGGAGTGATGTGGTCTCCAGCCAAGAGGAGCAAGGACAAATGGAGAAGAGAGTCCTTCAGCTCCTGGTTTCAGGAGATAGTGTCCTTACTGCTCTGAGGCTCTTGACTGCCTGGTTGCTGGCTGGAGCAAAGGGAGTTGTGGCTAGAGCAGTATCCTAGCGTTTGAAAAAAAAAAAGAAAAAGCCCTCCAAAAAAAGAGAAACACTGTTAGCTCTGTAATTGTGGGCTGACTTCACTCTCATGTAAACCCCTCTGAACTCGTGGAAGTCCCCAGAGAGGATGAATTTGCTCCAGCCAGTAATTTGAAAGGGGTGTGGGGAGGGGAGAAGGGGAGAATTATTTCCTTGCTCCTGGTGCCCTTAAGGTGTAGTGTGACATACCCTGAAGTAGAGGTGCATGCTGTGAAATGCAGCAGTATTTCACATCCTCTCAGCAGAGAAGCAGGGCTTGATATCAAGGGTTCCTTTCAAATTTCAAGTGCTGATTTGGGTCCAGAATCTGGAATGAGAGTGGAAGTTGAGGAGCAGTAACCAAACAGTCCTGGTGTTTGTCCAGTCACTTTAAAGGTGGATTGGCAAATATCTCTGGGTGCCTTAAATCTTTCTTTAATATACATAGAAGTATTGACAGCTATTTGCCGTTTGGGTTTTTTTTTCTGAGTTATGAACATACAAGGGGTTTCTTAATTATTTAATTGCCTACATTGAACTGTGGGTGCAGGTGATTTTGAATGTATTTGAGTTAGAATTTTTGTTAGATTAAGAAACAGATACAACACTTTAAGTAGAACTTTGTTTGAGATATATATATATATACTATAAATATATATATATTTTTGGTGGCATGTTTGTGTCCTGGACGCATCGTCTGTATGTTTAGCTTAAATGAGTCTGTGAAAGGTGGAAGCAGAAAAAGACGCAGTGGGACCTCATGGCTAAAGCAGCTGGGGCTTGTTCCCAGCTTAACAACTTGCTCACTGCGTGATTTGGGACAAAGTCACTTAAAAATGCTCTGTGCCTCAGTTTCCCTATCTGTAACAAGGGGTTACACCCTGCCTCCCAGAGGTGTGGTGAGGCTCGCTGCCGACCAGCCGAGCACAGGAAGGAACAGTAAGAACCACACACACCACTGCTGGCAGAAGCATGGACTGGTTTGTTTCCCAAAACCGTTCCCAGCCCTGCTGGTATTGTGAAGAGCAGAAGTCTAAGTGTTGGGTGTTCAGGGAAGGGTTGGAAAGTTGAATCTGCACATTGTTTAAGCTCTGTCACTGTTGAAATGTGAGTAGGATACAATTTTTCACAGCTTAGGGATTTCTGCATAGTAGTATCTCTGTTTTGTGTACTGGAAAAAAAAACAAAACCTTTTTGAAATAATTTCTACTAATATGGAAACAGACATCTGGTTGTGCTGATCTGAAATTTTATTTGTTCATAATAAAAATGATAAATGTTACTTTAAACCTTGTTGGACTGATGACATGGTGGGCAGGGCTTGGTAAAGCACGAGATGCTCCATCAGGATGGGGAATGCTGTGCCTTACTGTTTCGAAACCCTTCTCTCTTCCAGGACAACCGAGGGAAAACGCCTCTGGCTCTTTAAGCATCATGAATGAGTGGATTATAATGGCTTTCATACTCCAGCGCAGGCCAGGCAGGCACACCCCGCAAGGCTGCCCCAGCGCCCGGGGTTACTGCAGGTTAATTCCAGCCGGGGCCCCTTGCCAGGGCGCTGTGGCTGGCGGATACACATGCGGCACAACACGTAACACCGGCAGCCGCCTCCCGCCGGGCGGGTTCCTCAGCCTCAGCCAGGGGAATTCTCATGCAAGAGCCGGTGTCCCCGCTTCTCCCCACCCTTTCTGCAGCTAGAGGGAAGTGAAAGGAAAAGGGGGAAATCCCCTGTCCAAGTATCTCTTTAATGGATATTAGCTACCCTGCGCCCACCTGTCCATCACAGCGGGTTCGGCCATCTCTGCATGGCACCAGCTTGCTCCACGCTCGAGCGGGCAGAGGGGACGGCCTTGTTTGTGGCATCTTTGCCACCTGCAGCACACAGAGACCCCTGATCCAGCCCATGCTTGCTGGCACCACCAGACCCTTGCAGCTGGGTGTGCTGAATCCCTTGGAAAAACAGGCCCGTGCTTTGGTTTCCAGCTGCAGCTACTGCCCTGGAAAGCCCTTTGGGTGGGAAGGCCAGAGCCAGCACACTGCTAATTGGAGCAAGGCTGAAAAGAGAGTTACTCAGAGGGCTGAGGCTATTCCAGCAGCTGGGTCCTTCCACCTGGAGGTATGTGACCAGCCCAACCAATCTGGCATGTAGCTGCTTTGAGCTGCAGAAAAAAACAAAGCAAATGCTCCTGCTCATCAGCTGGTCACAGCAGTATGTCCCTGGAAGTGACAGAGAGGTGTTGCTTCTGGTAATCTGGTGCACTTTTGATCCCAGCTGTGACAACACAGCCCCTCCTAAAACAAGTGAAACAGAGAAGGCAAGTCAAGTCTTCAAAACTCCTGATTATTCAGCCAAGCCTAAAAATAAAGTTAATGATCCCTCTGTCTGGATTTCATGAGTGCAACTGCAATCGTGGCCTCTCCCTCTTTGTTAAAGACTGTTATTAAATCCCCTGCCCAAAATGTTTTCCTGCACGATCAAGCTCTTCAGCAGTGCCAGCTCAGCATTTTTAGGTCATTGCCTGGAAGTATTTCATGCATGATCATTCCTGGTTTCCTATGTAATCTGCACATTTAGGGTGCAATTCCAGTGCACCCCAACTTTGCTCCTCTGATAATCTCTCACACACCAGAGAGGGAGAGGGAAAGGAAGAGTTAATGTACGAGCCAGTCCTGCTGGGTAGGAGAGAACAGGCAAACAAGTGCCTGCTTGTTCAGACCCAAGGGAGGGAGAGCAGGGAGGGCTGCAGACTGTCAGGGGAGAGCTTGCTGTATCTTTTTACTCTGAACACAACATGCAGAAGATGCCAGCGTGGTCTTTAGGGGAGCCCAGGTTCTGGCTGCAATCCACTCCTCAGGGGTGGGATGCAGTGAACAGAGCTGTGAGGAACCCAGCGCGTCCAGCCCAGGGCCGTGGGAGCAGGACCGGGGAGGGTGCCCTATGGAGGGCAGCAATGCCCGCAGGGGCCAGGACTGGGTACCAGCTCTGCTCCGAGCCATGCGCTCCTGCCACGGCGAGAGAGCACCAGCTGCTGCTGCCTCTCCATGCGGGCCCCGCAAACCCGGGGGACTTTCGAAAAGAGGGGACAAAGTCCCAGGAGTGCACGCGGCGGCGATGGCACCACAGCAGCCCCGCGGAGCAGAAGGATGGATGGATGGCATGTGCCGAAAGGGCGATCGCCTCAGCCCAGCCCCCGAGGGAGCGCGGCGTCCCGCGGCCGCCATGGCCACGGCAGGGCCGTGAGGGCAGCCGGGGAGGCCGGGCACGGCCCGCGGCAGCTGACGGCGCAGGCCGGCAGCGGGGGAAACACCCGCGGTGGGCTGGGCTTGGCTTCCCCGGGGTTACTGCCGGTCACCGGGGCCCGGAGCCGCGTGTGTGCCACAGCCCACGGCGCCTGACCGCGCCGGGCCAATCCCGCCCCGCCGCCGGCCCGGCCCCGCTCTCGCCCGGCCCCGCTCCCGCCAGGCCTCGCTCCAGCCCTGCCCCAGCGCACTGCCAGCTCCATCTCACTGCCAGCTCCATCCCACTGCCAGCTCCATCCCACTGCCTGCTCCAGCC
>VYXF01013115.1:567999-589246 GCA_013397295.1 Polioptila caerulea | reverse complement strand
GTTTAATTTGTGTTAATTTGCAGCTCCTGCCCCAATAATTCAAACCTGAGGGTGTCCACGTGGATCCAGCCCTGGGAAGTTCCAGCCCAGCCCCTGCCCTACCCGAGCCCGTCGTTGGGCATTCTCAAAAAAAGCACCAGATGCTGGAGTCGTGGGAAATGCGAGCCCTTCAACTCGTGTCTAAAAATAAGCTCCGGTTTTAGCTTTAAAAAGATAGTAGAAAAAAGTCGGGAGGCAGAAAATTGTAGTTCAGCATGCGTGTGGATGCATGTGGCCACACTCAAATATGGACATATATCTATATATATATAAATAACACAAAAGTATCATTCACAAAGAAAAATATTTAGATTTGGGATAGAGGCTTAAAAGTACGATTTTCATACATATAAATTTTAGCTCTGATATAATCTGGTAATTTTGTAACTGTATTTTGAAAGTTGGCATTACATGAAGACAAACAAATCCTCAGTCACTTTTATTCACTTAATTCTTAACTCAAATAAACAACCTTGTAAAAATGTGTCATTAATTTCTTTTTAAACTGAATGGAAAGATACAAACTTTGCTGAGCAAAGTATTTCATAATAGAGAAGATAGTGACGACAGCTCTTACATGCCACTTTGGCATTGTAACAAACACAGCTGTTTGTTTTACTTTTTTTTTCCTAAAACAGCTTTTTACAAAACTCTGGTCTTTATCACTCAAACAGAAGAAATGCTTATTTCTTTTGAAATTGCCTATGACCTTCAGGCACCTTATATGCTAAGTGAAGTCATCATTTTGACAAAATGATCGTGTTCCTTCGTCTACAGAGAGGTCTAAAATTCTATCACATTTACACAGTTATGAAAAATTAAAAATTTCTAAGCTAATCTCACCATTCTGGTAACCTCTGCCATGTGACTTTTAATGTTCAGAAGCAGGAGGAGACTTACACAATCATATTATTTTTCTATTTCCTTGTCTTTTTGAGTTGCCTAATTACATACTGGTGATTCAAATATCACACATTTTACTACCATATTATCAGCTAAAACAGATTTGGCCTGATCCTGTATCCCAAAGAAAGTACTCTTGGTTACATTGTTCTCGGGTGATCACTGGTAATTGCATAGGTAGAAAACCAAGATAATTATTTTAAAAACCTGAAACGACTACAACTGTGACTGAGGTCAAGATGTTTTCTCACCTTGAGCAGGCTGCCCTTCACTCACCTGTCCACTATCCCCCTTCAGCCAAATTGTTTCAAGATAACTCAGAATTCATCTTTCTCTTTTCACAGGGCAAAGATGATGGGGACAGGTTTCAATTAACTTCAGCAATTCTAAACATGTGTGAAATCCCCTTTGGTTAAATAAGCATCCTCTAGTCAGGGGGGTGGTGCTTACAGTGACTCACAGCAGCAGTCTGAGATACCTGTTTTAGAAAAGGGTGAATCATCTGCTGGTGGTGCATCTGTAACTTCTATATACGGATACCTGGATTAGTTTTTGGATGCCTGTCTTTTAGGTCATGAGTTTGGTGCAATGAGTTCCACACCTGGATATTAATTAGGAGAGCCCTCAACTCTGAGCATGGGCTCTGAGTGCTCAGAGTGAGGAACATGTCATGTGGGGCATCTTGGTGGCTTTGGCCTATGACTAAGCTTCCTTGTTTGAAGCTAAGGAGTTTTAAAATGCCCCAAGAATTACTGGAAACTTGAGATGTGCTTGACATGTAAGCATACTTCTGCTTTTTTCAACTGGGGGTGATTAACTTCTGGAAATTGTTTCTAATTTCCACAGCATCATCAGGTTCACCAATGCTTTAGGGAGACTCACAGCAAACGAGGTCTATAACCAGGTGGTAAAAGCAAAGACGTGCCCTCTGACACACACAAAAGGTTTGTGGACACAGGTCTGAGTGGAGCAGACCTGGAACAACCTCAAACAGCTTTCAGGCTCTTCTTAAACAGCCTCTGCCTGCCAGTGATGGAAAATATGACATGTCAAGCATGTGCAGCAGGATCAAGAGTAGTTGCCAGTAGTTACCCTGCTCTAAATTCAGCTTTCATGACAGCCCCTGTTGCAGCATAGGGGCACAGAGGGCTGGAATCATTGTGGATCTCACAATCCCACCTGGCTTTGGAGACAGCACTCGTATTCCTCCACGTCATTCCTTCCAGATCTTCCAGTTCTCTTCTCCAGGCTTTGTTTTAGCACTCCAAGCCTCTAAGAAGACCAGCCATCAAATTATCAAGATGTTTGATGGCACATAATAAATACTGAATCTTTGGAAAAGAAGCTCATAAATGAGTTTGCCACTCCTGACTAGCAAAGCCATCTCAGACTTATAAATGAATGTGTTCTTCGGACTAATGACCACACAATGTACTGGGATTGGTGCTGTGGAAGATACTGCAGACATGAGAGTTTTCAGGAAATAAGTCTCTAGAACTACTAGTAACAATGTAGCTTTGTTTAAATATTTGTGTGGGATTTATTTTCTGTGTTTATGAGATTTTTCTTTGTCTTTAGTCTCTCCAATGCCAATTAAGCTGAGTCATATGCTGGCAGAGCATAAGAGGTTATAATAGGAAAGGATCAAAAAGGGAAATTTTTGTTTCACAATTAGCTTTAATTTGGTTTCAGAAAGGTGAAAAATTTTCAAAAACTTTCTGGATTTATCTGAAAACAGACAAAAAGCTCCCAGATTTTTTGTATGGTTGATTGTTCATGAGGTAGTTTCAGCCCTAAGTGTTTGCCTTCCTTTGTCTTTGATTTGACTCCTTCCTTCCATGTAATAATATATACGATCACCACCTTTGCACACAAATACAGCTGAAGAGTCTTTTCCAAGCAACATCTAGAAGCATTTCATTTTGAAAATATCCAAACCAGGAAATTTCAAAATGTCCAGAACATCTTTTTTCTCCTGGTTTGAAGCAGTGTTTCAGTTATGACGAGCACATTTGCTGCTGGCAGGTGGCTCCCTCAGTGGAATTTATCCAGTCAGAAGGATGATGCAGATTTATATGCATTGGGCTGGGCCAACCTCTAATTTGAATCACTACTAGTGAATTTGTTTGGTTCCCACTCTGCTGCTGACTTCCTATGTGATGCTGTACAGGTCTCTTAATCCTCCTGGAACTGGGGAAATGCTGCTTTCCTCCTTCCCAGGTTTTCTGCTGTGCTTTGTGGACAAAAGACTTCACGTTCCACATCTAGCACTGGGAAGCCAGAGCATGATTAGGGATGTTTTAAGAGAAAGAGCTGTCATAGAAACCTTCCATCTTACCTGCTTTACTTGGAGTGCAGCCATTCCTATTTCCCTGAGATTCACAAGGCAGGTCCTCAGGCCATCCCTCAGTCTTTGAGGAAAACCAGAGCACAGTATCCCATCCTTTGCTACTGCAGAAACCCTTGTCTTAACAAAACTCCTGTGCAATGAAAGACACTGAAACACTGAGACTAAAGCACCTTCTCCCAGGAGCATGCACATTCACATTCTTTTCCTCAAGAGACTCAAACCAGTTCCAATTGCACATGTTAATACATAATGCTTTTGAATGATTGATGGGTTGAGGCACAGCTCTCCTAGCTTGTTCCATGCCCTCATCCTTATCTGGATGCCTTGAGCTAACAGAACAGCACAGACTGATAATAAATGCTTCTGCCATGAGAACTAGACACATTTAATTTCTTAACAGCATGTTCACTGTCAGCTCTTTCTTCTATCTCAGCAGGTACAGGACATACTGCAAAGATCACTAACTGCCTGACACATCTTTGTCAGTAACCCCTTCACTGAGTTTTCCCTGTCCTGGTGAGTTACTTTCATTCAGCTGCAGTATGTGTTGTGCTGTGATAGATTTCTGTTTGGCTGGAGAAACACTTCTGCATCTCCTGCTCAGTACTGCTTTGCCACGCAGCAGCAGAGCCACTGAGCTGGGGCACAGGAGAACTCTAAGGGCAGCCTCTTTGCCCTTTAGTTGCACCCTAAAGATACATCTCCTTCCCGTGTGGCCAGCACAAACAGACATTTCCAACCCAAACGTTTGCCTGGGCACTGGGTATGGTGTCAGTGCCAATGGCCTCCGGCCCTCTCTGGTCCCCAAGAGATGGGGCAGGGAGCTTTCCTGGCCTCATGACATCAGCTGTAGCACGAGGGTGGTACCACACACATCTTCATAAATGTGCTTGCTGTTCACTGACAATGTTTAAATGCATAAGACTGGTCCAGGCATATAAAATAGTAAATATTTATAAGATCAGTTTGGGATCAGGTATTGCATCTTTAACACAAACCCCACTTCAGAGCACATTAGCTCAATTCCCTTCTGTGAGGAGACTACTGCAGAGAAAGAACTGATTCCTGGTCATGAGGAGGCCACAGTGCAGCAGTAAAAGAGAGCAGTGCTCACTTAGAAAGTGAGTTAGCTTAAAGATAATTACCCTCATCCTCAGTGTAAAGTACTGAGACACTCCAGATTAGCTGGCATAGATAAAGCGCCTCCCAGTGAAAGAAAAGCTCAGATTTATGACTGAAGAAGTACCTCCTTCCGGATGTATTTGCAAATAGCTTTTCCATGGCTGAGGGGACAGGGTTAGGCAGCTCTTCCTGTTGGGGGAGATAGGGACACTGATACAAAAGTGTTCTTACTGCAACATAGTGATTCCAAGAGTACCATTGTAGAGAAACTAGCAGCAGAGGCTGAGAAATAACCTGGCTGCTGGAGAGCTTTTTGACTGAACCAGCAGGAAAAGTTGGTGGAAGCTAATTCCAGTTAAGAGCATGACAGATAACAAATTCTTTAGTTGCCATGGCTGGCAGGGTGTCTATCACAGTGACAAATAAATAAAGCACTTGGCATTGCAAACCCCGAGTGAAGTCAATGCAGAGCAAGACCGATCAAGAAGGGCTGCACATGCATCTGATTTCCCAAATTACAGCTCTGTATAAAGCTGGGTAAGAAACTTGGCTTTGTGAAAGGACCTGTAGCACTTCACTTAGCACTTAAATCCACAGCTAGTGACTGCTTCACTGACAAGTCAGCATGGCCTTTTCACATTTTCCTGCTGGTTTATACTTTTTATCATATGATACACAAGCTACCACTTGTTTTAAATTTATAATTCTGTGTGGGACTTCTGAATATTATTCAAAACTAACAGAAAATTCCAGCAATGGAAAAACATAGAATGTATGCTAACCTACACACCTGCTGACTTCACCTCCACCATCACAGGAAATAGCTACAGTCGGGTGTCACACACAGCAGCACAACCCTCTCGGTTTTCTCCACTGGGCTATGAGGTGAATGAATTTACTAGTTCAAAACGTTTCTCCATTTCTATTCCTCCTTAAAACTCCTGTTTCCCTGGTTACACTAGTCAGATTACCCAATGCATTCTGGTTCCCCTGCTGCTGGCTGTAATGTGGGACAGAGCATCAGGCTGCTGATAGATCAGATCACTGGGTCTGCTGCAGTTGCACTGGAAGTCAGCCCTCCAGGCAAGACAGGGAACAGGATCTGAGGGATCCTGCAGCAGGGAAGGGCCCATGTAATGGTGATCAGGAGCCCTCAAACTTCTCTATCTCAGTGCTTCTTTAACCCAACCCTTATTCCCATCCACTTTGACTTTTCAGGACAGGAGCCTCTTCAGAGGGCCATACTCCATGGGGTGAAAAGGCAAGGCTGGATTTATGAAGAATTTCAGAGCACCTACCCCTTTCCTTCACTGTGGGCACCCAAAATGGTAATACTCCTTTCTCCAGGCTAGCTGGCAGTCTGGCCAGCTCCACACCAACTACAGCTCAGACTCCTCTGGAGATGCTTGCTGTGCAGCCAGCAGTAAGATTTTTTCTTTCAGCAGCAGAAGACCAAGACTCATCTGGGTAAGACCACAGAAAGCCAACCAGGAGTGCTAGCAAAGGCACCAGTGTGAGCCAGAGCTGCTCAAAAAGGAGCCAGACTGAGACCTGCTAAAGGAGCACATTGTCTCACTAACCACATGTATAGGAAAGCCCCAAGCAAACCTATTCATGAGTAACCAGCTCTGCATGGCTGGGATACCACTGAGCTCTCTCCTGGTTTGAAAGCTTGGGCCATCCTGCTTTGGTCAGTTCCCATAGAGGGCAGAGATGTAAATTGGTATCTACTGGGTGCTACTGCTCCTCCTAACCCTTTTAGGGTCTGCAGGGAACTCTGTTCTTCACCAGCAGCCATGCTGGGCATTCCAACTGAGCTGTCAGAGGGGCTCATCGCTCCATGTATGAGAGAGCTGGATCACCAGGGAACCCCAACCAGCCTGCAAAACATGAAGAGGTGCTGTGGCAGAGAGTCTTTTTATCTGTCACATACAGGCTCTTAAACCAGTTGGAGCAGGCAAATGTCAACTCCATCCATGGGAAGATGACAGCATCAGTGTGCTCAACTACAGGTATCCATCCAGCTTATTCCAAATGAATTTGAGCCCACCTCAGGCCACAGTATACCATATTCTGCAGAGGACATACACGTTCCACCACCACCCCAGTTAAATACTACCTCCTGGTATCATAGAAACCCCCTTTGTACAAGTTTGTATGCTTCTATAGATTCAGATGGAGAAATAGTTACCAGGAAATATTACAGACAGATATATGTTAAGATGTTACGTGAGAGTTTCCTAGGGGCTGATAAGCTTCAGAGATAACTAATCCTCATGAATTTGCAAGAAATTATAAACTTAGACCACCAGTGTTTAGTGCTATACAAGGCTGCCAGCATGCATTAGAACCTGCAACAGGTTGTATAAATTGGATCACACCCAGGAGGGCAGTGGCTGCTCTACACAGATTAAGAACACAGAGTTATGTATACAGGTGGTGAAACAAAGTGCCCTCTGAAGGAATTTCTAAAGACCTACCCAGAAGGCAGTGGTGCATCAGGATGATCTTCTGCTTCCAAGCATTCACATTGGGCTTGGCCTTCTAATGACTGCTCCCACTAACGAGTGAACACGAATGAGTGACATGTTGTGTGAATAGTTATCTGCTTTACTCATAACAACTTGATTCTATTAACAGCAACTAGTGAATAAAAGATATTTTAAGAAATAGCAGTTGTAATCTGTGTTTTCCCTCAAGAGTGTGCCATATCAAAGAAAATATGACCTTATATTAACTGTTTGGGAAAAACATGTTAAAGAGAGTGTGGCACGCTTCATGGTGGCACCTGCAGATCCAGCAAGGGCAGACAGTCCTAGCACAGGACAGCTTCTGTGACCAAACAAACCATGAAATGGTTTGTGGAAAGGTCAGTGAAACACATACTACTGCTTGCCAGAGACAATTGGTGGTTGTGGGGAACATGTTCCTCCTCCTGAAATGTGCCATAGGAAATGCAGTCAAATTCAGCCCTGGGGAGGAACTTGACAGGAACCACGTGCATGTCTGTAAGGGCAAGATCTGTTCAAAAGGAGAAGGTCCCACGTAACAGGCAGCTAAGTGCTTTCTGCTCCATCACCCACGTTGTCTTCCCTTCATGCTTCAATGCATGGCTGGAGAGCATGAACTGGCAGGCCCAACTCTGCCACTTGGCCACTCTGCAAACATGGGCATTGCTCGTGCCTGCTGTTTTACTAAAGCATCTCCATATGCCTTGTGGCTTCCACAGATGCCTACAGAAAATGTGCAAACTCATCACTTCTAATGCAGAAAAGTAACAAGTGTTGGAAGTCACACTGCTGCAAATAAGTGAGACCCATGACAATTTATGTAAGCCTCTCTTTTAATCTGCCTCCAGGTAATCTACTTTCCCATCTGTCCAGGGCTCTGAAGTTTGTACCTCCAATTAAGGAACAGCCAGATTTTTCCATCTATAAAAAGAATGTGAGGTTGTCTGACTAAGTATTGCAACAAAACTAGCTTTATTGAGCCAGACCAAAGGTATCCTCTGACTAACCACAGCCAACAGCAGAAGCTTTGAGCCCTACAGAACAACCAGATTATATCTGGACCACTATTTTTAATAACTACCAATAACCTCACCTTCTGTGAAGCACTCCTTCCATGTAAGTGCTTAAAGGTTGCAGCAATCTTGCAGCTCCTTCCCCAGAGAGAGTTTACAACCCAAGAGGCAAAATCCCCATCTACAAATGCAGGCACAGAGCTGCCTTGCAAGAGGCAACCCAGAGTATTCATGGCAAAGCTGAGAATCAAATGCTGTCTCTTGCCACTAGGTTATATTTCCAAACCTATCTGTTCAAAACATGATGAGAGTGATTAAACTAAAGAAACAAAGGCTTTGACAGATGAAATTTCCTTCCATAACTTCTGGTGCTGTTTCAGCCTGATCACTGAAATCCCTCACGCACACCTGACCTCCGAGTGTGCACGAGCACAGTGCTAGCTCACGGCCCAGCCATTCAAGCAAAACTTTCTGCTTGATGAGCCTGTTGCCTCCAGTAACTCCTTCAGTACCAGCACATTGATATCAGCAACATTATGATTTATTAAGACATGCAACAGAGTTTTTCCAGTGTTTCCCCTCTCCCACCATTGTCATCACTGATGAGGTCCTGGCTTTGAGAGCTTTCTGGGTGCTGGCAGCTGGGGCTGGCAAGCTGTGGTCAGCAAACATTTGCAATCAGCAGCTGACTTCCCACTGTCACCTGCCTGCATGGGCAGACAATGAAATGTTTGCTTTTGTGCCCTGCACCTCACTTTGAGGGCAAAAGAAGGCCCCCCAGGCTGTGGGACCTCCTGAGCCTACACATTGCCTACAGCTGTTGGATTTGTTTTGTGCTCAAGTGAAAAAAGCCAAAATGTGTGTGATTGAAGAACAAGGAAAATGAGCTGGCTCAGCTATGCTTTAATGATATTAGCAAAGAATTTTTACTCACTCAATGTTTTCAATGCTTGCTTTCATTTTTCCTCTAATCTCTTTCATCTGTTTGAAATGAGTGATATCAGTCCTGCTGAGACAGTCCTGAAAACTTAGCTTAGCTTTGTGACTTCCACCTCTGCCTCAGACTTTAAGGAAAGCCTTTGGGGTGTAAGCCAGAGAAACTAATTTCCAATCCTCTCTACCAGTGCCAAAACATTGTCAAATCCCCACACTTCTAGCAGAAGCCCCCCAGCTTCAGAATGCAACATGCCTTTACCTCTCCCTGTGCACCAGCAAGTACAGCAGCTGATGGCATGGCTCCAGTGCCCTCTAAAGCTTCCCCACTGCTGCTGCCAGCAGCCGAAATGGATGTCACCTCTGGTGGCATTTAGAAAACCTTAGGGTATCAAGTGAGAGTTCTCCAAGCCTATACTGCCAGAAATGCCAGAGGGGAGTCAGCAAGAACACTAAGAAAAAATCCCATCACTTTAGGACTTAATGAAATAGGAAGGGAATCTGTATGATGTAATTTATACACCCACTCAAGTTAAACTTCAGTTTAACTTGAAGTTAAGTGTCCCCAGAAATGTCTCTGGTCTGGCTCTGCATGCAACAGAGCCAGACAGTCCAAATCAGACACCCAGCCCAAATCATATCAGCTTCTCCATCAATAGGGCAGAAATTTCCAATTCCCCTTTACCTCTGTAAAAGTCTAATGAGGATTAAAAACGTGCTTTTTTTCACCTGATGAATAAAATATGAACTGGAGCTCATTCTCAGTCTGCCACTGATCAACTGAGCAACCTCAGCCATGTCTTCCTCCTTCACAAGAGGTACTAATCCTCACTGCACCTACCCTATGCAACAAACACTTGCTGCAATCTGTGATCCTCTGCACCCATTAAAGGAATAACTGGGCCTATCCCAGAGGGCCAGAGGGCAGGACAGTTGGGTTTGAACCATCCACAGCCTGTTTGATTCTGCAATCTTGATAAAGATCTTTTTGCAAATGAAGGAAAAAAATCAATTTCAGGCCCAAAAGCCTTTAAAAATTTCACATCAGTAATAAAAAGATTTGAACACTGTTTATTTGCCTAGTGATAAAGAGCAGGAGTATAGCCACTGGCAGCCTTTCAGCTTAATACCTGCTTTTCAGATATCAGAGATATGATAGCTGTTCACATCTAGTAGGAGTCCCAATGGACTCAAACTCTGGCATTTTCCCTCAGACCAGTTCCTGTCAGCCACTGCAGGGACATGGTCACACTAACACAAGTGCCAGATTTTCTGTTTGCCTACAAGCGCCGGGGAGTTGCCAAATCTCTGGCAGAGCACAGAAACCTGAGCACAGTAACCCTCAGATAAGAGCAGTGCCAGGCAAATGGCTGGTTGATGCACCCCTGCACTCTCTGACGTGTGAGGAACAAGGGGTTACTTCAGTGAAATGTCCTGGCCAGGCCCTGCCAGCACACCAGCCTTCACTGGGATGACATCACCCAACCAAGACAGCAGGTCAGTGACAGACCTCATCCGAGCATGGCCTCAGTCTCCAGCACCTCTGATGGCACTTCCTGGAGCTCTGCCCCTCCACCCCAGTATCTGAGAGGTCATCAGCTGAGAAATACTCCTGGATTGCCTGATGAGATCCCACAGCAGACACACTCTGGCATAAGGAAGAGCCTACAAATGAGCTATTAAGATGTTCAGAGACCTAAAAGCCATAGCTTTCCTATGCCTCTGGAAGAGAGAACAAAGGCACTTAAAATAGCAGCTCTGTCCCCAGAAGTAATTCATAAACCTCTGGACCCTGATGATATTCCAGCAATAAGTAGAGAAAGGCCACATGGGAGGTCAGACTGCCATATCACCATGAGAAGAGAGACTTTCACAAGCCCTCAGTGCATGTAAGGCCAGGGACAAGAGCACTGCTTTCTACAACAGCAGGAGATCCTAAACTCTAAGAAACATTTGTAGGCTCTGGGGTCTCTGGGTTGCTTCAGGCTCCCAGTATCAGGGTGGTGAAGTTTCCTTTACACTATCCAGAGCATACCTAATTACAGAAAAGAAATAGAAACAAGGAGGAGTTAAAAAAGGTAGGTCTCTACTCAGCCAAGTATGTTTCCCTCCCTGACAGCAGACCATGAATTTCTTTGCTCCTCTTCCCCTCCACAGTGCCAGTTATAATAAGTAGTATTCAAATTCATCTGTTTCCCCTTTTCTCTAGCAGCTGCTTTACCAGCCTTAAACAACAGCCTAAACCACAGAGTTTCTGAGGCTTAATCTCCAAACCTGCATTACAGTTTTGCTGCAACCCACCTTTCCCTAGCACATATCATCAATACCCTCCATACTCACATCCCCCCATCTTCCAGAAGTTCTACCCCCATAGTCTCCTTTTTTAGGAAAGTCCAACTGCTCAGCTGCCCTCTATTCCCTAGAAATCCCCCACCTGAAAGGAAGGATAAGGCATAGCTGAGGTTCAGAGAGGGTCAGTCTACCTTTTGTCAGCAGAATAGTTTCCACCTTGAGCTACTTACAGTACAAACTCTAAAATGTGCAGGCTAAGCCCTAACTAGGCCTGAAAGAAATTTATTCACATATTTGACTGACTGTAAGAGACTGATCTTAGCCTTGCATAAAGGACACCCAGCCCAAAGCTTTTATATACAGGTGATTTTGGAAATCCTTACAAAGATAGTGTGAAGGAGATTTTTCACAGGGGAGGGACTCTGTTTATTTTTCAGAAATCAGAGAATGTATTACTCTTTTTTTTTTTTTTTTCTTAGATGTTTTCAGAGTTTTGCCCTTAGAAACTTGGTAGTAATTGCTAGTTCCTCAGGAATTCTGGCTTTTGTTCTGTCAAGATAGCAAAGTGGGAGGAAAACCAGCTCCAAATTAGCATTTAGCTGATGCTACAAACAACATATTTGGGGCCACCTTCTCCCTATTATTATAGGGCTTAGCCCATTTTGAATGTGTGTGCTTTGAATCACCTCAGATGAAGCCCCAGCTGTGTCTGCTGGTGGTCCAAGCCAGAAGAGTCACTCAGGTCTCAATGAGAGGTATCACATCTTTGGCATACCAGGGCTAAGGTCACAAGAGGATAGGGCACTGGACACTGCTCCCTTTTGTTGGGACAGAAGGGCAGAAATCTCAGAAGACTGAGTGATTTTCTGGAGGTCCTACAACCTCCCTTGAGGCACATAAGGCACTTACTCCTTTGGTGTTTGGGGAAGATGATGGACATGGTAGGATGCTACTGAATTCTCCTCTTCTACATCATTAATGCAGTTGTTTTGGGAGAGAAGGGGAAAGAGACCCCTAGTTTAGTGGAAATGCTGACAGAGTCCTGATATCCAGGTGCTTCCTCTGAGAGGAGAACATTTTACCAGGGTCAGCTTAGCAAGCAAGATGCCATTTGATTAGTCAGTTGTTATCTGGCAGTAGGGCCAGAAATGACTGCAAACTGCTTTGCCTTTGGCCAGACATTTGAAAGATTGCCACATTATTTATTTAATAAAGGAGTGAAGAAATCTGAACTGGATAAAAATAGCAAGGCTTGGATTAGAAAGTGGTTGGCAAATGAGGAACAGAGGTTCACTGTTGCTTTGCTATGACTAGTGTTGCCAGGAGGATGCTGCGCAATGTGGATATGGATCTATTGAGCTGCTGGAGGAGACACATAAGACACAAAACTGGTCTGAGGAAGCACTACCAGGTCTTTTGATGACAGACTGATGTTTTGGTTAAGAGAGGTAGTAGTACACCAACCAAAAAAACTCTCTGGTAGAGGCTGCACACAGATCTCCTCCTTGAAGCCCAGCAAAGCTGGAAGACATACTCTTGGAGGTGAGGTACACTGTGGGGTCTGCTCTTCTGCCACACAAGATGGGAGGTTCACTCTCCTAATGACAGTCAAACATTAATGGTATTAATGGTCCTCATACTACTTACGCTCAAAACCTCCCCATTAAAATGTCCTGTGCAAGATTTTTTTTTTTTTCTTTAGTTAAAAGGGTATTTCCCTTAAGAACTGATGCTTCCTATCTCCCGTGGAGTTTCTAGTGTATATTTAAAAATGGAAAAGGGACTGGAGGGCTGGAGGGTCCAGTGTCCTCAAACCTGTGTTTTTGCTCCCTCTAAAGACAGGTAGAGCGTCTCCCTGTAACTTTTCTGGTGCCGGTGTAGTATTAGTTCAGCTCTCTAAGGAACTGCTCCCTGCAGAGAGCCACCACAATTGCTACAAAATTGCCCTTTGGGATCCAAGACGGAGTTAATTTCTTTTCCCTACTCAGAAGAAAGCTTCTAGCCGGCAAAGGAAGTGGCACACACATTGTGTCTGAGGCGCAGCGCTGCCATTTGGAGGGCACTCACCTCCACTCCGACTGCAAAAGTTACATCTTCAGACATTGCAAAGACATCAAAGGCTTTTACATGCACAGTTTCCTCTGTCACTTCTTATCACGTGTCTGATCTGGGGTCAGTGTGGCCAAAGGATTGTCCAGATAAATTGTTTCATGCATAGATTTGGATGCTTCTATTAAGATAATGAGTGAAGGCTGCCATCAGGATCAAGGTCTCCATTGTTCTGGGTGCTGTACAGTATCAATACTACATTCTGTATCTCCACACTAGAGACACCCACTGTCTCCAAAAGCTTACAGTCTAGCTTACAGACATTTGAATGGGGAGAGAGACTGAGGCATGTGAAGGAGAAGTAATTTATCCATGATCAAAGGCTGACCTGGAATTAGAAGAGCCTGTGTCCTGGGTGGGATCTGTTATCTCCTCTTAGCATAACCACCTACCAATGACTGACACCATCTGTAAATACTCGTAATAAAAAGCATCCCAGAAACAAGACACGTATAATTTCTTGGGACATTCTGTTCTTTCTCTGGTTACAATCCATGGGCAGGTAAGGGTTGTTCCAGCACCTACATGCAAGACTTCAGATGAAGCAAAAACAGGCGGACTGTGGTTGTAAGAATGACTCCTGCCATATGCAATCATCTTTCAGCACACCCTGTTCTGCTAATAAAAAATCCCTTCACAGAGTGCACAGTGGGCATTATTTTAGCCAGAGTAAGAGCTGAGGCAGCATCGCCACCCTGGAGTCGGACAGGGAACTGCAGGCGCGATGTGTCTGAATTACAGACTCCCCTTCGGTCACCCTGACGATGGCACGAAGTCTGAATTATGTTGCCATATTTCTGAAAACTGAGGAGAGGAAAGGTTGGACTCTGTCTCCAAACGGGTACTGCAATCTGACAACACAAAGTCTGGGAGCTAGCTCATCTTTCAAGTGGCAATGGGTAAGGATAAAGCTAGGTAAAGTACCTTATTCCAAAAAAAATACTACCCTGTGATGGATAAATATGAACATTTGGATGAAGAAACTATATAAATAGTTTCTTCTAATGTGGTTGTTGGGTTTTTTTGCTGCCTTCTCTCATGGCAAGGAATGCTTTGTCCTCCACAAAGTAGGGCTCATTCCTACCTTGCATATGTTAATGTGAAACCAGTGCAAACTTTGCTGTTGATTTTCATTCTGACACCAGATACAGGTCCCCATATAAATGCCAGTGTTTAGGAAGAGCTGACTTTGTACAGGATCCTCTTGTACTCCTGGGGCAGTGCCGTCCCAGTGTTGTGGAGTCAGCTCACAGCAACCTCTGGCCAGAAGCCAGGATGTTCTTGCATCCTCTGCTATAGGGTACCCTGCAGGCTAAGAGGGATTTGTTGTATGGGCACCCTCAGCTCCCTCTTCTTCTCACTATTAGCAGGCTATATCCTGGCTTGTTTTCAGCTCAGGTGTACCATATGAGACACCATTTGGCTGCCTGAGTCTGGGCAAATCTTTAGCTATGTCATGCCTCCGTTACCAGCTCTAGTCAACAGCTGACACTTCATAAGTATATTGAGAGGTTGCAGAAGCCCATGTCCTGGGATGCTGCAGTGATGGAGGTGAGATAAGAATGACTTTGATAAGATTTATTCAAAGTAGACTTGACTGCTGTCAGCTGTGACTAATGAACATAACCAATCAAAAGTTTGTCACCATGTATTGACACCCCTAAGCAGCACCTGACAGCACAAAGCCATCTTTCCTACCTGTGATTCAATAGTGGCACCCAAAAAAACTTATTATTTCTAGCCACAATTCTCTTTCCTTCACTCTCTGCAGCTCTGGTTTTTAGGACTCAGGGAAAATCTTGATTAAGACACAGACCATGCTCTTAACTTGTAACCAAAATATCTGGTTCATTTTAGATGAGAAAAGAAACATCTCCTTCCGAGAGTGTTGTGCTTCAATAAAGCACCTCTTTGTGATGGCCCACATCAGTGGTGAAACCTTGTCCAGGCTGACAGTATGAAAGCCAAGGGGCTTGTTCCAAACAGGCAAACAAAAGTCATGCTTTATTATTTATGCCTCTTTCTTGGGACGCTTATAAAAGGGGTCAAGGTTGTCCAACAACGGTCTGTCTGTAACATTCTTCCAACAACCATCATTAAAAGTGTTTCATGTTTAAGATTGTGACAGAAAGCCTGATAGTGGCTCTGTCAGCAATGACATTTGCAAAGGATTGGTGATAGATTTTGTGATGTCAGTTTATCCTGACCATCTTGGAGCTGTTTCTTCATCTTGGCTGCCTGATTCAGCACCCAAGCTCATCATCATCACCATTTATTGGGACTGGCTGACTATTCTGACAAAAGAAATAGTCCTAGTCAATGCAGATGACACTGGAGAATGCTGGAGCTGGAGCCAGATCCTGAACCCTGGGTTTTATGGGGAAATGATTCAGCTTTCCTTACAGCTCACTGGGAGCCACCACACCCCATGGGCTGATCTAATGTTCACCACTAAAATGAAGCCACTCCCCAGGTGAAGAGTAGCAACAAGTATTACACGCAAGGCCAAGAGTTCTTGGCCAAGCACAGAGCAAAAAGGATCCAGTATTTTAATGTACAAACACTGAGCATGTGAGATCTCTCAGGCAAACAGCCAGCACCCACACTCAGCAGGTTTTGGTGAACACAGAGAGGCCCTATATGCCTGCTCAGTCTCACTACCCCCATATTTCTGGCAAGCCTTTTGACATTGGGTGTTCATTGGAAAGTCTGGTTGCCAGGAGCCCAGGACTGTCAGCTTGCCTTTTTTACGAGAGAACTGCATGTTCCCAGCTCTGCCAGTTCCAGAGGAAACAAGCCCCAAGAGTGCATTAAAGACTAAGACACAAATAGACTAAGACACATTGTGTATTATTTTCAAGCTGGTCCCATAATTTTACAGGTCTGACTCATTCCAGATAAATGCAGAAGGTTAATCATGATAGTCAGCTGTAGGCAAAGAGGAAGGACCGCACCAGACTTACCCCAGTGCAGTTTTCATTGCTGTTGTAGGGCAGAGAGCTGAGCCAGATTTGCTGGTCCCTGACCTTGGGGTTTGTCTCAGGACCTGTTAAGGGGCACACCAGTGAGAAAGTGTGGATATGGATCTGTGCACACTGCTGACAGCCTTACATCCACCTTCCTGTTGAGAGCTGGTGAGCATCTGCTCATCCCTGAGCTAAGGCCAGGTGTTGGTAGGAGCGTCATCGGCTGCCACACTGGCTGGCTGCGTGTTGCAGCACACAGGTGATGCTGCACCGTGGCACTGCTGACCTCCAGCTGTGGGCAGAGCCACCAGCAGCTCCACACCACTGCTGTGACACAACCAGTCAGAATCACCTCTGGACTTTACCTATTCTGAGGCCTCGAGATACTTGGTCTGGAGAAACAGGGAGAAGGAAAGGAGAATTTTTAAGCTTGGACCTTGTGCAGAGCCTGTTGTCTGTTCTGGACATGGCCATGTCTAGCCCAGCAGCATCTCCCTGCTCCCCTGCAGTCCAGGGATGCTCTTCCACAGGAGTGCTGAGCTGCAGCCCAGCCACAGGCCAAGCTGGGAGCACCATCTGCCGGCTTTGACACGGCAGGCTGTGTGTCAGAGGGACAAACAACAGGGTAACCCAGAGCTGTGCATGCCACTGCACGGTCATTGGACCGCATAGCAAATCAGAGATGAAAAAATCACTGGGTTGGACAAATCCCTCAGCTAAACATCCTCCTGTCAGCCTCACAAAGGGACTCCAAAGCAGTCAGCCTTTCTGCACTAGAGCTGAACAAACTGACTTGGATGGAGGAGATCCAGTTGTAAGTTAGCTGGAGTTACTTAGGGCTCTTGCAGAGCTTGTGAACAGTTTCAGCTAAAGAAGTTTGAAGCATGTCACTGGGCAGTCTTTTTAATGCTTCATTCTTACGGTTCGAAATGTACTTTTGTTTACAAAAAATTCCTGATAATAATAATATTGAAGGGAACACTGAGAGCCTGAAAGGGAAAGAAAGTGGATGACTCTGGTGCAACACTGGACCTGTTTAAGCAGCTCCCAAGCAGATTTTTCTTGGGTTCCTCAGGTCTGCTTCCTCAGGTCAAGTCACTTCCTATGATGTGTGATGGATGTGTCCCATCCCACAGTTCACTGAAGTGGACAAGGATCCACTGAGCTGTCCCTGCATGAACCTTATGGAGAACCTACAAATGTGAGGGTACTCTCAATGCTGGTAAAGCACAAGCAGACCTCACAGGAGGCTGCTCTGCATGTGTCACCCATGCAGGGAACAGCGGAGGGGAACAGTGCTAGGTCACAAAATCAAGCTTACAGCAAAGAGGTCACACCACTGTTGGCGTCTTCTGGTGTGTCAATACTGTCCTTAATGGCACAATCTCAGACTGATACAGCTAAACACAAAAATAAACAGAGAGGCTTCTGGGCACACCAGCACCTTTCCTGCCTTTTCAGAGCCAAAATGCTAAAAATTTCATGTTTGCTTCCATTGCATGTCAGTTGATCTCGTGAAAACTATTACATTTCTCCAGCCTTTATTTGGCTTTGTTTCTGGAGCCACTTGACTGAAGAAGCAGAATAGCACCAGGCATGTTCAGTACAGGACTGTGAGCAGCACATACACCTTCCTGGGGTGCTGGTGGATGTTTTGACACCCTTTAGGCATTATTGAAGATGCATTTAGTTGGTCCACAAGGCAAAACTACAGTCAAAGCAATTGAAATTCACATAATGCACTGGAAGTTTGACCTTCCTGAGACTATTTCAGCCCTTTCAGGTTTAAATTCTGTGAGTTGCCTAGATAAAATTAATTTCCTTTTATTTTGATCTTATACCTTTTATGTATGTTTTAACAGAAGAAATGTTGACTTATTTCTTGACCTTTTTAATGGCCATCCTGTTTTAACAAATCTGTCCTTTGGGCACTTTGCATTAACACCAAGAAACTTCCAAGATATCTGTGAGCCAGACTTGGGATTATTACCCCCACTTCTTAACCCCTTTTTTCATATCCATCATTGCATTGGTACTAGGGTGGAAGGCAGCAGGAGTGTTAAAGGCCTTATTTTTCACTTTTTCTCTGACTTCTATGATTAGTTGTAAAAGTTCGTTTAGGATAGTTCAGATTTTCTCTTACTCTGGAAATTAAACTTAGACATTTTATAGTAAAGATTTGGTGGCTTGTTTTTGTTTCTTTAAATAAATTGGAAGCAATTACTGGTGGCAGATGGTGGTAGGTTCTCTATCTGCTGTTGTCCTCAAGCCCTGCCTGCCATTCTAGGGGATGAACAAATAGTCAAACACACATTACAGTACTCAGTGCAAAGGTCAGAAGAGATCTGTGCTGGCCAGCAGGTCAAGCGGGGTAAGGTACCAGTTCTGGCCATAAAATGTGTTTTACTTCTCTCTGCATCCATTTAGTAAATTTACAGAGCTTTTGTCAGTAACAATAACAACATTTGAGGAACATTATAAAACAATTTTGCATCCCATTTCTTTAGATAGTGCTTCATAGAATCTTTTAAATAGTTTTTTAGAACTGTGATTAAACACTTCAACACATGTTTGGGACAGTTTTGTTTCAGACTTTGCCTCCAGCTTCTTTGGTTTGAAAAACCTGCCTTTTTCCAGGAAAGTGAGTATTGCATTTAATTGGAATTAGATGTTGGCAGAGGAGACTGATGTTTCCAAAGCTGTTGGTGCTTCCGTTAGCTTGGAGAAAGGCCTGGGTGCTTCTTGCAACAGTTAATAAAAACAATTAATTGCATCTGTTTATTTTGAATCCACCTACTATTATTTTTTATTCCTAATTTTTGTGATCTTGTTACCTAATTCGTCTTAGAGTAACAAAACCAGCTCATCCCAGAGAACCTAATGGTGTCCTTCCTTTACAACTGGTCAAGAAATGTCTGATGTGTTGCATGATTTCAAAATGCTGTAGCTGCCAGACCTGAGAAGTGTGAAAACTCCAGCTCAAGAATCCTGAAACAGACAGCTGGAAACTTACAAGAAACAACTGAAAATTCTTCCCCTTTCTACCATCCAAAACAGGTGTCAAATTCAGGATGGTGGCATCTCCTGCATTTCACCAGTGGTGTCCCAGTGGGACTGAGCCCCTTGGCAGACCCTCAGCTCCCCTGAGGCAGCATCAGCATCTGCAGCTGCTCTCTACACTGAGTCCAGGACAGCCTGGGAGAGGGAGCAAAGCTACCTCCACTACTTGAGTTAGTCCACCAAAACCATTACTGTGCTAAACATCATAGCATTTAAATTTTGTTTCAATAAAATTAATAATTAAAAATAGTATTAAAAATAATTTAAGAATAAATAAAGGGCTCATTTCCCTCACTTTTCAGTTTTTGACAATTTCTTAAGCTTTTTCTCAGCATACACATGTATTTTTAAAATACATATGTATTTTATCAGGGCTCCAGGACCTGGGGCTTTAATGAGTGCAAATACCATCAGTCTTGCTGTGATAGGACACAGCTGTGGCACAGCTGGTCCTGGGATAAATTGCTGCCACCTGCATTTTCTTCTCCCCTAGGTGCCCATAAACTGTCCAGCCACCCTTGGGATGAGGGGTGCCCTGGCTGGACACGCAGTGCTGTGGGCAAAGGTTGTGTTTTGCCAGCAGTGTCCTACGTGCTGTGCCTGGCCAGGGCTCCCTGACTTCAGCATAGCTGGGCTCAGTGTGAGGTGGCCAAAATCCATTGGGGGGCAAATCTCTGTCGGGCAGCTTTGCTTTCCTAGCACTGTGCAACCCAGGAGGGGCTTTGGTCCGCCTGAAGCATCCCCAGGCAAAGCTCAACCTCCTGCCAGCCCTGCCTGGTGGCTCAAACCCACGGTCTCAGTCCTCTTCAAACCCTGCCTGGGTCCAGCACTGCTGCTTGGTAGCTGTGCCCTGGATGAAATGAGTTTGAGTGGTCTCAGCCCATGTTTTGGCTGATCATGTCCACAGCACAAAATGCAATTGCATAGGGTGGAGATCTTCCCATGGCTTTGGGATATGGTGATACCCGTGGTCATGTTGATTTAGGGTCAGTCAGGGTACCTGTGGTGGCTGCTGTGACAGTAACTGGGATGTCCCATGTGGCCAGCTGCCACAGGCTGGATGCACTTCTAAGTGGCTCCAGCCCTCAGTGAGAGACTGCTAACCCTTCCAACCAAAGACCCCCTTCCCGTGGACTTTATAGAAAATGCCAAAAGAAAAAAATTAGGGGAAACAGGAAGGTTTAGTCAGAGGCCTTTCTTCTGGGGTGAGGATGGCCTGATGCAAACAGGAGGTGGGAAGAAAGAGCAGGTCACCATGACGAAGGAGAAGCAGATGGAGGTAGGAACTAGCCCTGATCTTCCTTAGACTTCTGGGGGAGACTGAGGCAGAGAGGATGATCACATATCTGTGACCCAAGCAGCGGATGCAGACAGCCTGAATCCAATCCCCCCACCCCAGAGCACCCAATGCACACCAGCTCAGCAGTGTCTCCAAGGCAGGAGGAGGAGAGGACACTTCAAAAGCAGCCCTTCCAGTTGCCTTTCCTGGGAATGGAGAGCCAGGGCAGCGCTGGTGGAGACTGAATCTAGTGATTACTTTAAGGGATTTGCTGTCTCTTTCTTTATCCCTCTCTCCCTCTCTTTTTTTTTTTTTTTCCTTCTTTTTTTCTTTTCCCCCCCTTTTCCCTCCCTCTTATCCCTTTCGTGGTGCATTTGTCTTCGAGGAACCTGGGGTGTTCTTTTCATCAGTTCAATCTCTCTCTGGCACTTGAGTCCTGATTGGCTGAAGGACTTAGGGGAAAAAAAAAATCTTTAATTAAGTAGATAATCTCTTCTTAGGAAGTTCTGCGGCTCCATTTCACCAGCCCCCTTTAGCTCTGACTTTAGGATTGGTTATCCTTTGCAGAAGGTGGGATTCAGGAGGCATCCACTTCTTCATCACACCAGGACTGCCGGGTGGAAAATAACTCCATCCCTTCCCTAAATTAGTTGTGCTTCTTTTTTTCTTTT
>VYXF01013115.1:516973-567952 GCA_013397295.1 Polioptila caerulea | reverse complement strand
GTTGGTGGTAACCAAGTTTACGGGTTTTTTTTAGGATCTCCTTTCTCCCTCTTTATTTGGATTTTATATTTCACATGGACCCTTATCTGGGCATCTTCTTCCTCACTCCCTTCTTCCAGTCCTGCTATGCCTGGTGAGTATCAAGAGCATCTCAGTCTGTGCCACAGGCAGGTGCTCTACCCAGATACCTTAAGGAAATTCCTCTTCACCTCCTAAATATCTCCTCTTTCTCACTTAGCTCAGTTCTGTCTTTAACGGAATCAGATATTTAACCAAGTCCCTACACACTCATAGGCAGAGAGGTTAGATCTATGAAAGTCCCCCTGTTTCCCAGTACCTCCCAAAAATAACTAGGGGCCAGATTGTAAGCTGGGGTAAAACAGAGGAGAGTGGATGCTGAGACCTAGCCCCTCACTTTCAAGTGGGAAGATAACGCAATGGAAGAGCCAGAGACTTCTGTTTTTCCAAAGGCTCCCAGTCAGCTTGTCTCTTAATTAAACCAAGTGGGGTTTCTCCGACGCCCCCCAAAGAGGACGGTCTGTGATTAAGAGCTCAGAGCCCGCAGGGGTGAGTTAGATCCTCAGGAGTGTCACCCTGGATGAGCAGCCTGAGAGCCAAGCTCCTTGGCACACACAGCGTCAGAGTTACAGGTCTGAAATTCGTGTATTAAGAATTCCTGGGGAGAAGCTTTGCTACGGTGATTGTTACAGCTCGTTTGCAGCCACCTGAGTCCCATCAGACCAGTTCTGCTGTGCACAAATCTGTGGCCATCTCCTGTGGACCTCTTGCTTTGTCCTGAGGGTGGTGCTTTTATTTCCCAAAAAGTTCTTTAAGGGTGAACAGAAAGAGATTATGCTTGCATCAAATTTCATATAATTCCTTATGGGATATATCAGTCCCATTGCCAAAGGAAAGTGGTCTCTGCAGGTATTTTTCCTATGTCATTTTTACTGAGTACCCAAACTTTTTTCTCAATTGCTATGATGCCTGGGGAATCTGCTCAGCGGGTTACAGACTTATCTCTAACGGCAAGGAAACTCTTTTACCATTCAATTACTAAAATCTCCTGCCTTCCCCATAGAAGATCTCTAGGATCTCATGGATGGAGAAATCAGAATTACAAAAAGAGAAATTAAAGAGTAAACTGGAACTCATTCCCGTTAGTATGGAAGTGAAATTTCTGTTCTTTCAGATATTTTCTACTCCCTTCACTAAAAGAATATGCAACAATTTGAATATGTCTAAATACTATAAAGCAGCAAATTCAAGATGAACCTCCCTTCTGGAAAAAGGGGAATATGTATTTCCCAGAAAGCCTCAGCAAGAGCTCATGCGATTTTGTTATTTTTTTGCTCTTCCTGTGTATATGTCTTGTTTTCCTCAATAAAAACAGGTTTAGAATACATTAAAAGAAAAAACCTCAAAATTTTAAAGAAACAGTTCAAAGGAGAGAAATTTCAGCAGACAAAGTAGAGCTAAATATGGAAATCCTGGACATTTTCAGTCCAAAGCTGGATGTTTAAATTCCCTTTCTCTCGGCAGCTTTTATCTAAGAGAAAAGTTTATAGATCAAGACAACCCCGCTTCTCTCTGCATGTTGCTCATAGGTCATAAGTTCCACAGAGAAAGGAAAATTGCAACCTTTAGAAATTTTTGAAATTACTTGAAATTATAATTTTGCAGACACACTCCTTTAACTCTTGAGGAGAAAAAAGACAAATTTGTGGGAATCATAATTCTGCTTGAAGTTTGTGCTGGTTTTCTCTATCTGATCCAATGGCTTAAAACACAACATGTTAATTTTTTTCCTGTGATTTAATCACAGGAATTGGGAGTGGGAGCATGGGGGGGAGCAATATAGAACAACAAAAAAATGTTTATATATATATATGTGTGGCCACTTCCCTTCTTTGAGTGTGAATTAGATTTTACCATTTAACAGATCATTCAACCAGTGTATTATTTCTAGGTGATCAAAATGTCAGGGTTGCATTTAGGAACAAAATCCTCAAAAAAAAAAAAAAATAGAATAGAGAAAAATGAAGAAAAAAGAAGTAAAGTTCCAAATGTTATTAAGCTGCCGTCCAGTCTCCTCTCCTGTGGAAATAATATAAAGATCTCTAACTCAGTAGTTTGCTTCTAAATGTATTTTTTACACTTCATCTGTGGGACTCTTTGGTTTCCAGCCTCCCCAATTTTCTAGTAACCTCGGGGAGCTCATATTGAGAACAAAACTCAGATCCAAAGGGAAATTCTATCCATTTTCTCTACTTATGAAAATGTCAGTGAAGATGTAAATCCAGCATTATAATTTTCTAAAGAGCAGAACCAGCAGCACAGTAGCCTGAGTGGGTGGTAAGGTATCAGACAAACATCGCAATGAGAGATTAGATAAGGCTCTTAGGGCTTATTAAACTGAGGAGTGTGATACTAAACTGGGGAGTGTGATGTTATTGGTTAATTCTGTAACTGAGACAGAATTATCAGAGGCTTATTAGTATTTGATATGAGTAAAATATAATGGGACAGCTGCTTGGCAGGGTCCTTTGCTTTCAGATTCAATAAAACTATGATAGAAAACTCCTGCTGAAGATATTTACTAGCTTTGAGACAATTTTCTGATACTGGATCCAATGAAAATCTCTTGCCCTGTATTTATTTTTTACCTGGAGACACAGAGTTGTGCTGAGGGAAGCAGCGTGCCCTGGCCAGGGCCCTGCACAGCCTGAGGAGGAGGCAGCAAATCTCAGGGGTCTCCTCTGCCTGCTTAGCTATGAGCCTGCTCTGCTTCAGTCTGTGTAATGCTGTCCTGGAGTGTGAAGATGGAGGGAAAGGGGTTTATGCAGCTGGAAACCCCCTGCGCTTTCTCAGAGAAGAGAAATTACTTAAAGTGTCTCTTTTCATGTGTGTGATACAAAATATCACCAAAGTCATAGGAATTGGGTTGGTTAACATCAGCTGTGAATGCAACTACTTAGTTTTGTATTACATTCTGCTTTCCTTTATGATAGAATGAAAATTTAGTAGATTTACATAATTTCTTTTTTAAAATCATACTACAGAGAAAATAATGAAGAGAGATTTTGGTAGTGATTCCTATTTGCAGCACAAAGATGACTCCAGAAGCAGTGTCACTATTGCTCTACATCTGTGTAAGTAGTGGCTTAATTGCTCTTACTGGAGACTATATACCAGAATGGGGATGCATTTTTCTTAACTAAATTATAAGTGCAAAGACAAAGCACACTGATTCTCTCTCCATCATTATATTTCCTTCCCCCTCAACACAAGAAAGAAAAATTTCAGCCAGCCTCCAACCATATGACAGTCTCACCTCCCCTTCTCCTGAACCCACCTAAGTTATAAGAATTAAATGTTGGGGTGTCAAGTGCACCAAACACTCGAGACTTTGTGAATCCTTTACTTGTCTAAGTCCTGCAAACCCAGCCAGCAGCATGCCTGCCTGTTGATCTGAGAGCTCAAAGAAAATCTCTTCTATCTCTCTGACTTTATAAACTGTTTAGAATATCCTGCCAGGAAATTGCTACTGTATCATTTGCTCAGCTGCAGATGGAGAATTGGCATATCCTGAACTTGGCCTTTTTGTGAACCTTGAAGTTTACTCTGGAAAGAAGAGATCCTCTGCTTCAATGCAGTCATGTCAATTGACTCCTGCTAACAGGCTGGTTCTGTAAACTCTGATGCTGTGGATTACCATCCTCCTCCTAAAGCCATCCTTGCAATTTCTCAGATGTTCCTAATCCAAGGGTTTGAGGCAAATCCCCCCTACACACCGTGAATTTGGGTTTTCCTACCCACATGGGAAGCAATGCATATGGGATATATCTCTTGTTTTGGTGACAAAAACAAGTTAAGAGAGGACTTGCAATTTTCTAGCTCTTGCCTATGCAGGAGCATTTTACCAGAGTTTTCTCACAGCTGCTACCAGGGGCTCAGATTCACACTGACACCATCCTGAGTGTGGTCCCCATAGCAAAGCACTTAAGGTCAAGGCAATGGACAGAAGGGAAACGAGATGGAAAAATGACTTGTTCATGCTGCTACCCAGTTGCGTTAGGATGGGGACCCATGGAGCTTACACAGTCTGATTAGCCCCAGGTTCATGGCCCTGTGTGATTCAGGTCACCCGATGCTCTAATCACTCGGCTACAGATGCCGTCTCTCCAAGTCCCAGGAAATATTTAATTAGCTGTACAATGCAGAAGCAGCTTCCAAAGGAAAATTCCTCTGCAAAACAACCATCGACTTCGTGCTAAAGTACCCATGGGGGCAGGAGCACAGCCGGGTCTGAATCCCAAGCCTGGAACAAAGGGAAAGAATCTCCTGTTCTTGCAGTGCCCTGGCACAGCCCACTCCTGTTCTGACCCAGGAGAATCTTTACCAAAGTAAGCTTCATCAATATAAACACATTTTCACCAAAAAAACCACAAAAACCAAACAAAAACAAAAGAAAGCTAGACTTGCCAGAATGAAATGCTGCAAACTCATTCTCCTAACTCTAAACTCTAACAGTGAAGATCAGGTTTCTTTTGATTTTGACCAAGTTATAGTAATGAGACCTCCTTTTGTGGTGTACTTTGGAAAGGATCGCTGTGGGTGCAGTTCTAGTAGAGGTGAAGCAGGCATGCTAATTGCACAAGTGGTTTTCCAGGGCAGGACAGCATCCTCTCTCAATCTCTCATGTGTCTGATGCTTGGACACTGGTCCCATCACCCTGTCTGTCCCTGTGTCTGTGGCAGGGCTGTACTTTGACCCTCGGCTTTGGACACCAGCACCTGCTTCTGTCTGTGCTTGAGCCCACCTTGGGATGCCCCCACAGTGTCTGTGCTGAATTTGTAGCACAAAAAGACAGTATCTTTCTCTTCCGTATGAGAGAATATTTGTAGCTCATTTGAAGCAGAACATAATCTTGAGAAGAAGCTGAAGAGCCAAATTTCTATCAGTGCATGGTCTGTCATTTTCCCAATCACTCATTCACTGCAAGGTCTCAATCCACTCATTCTACCTCTCTGGCCTCAGTGTTCTCTCCGGGTGATAACATCACTCACCCATTTCGCTGAAGTGCTGGGTTCCAGCAGGAAGAATGCTCCACAGACTCACCAGAAATAGTGACGAGTGTTATTTTACAAACCTGGAGAGAGTGGAATTAGGTATTTTTAGGAGACTTCGTCTTTTCTTACTTGGTTTCTGACTTGGGATATTTGAAGTTGGCTCTCGACCTTTTTCAAAGTGTCAGTCTTTTCTGCCATGACACAGCTAAGCATGATTCACCCAGCCATTCTCCAGATTCTGCAGGTGGTTACTGCACCATATGGAGTCCTAATGCTGACTGACCATTTGCACAGAAACAATCTTTCCTACTGGGGAAAGACCAGACAGCATCAGTTCTGCAAGGCCATAGGGATAGTGTTGGAGACAAGCCACACTGCCTGACCCTTGGGGGTTATCCCTCCACACCTTCAGTGGGAAGCTTAATTTTGTCTAGGACCTCCCACCCACCCCAAACCCCCAGGGTCCCCTGCACAGTGTCTAGGAGGATGGGAAGGACATGTATATTTGTGCTCAGCCATCACCATAACATGACCAAGAGGACAGTGTGGGCAATCAGACACAGCACCACAGGAAAACAGAGGATTGTGAGGTGGAGAGATGCACCTGGACACGTATTGCAAAGGAGCAGCGGTGTGATGCCCTCCTTCCCTCAGCATGGTCCCACTCCTGGGGGTGGGGGAAATGCTACCCTGTGTTTAGTCAAGTGAGGTAAAAAGCAAGGCTAGGGGAACAGGAAAGCTACATAATGGGTGGATTGATACAAAGGGTAGCTGAGCAGAGGAAAGCAAAAGGAGGGAGCAGTGAAGGAACTGCAGTCCAGTACAGCCTGAGAGGGGAGCAGGATGGGGGGAAGGGGACAGCACTGTCCCGTCCCTTAGGGAGCAGCAAGGGGACATGGGGGAGAGACCAGAGGTGCCTGCAGCCAGGAGACGGGCAGACTGTGGGGGAGTGAGAGGAGAGCCCTGGGATGCCTGGCATTCCCCAGGCCCCTCCGCCATCACCCCCTCCCTGCTGACACTGTCTCTATCTTCCAGGTCAGTGAATAATTTCCTGATGACGGGCCCCAAGGTAAGAGAAATCCCTTTGATCTCTGTCTCTGATTCCACTAAACCCAGGGAGAGAAGGAGAGAGAGAGAGGGCCTCCTTCTTCCCACTCCTCTCCACCCAGCCTTGGCCAAAGCTCCCCCCACCCCCAGATTTCCAGCAACAAGGCAGAGATAGGCCAGGAAAGATTTGCTGTGAGATGCAACTTATGATCTCCCTGGGCTGCATGAGCCCTGAGCAATGCTGACCTGAGGTTCTTTTAAGCTGGCTGGGGCCAGATTCTGGAGATTTGTCTATTGACACCAGCCAAGGCTCTCACCTGACATCTATTGCTTCCTAAGGATCAGGTTGGCATCAGGGCCCACACTGATCCAGCTGGAAAGTATTATCTGAAACCTCTGTAAAACATAATTCCTCAAAGACCACAACTAGAATTGCCAGGACATTGTTACGTATTTTTGACCCTTCACATCCTTGTGCTCCTCTTTCAGAGGCTTTTTTCTTAGCCAGAACCAGTTGTAAAATTTACCCAGATTTTGTTCTGGCTATTCCCCAGGAACAACTCCAGGCCCATCTAGCTCCCAATACACTGGTGGAGCAACCTTGCCCCAAAGCACTAGCTCTCCCCCATGGGCTGTGGTGAAGGAGGAGGCAGGTTGAGGCATCTGCTGGCCTGGAGCTCCCTAATCTGAGCAGAAAGCTCTGTTTCTTCTCATAGTGGAGAGATAAGGGGTTCCCAATGGCACAATTCCTAATGTGGCTAACAGCCAAGAACTCAGCTTTCTCCTCCAGGAGGCTCAGGCTCTGATCCAGCACAGCAGAAAATGGGTTTGCTGCTGCTGCTGGTGAGCTTCCTGAAGAAGCCAAGCCCGGGAGACCTTCTGAGCTCTGTATGTCTTGTCTCTGTAAGATGGCACCTGGGTTACTTTCAGTTGAAAATACACGTTGTCCCCATGCTGACCCCCAGCTCTGCTCCTAGGCCTATCTCATCTACTCCAGCAGCGTGGCAGCTGGGGCACAGAGCGGCATCGAGGAGTGCAAGTTCCAGTTCGCCTGGGACCGCTGGAACTGCCCGGAGAGGGCACTGCAGCTCTCCAGCCACGGTGGGCTGCGCAGTGGTAAGGAAAGCATTGGATACCACTACTGGGACCCCCTTGCTACAGGTTAGAGCCCATGGCCCCCTCCTCTCTTCCCAAGTGCCTCCTTTTCTTCCCCATTCCCACCTGGGAAGTGCCTCTCCCAGGAATCCCCCAGAGGGATCTCCCCAGGAGACCTCTTCACCCATCAGTTCCCAGATACAGTGGGATCTAGCTCCAAGGCCTCCTTGCAATGCCAGCCTTACCCATGGACCTGCTGAACCCCAGCTGGTGCAGGACCAACCCTCAGACAACTGCCTCCCCACAAGGATGCACCCCCCTGGCCTGCACATGGACACACCATGCCTAGATGGTGTCCTAAGGTATCTCAGGGTGGCTGAGAACCAGCACAGGCTGGCTGGGTAGCAAGCAGAGGGATAAGGCTAAAAGGAGCAGGAAAGAGCTCACCAGTGGCTGTGCCCAGAGGCAGAAGAAAAGTCTTCCTACATCTTCCAGATGTCAGAATCATCCTAGGCAGAAATCCAGCATCCCTGACCTGGGCCACTGTGGGGCTGTGGTCATTGTCACTGTATCCTATTCCTTACCTATTTGCAGGTGCCAGGAAACATTTCAGTGCATATCTGGCTCTCTATACCTATGTTTAATGCTGGGCTCATACTTGCTCTGTAAAAGCAGGACCTGGGTGTGGAGGAGGGCCTCAGGCCACTGGTGGGACTGGCAGCAGACATGAGACCAGAGCCCAGACAGAGGTGGATAAAGGTTTCAAAGCAGGGCCTTGAAAGATGATTGTAGCACAAGGCCCACTCTGAGACCAGAAGCAGGTCCCCAAATCATTCCTGTCAAGGTTATCTGCTCAGATCCACACCTTGCTGGTATTAAATGAAAGCCAAAGGCTCAGTGAAGCCAGGTGATGACTCCCAGACTGATCCTGGTGGGTAGGTATGGTCACTGCTCAGAGCCCTTTCAGCAGAAGGTAAGGCTCAAGAGGACTGTGGGGAAGGAGTTCTTTGATACTTGGAGAAGACCCCTTCCTGTTGGGGATGTGCTAGTGAGAAGAGGGGGATATTCGCTGAGTTCCTACAAGGATAGCCAGGTGCTATCTCATCTACATCCTTTCAAATGGCATGAGTCAGCTGGGATAATTTTTAGGAACTTCTGTCTTCAGGCAGTTCAAGCCCTAACTAAGCTTATCTTAGGGCCTCATCATGTAGGGCCCCTTCTCCACCCCACAAAGTCTTCCCCACTGCAGATGTCCTGTGCAGATTTCTGCATGGTAGGAACAATTTCTAATGCTGCCCTTACCATGAAACCTTTTGCACACCTGCTCTCATTGTATTTCCCCTTGACAGCAAACCGAGAAACAGCCTTTGTCCACGCCATCAGCTCTGCGGGCGTCATGTACACGCTGACCCGGAACTGCAGCCTGGGGGATTTTGACAACTGTGGCTGTGACGACTCCCGTAATGGGCAGCTGGGTAAGGAGGCATGAGCTGCTGCCCCTCACTCGTCCCAGGCGGCAGGAGAAGCTCTCCTCTCCTCTGCTGAAGCCTGCAAAAAACACCTCCCCATCCTGGTCCCCACACCAGGGAATAATGAACAGAGCAGAGCTTTCCCTGGTTCAAACCAAAGTAGCTCTGTGGAAGCTAATGGAGCCACCTCCAGTTTACACCAGCCAAGCTCTTGATGCTTTCCATTACTTTCTGAATGAGCAGGAAAGTAGAAGGGGTTGCAGCTTCCCTGGTTCAAATCAAGAATTCTATTTAAGCTGCTGGAGAGAATGACTGTCATACAGAGGAGTGGATCTGTTGCCATGCACCTAAATGATCTTAGTCTAGCAGCACAGATCTTGGTCCAGCAGCACAGATCTTAGGACCTCAGCGTTCCCAGGGTCTGCAGGACCAGGTTGGCCCCACAGCAGAATGACCATGAGGAAAAGCAGGGTGGCATTCATAAACCTCACTAGCACTTGTCAGCATGACGGGCACACAAGAGCACAACCAGGAGAATCACACAGCACACAGATATCACTCCCTCCACATGGCAGTGGTATCCAGGCCCTCAGCCACCAAGCAGCCCTGGTGGGAACTCCAGGCTGCACCACGCCAGCTCTCTGCTCAGCTTTCACAGAAAGCACTGACATTTAAGGGTTTTGAACAGAAAGAGGTCAAATTTCAAATGATCAAAGTCTTTTAAAAGCCATGCCCTGCCCAGCCACACTAGGCAGTCAGTATGTGCCACTTAACAACAAACTCCTCTGGAGTGTCTAGTATTTAGTAATTTGCTTTACTGGCTGATAGTTTTGAAAACAACCACTACTGCTTAGGTGTTCAAAGTTTGGGTATGACTGTCTCTAAGAGAGCAAGACTTAAAGGCAACAGCACATCAAATTCTTTCTTATCTGGAAAACCAAGTTAGTCATGCCACACTTCTTTTCCCCCAAATATATCTGTTTTTAATAAAAAACTTTCCATTGTGGACTTAAAGCCTTGTAAGGCACAGGAAACTTTTGGGCTTGACCAAAACAGCATTATTCAATTCAGCCACTGAACTGAATCCAAGCTGGTGAAAGGTTTTCCTACTTCCTTCAGTCCCAGTTCTTGATTTGGACTGCATCCTTCACTGCAATTACCCACCTCCCATGGAAAACTCCTGTCTTTCCCTGGGAGGGGAGATCACGATGCCCTGGGAAAGTTCAGGTGAGGGCCAGGCCTTTCCAGAGAGGCACAAGGCCATTAAACCACAACTCCCAAGATGTACCAATGTGATATGTCAGGGTTAGAATGTTCCAGGTTTCAAATCTTCAGTAATAATTTGGCATCTTTCTCTAGGGGAAAAAAAGCTGTTTGATGTTTTTCCCATCCCACTCAGCTCCCACTCAGTTAAGAAAAGTACCTTCCACATATTTTTGTGTAATTTCACAGTTCTGTATTAACTTGTTTCTTGATGGTAACTAGAAAATCAGACTCTTCTAAGATGTCAAACATCATCTCAGAATTGTGAGTGTGCCAAAACCAGAATTTGATGCACATGTGCCAGGCTTGGGCTGTTCTAGGCAGATGGGAATCTGTTGCCTCTGACCACAATGTCTCCACCAGTTTGGTAATCCAAGTTAGCAAGATGCTGTCCCTGCAAGTCACACTGAACCAGCTGAAGTCAGGGTTTGAGAGGTGATTAGAGACCCAAAGGCTTATCTGCATGTCTGCTAATGCATGATAACTGACAGCTTCTAAATCCTGCTCTGTAGAAAGCCTGGAAAGACCTGCATTTGTTGTACAGGACATACCCCTTTGCTGCCTGCCTGAGCCACTTACTATCTAGGCCTCAGGCGAAATGTCCTGAACTCAACGGGAGGGAATCCGTGAGTACTGTGCGGTGAAAGGCTGGATTTGCCCCACAGCCTCCATTCCCTCCCACCACTTCTGAAACCTCTTCTTGTTCTTTGACAGCACATGTCTCATCTCCTTCCTTAGGGGGTCAAGGCTGGCTGTGGGGAGGCTGTAGCGATAACGTGGGCTTTGGGGAAGCTATTTCAAAGCAGTTTGTGGATGCCCTGGAGACTGGACAAGATGCCAGAGCTGCTATGAACCTGCATAACAACGAGGCAGGTAGAAAGGTGAGCCCTTGTTTCCCTCCAGAACTGACGGTGCATACCAAATTGGCTCTGAGCATTCACTGTGGAGAGTCACAACTTGACATGGCTAAAAACACATGTCCCGAAGAAACAACTTCTTGGGGGCATGGCAGCAGTACAATGGTGCCTGCTCTAAGGTAGCAAAACCTCTGTGTTACAGTGTTAATGACTTTCTGCAGTCCTCTTTCTCCCAGTTCAAGGAGGGGAGAACTGCAGAAAAGCAAATTTGTGAACTTCAGGACTACTGTGTTGGGAGAATTGATGCCAAACTTCTCCACAGGCCTGGAGCCTTGTTTCTGCATAAATTGCAGTATAGAAATGGCCCCTCCAGGGTTTTTTTCTTGAACCCCTCTCTCTGCTCACCCTGTAGGCAGTGAAAGGGACCATGAAGCGGACTTGCAAATGCCATGGTGTGTCGGGAAGCTGCACCACCCAGACCTGCTGGCTGCAGTTGCCCGAGTTTCGGGAGGTGGGGACTTACCTCAAGGAGAGGTACCACAAAGCCCTGAAGGTGGACTTGCTGCAGGGAGCAGGGAACAGCGCTGCCAGCCGGGGTGCCATTGCTGAGACCTTCAGTTCCATCTCCAAGAAGGAACTGGTCCATTTGGAAGACTCTCCTGACTACTGCCTGGAGAACAAGACACTGGGGCTGCTGGGCACAGAGGGCAGGGAGTGCCTGAAGAGGGGCAAGGCGCTCAGCAAGTGGGAGAAGCGGAGCTGCCGGCGGCTGTGTGGGGACTGTGGGCTAGCGGTGGAGGAGAGGCGAGCTGAGATGGTGTCCAGCTGCAACTGCAAGTTCCACTGGTGCTGTGCTGTGCGCTGCGAGCAGTGCCGCAAACGGGTCACCAAGTACTTCTGTGTCCGCAAGGAGAAGCGGGAGCGGAGCGGAGGTGGCGGAGTCAGCCGCAAGCTCAAGAGAAAGCTCTAACTTGCTTCTGCTCCTCCACAGTCCTGCCTGCCCCTCTCCTCTCCTGTCCTTCCCATCTGCTCCTGGCACCATTTCTGTTTGGTATGGTTTTGTCTCATTCCCACTGCTGCCTCACTGGGGCTTGGGCAAGGCAAAAGAGCCTTGTATGAGTGCTCAGGCCTTGCCCATACAGGGCATTAGTGCATTGGGTAATGTCTTCTGGGGAGACCTTCAAGTGTTGACAAAACAAGTGACAAAACAAGGTGAGACTCAAACCCTTCAACTCAGTGTCACTCTATCCAGTGACTATGGCATTATCTCTGAAAACACAGGAGGTCTTGGTGGCTCCTGTGGTTTTGAGCTTGTCTGTTCCCCAAACAAGCACCTGCTCTGGGATTTTGAGTAAGTGAGATAAAAAGTACAAGGAAACTGAGATGGCACCAACAATTGGGCAACTCATATCAGTAATCCGTAAATGAGACGAGGCTTTTAAAAAATAGAGGTACTAAAACAGTTGTTGCCTCAGGCCTACTCCATGAGGAAATAGAAAAGGCATGCAACTCCTTTCTCAGCAAATCAGCCTCCAGGAACCCCACAGCTTTGCTTCCCACCCTTTGATAGCTTTGCTAAGCTCTCCAGTGCTTTACTTTGCATTTGAAATGGCAGCAGCAAGATCGAAACTGCTGCTTGACCTGCCCGTTACACAGCTGTCAAAAAAAGTGGTCCCATCACTTGGTTTTCACATGCTTTATCTGTGATTTCCAAGCCTCCAAGTCTGGTCTCCCTTTTTAGGCCAGCATTCCTATCAAAGCCCCTGACTGATGCCATGAAGATGGCCTCACACTTCTCCACGACCTCCTTCCTCCCAAATCTCTTCCAGAGAGGAGCTGCCATGCTGAGCCTACTCCCCATGTCCTGGTGTACTTGCCAAGCACTCTTACCCTGTCAGCTAACTAACTATATACTTCTTCCTAGTCTGAGAAAACAATGTCAGTTACTATTTAATGGTGGTGTAAATAGGAAAGTGAAGCACTTTGAAGTTTAATTTATTGCACAGTTACTGTGATGTATACATAACAGTTTTTCCTCTACAGCTTATTGTATATATTCTATAGGCTAAGCAAGCAGCAGGAAGATGTGGTCGATGCATCTCTGTTCCCTTGCTGAGGCTAGGGGAGGGAGGTAAGAAGGTGCCAGCTGCAGGACTTGGGGGAACTCACTGCACCATCCCAGCAATCTTCCCCTGTGCTGCAATAATATAATCTACTTTGCTGTTTGAAGTGTCCTTTAGCCAGAATAGAAGCCAGCAGAGCTGTTACTGGCCATTACACCCATCTTGTAGCCATTATTTGTAAACCAATAGCCAATGCAATAAATCAGTAGCCAAGTGCTTGCAAAATGCTGTTGTGTCTAGGTGGCTGGCTGTTCTTTCATCCCATTTTGTGTGTGTGTGTATAAACTTAAGAGTCCTGGAGATAAAAACACACTGCTTACCCATCTGAGCCCAGGAAGACCGAAGCAGTTCCAGCCAGCACAACCTCAACCCCTACCACGAGGGGAAAGGATGTGCTCTCTCCTGAGCTTGCTTGAGGATGCATCCAACTGCAATGCAACTGCCAGGAGGCAATGGGGTGGGAGGAGGGCAGGCAGGGCCCAGTTGCCCACTGCATAGCTGATACATTAAAGACACTCAGCAGCCTGTATTTGTCTCTTCATTATCAATTAGTCCCTTGATTCCAGGACTACCTCACAGAGGCAGGAATTTGGACCTAGGGTCTCACCACAGCAAGAGCATTCCTGCCAAGCAAGAATCTGACCTTTCAAAAATTGCAAGAAATCTTGGCCCATTCTCAGGGAAAACGGAGACACTTCCACTTCACACACAAATCACCACTGTTTGCACAGAGGTTCTTACCAGGACAGTGACCCTGCCGAAAATCTGTCTTGCATCCCCATCAGCAGTTCCTCTATGTCCCTGTGCTTGGCCAGGAAAGGAAAGGAAGAGCCTCTCGACCACCAGGGAAAGCTCCATCCTGGGCCTCCCTTTCTTTTCCTTCTGGCTCTCCCCGTTCCACAGCCAGCTGGAAAAGCTGTAGAAGCCGTGTTTCCCTCTTCCCCCAGTCGCGCTCCCTCCCTCCCCCGCTGCCCCACAGCGCTGCCCCGCGGAGGCCGTGCTCGGCCCGGCCCGGCGCGGTGGCGGCTGCCGGCCGAGGGGCCGTGTGGGGCACCTCCGAGCGAGCCCCCCCGCCACACGCTGCTTCCGCCGGGACACGGCGACACCGCAGCTGCAGAATGTGCTGACCTCAGCAGCGGGTCCCCCCTCCCGGCGCACGGAGCCCTCAGCGGTAAAGGCCCTGCTGCCATTGTGGGCAGGATTGGATGCTTCCATGTATTCATTTCGGTTTAATGAAGGCGCATTCCTCAGAGGAGAAATATTTACATTCAGCTTCCCAGGTGGTCACCTTCGCCCAGATGACACACAAACAGGCAGCCCCCCGCTCCCTTTTCCAATCCAAGCCTCTTTAGAGGGCTCGGGAGGAGGGGAGACAGCGGAGGGGGGGCTGCTGGGGGAGCAGAATAGAGAAGGGAACAAAATGCTAATAAATCAGCCAGCCAGCCCTTTTCCCCTCCCCTCAGTGGAGTCAATGGAAAGTGTCATTTCACATGCTAATCCCCCTCCGATCTCTTTACAACACCTTTTCCGAAAAGTGTTTGGGAAAAGTCCTTGTGGCCCGTTTACAGCTCCCCGCCGCTTCAGATTCCTTCTTGTCTAAGGCCGCGGCCCCGGTGTGGGTCTCTCCCTCCAGCAGGGCTCCTTACAAAAAACATCTCAACAAAGACTTTGGAGTTCATCAGCCTCCCACTGAAATTCACAGCTGCTGAACAAACTAATCCCCTCTCTTGGCCTTTCTTCCTTTCAATGGGTTCTTGGCTTCAAAGACACTTTGGGAAAGGACTTTGTGGGGACTCACACTGCTCCCTCAATAGAAGTTAGTGCAAGCATTATCTTCAGAGCAAGTGGCTTTACAAACAAATACTGCCTAACAATCTCTGCCCCTCCAGCTCCCCCAAACACACACAAGCCTAGCCTGCAGACATGATGTTATCTGCCACAGGATTAGAGCTCTGTTTTCTGTGCCCAGGGATCCTTTCCTGCTGCCCCCTTCCCCCCCAAATTCTTTGTCGACCCAAAGGCCTTCCCACCCAACTGAAAATGCTTTCTCTGGGGCCCGGGTGCTGTGAAGCCCTGTGCCCATAGACTGAGGTATTGCCAGCCAGCAGAGATGGTGCTATAAATGGAGGAGCACTTTCCAGCGGGGTTTGAAGGGTAACATATCACACCAGGGCTGCAGAGACAGGACTTCTGCCACAAGCCTCTCCAAGACTTTCAAGTGAGTCATCTCACTTCCCCCTCCTGCTTGCTTTCATTACAAAGAGCTTCAGGGATGCTGCTTACAGCAGTAAAGAAGCAGCAACAGAGAGCAACAGAGGGGCAGGTGGCAAGGACTCACATCAAAGGTAGTATAAACAGTCAGCCTCTGCACAAGTACCAGGTAGTAGTAGTTATGCATGCTGGAGGGAACTAATGTCATATGTATCTGAGAAATATGTGGAAAATCTGTGCTAATTTCTCAGCAGAAGTGGCTTGAGTTAATGAGAGCAAAGGGCTGGACTGCACAGGGTACTATAACTGAACCCCAAAAGACAGAATCTAAGAAATGCCAGATTTGTTAAGTGGTCTCAGAAAGCTGGGACTTCCCCTATATGCTCATTAAGCAAATGTGTGCCACCTGGGCTACCTGTGTTATAACCCCATTCTGATGCTGCACGAGTGTTACCTTTGAAAATCAGCTTTGCTTGTCCCTGCTGGGGGACAGCCGTTAGGCCAGGCTGTTTGCTCCAGACCAAAAGCTCTTCAAGACTCCTTCACACTACATGTTTGCCTCTGCCAGCAGCAGAACTACAAAAGGCTTGTTGTCCTCGAATGCACGTGGTGTGTCCCTAACACCCAAAACTCTCATAAACCCTGGGCCCTTCCCAGCAACAGCCCTTCAAATTTTCACCATCCAAACAATCCTTCCAAGCCTTTGCTTCCTCCCAAGTCCTCCAACCTTGGGCCATGTAATACAGTCCTTCATAAATCAGAGTTTCATGTGTGCTGACTGGCAGGCTTGTACATACATACTAGCTAGCTGACAGAAAAAAAAAATTACACCAGAATTTCTTTCTTTTGTAAGGAAGAAGTTTGATTCCCCCGCCTTTATCTCAGTACTATGTTTCAATTCAGCCCTTTTTACCTCCTTAAAAGATTAAATTATATCAACCAACAGATTCCTAGGTTATTAACTAATGATAAGAACTGACAATTCAAGAGTATAAATTTCCACACAGGCCCAATCCTTATCCTAGTTCAAGCTGCATGGCTTCAGTGGTGTAACATTTATTTCCAATGGGAAACGATGTCATCGAGGGCTCTCTGTTTACTTATCAATATACTTCCAACACTTGATGTCAAGTGCAAAATCCCCAGCACTGCTGAGATTCCCCAAGAGAACCTGAGTCTGGGGGCCTTGTTGTGTCTGACGCAGATGAACAGTCACAACTGATGCAGGTGATCTGGAGAAGATCAGTGCTCTGACCCTGCAGCCTTAGGGAATGGGTAAGACCTGAGGTCTCACCATACCAGGATGGATGCCACCCATAGCAGCAGAGCCCAAAATTTGGTTTGCCCCACACAGTTCTCAACTGCCCCCTCAGCGGGTGGCCATGCAGACTGAGGAAGTCCCATGCAGCCAGAGGTGACAAGTCTATGAAAAGAAGCATCACAAAACACAGCTTTTATTTCACTGTTCTGTAATTTCTCAGTGCATCAAACCGCAGCAATAGAAACAACACAGCAGCAACAAGGAGGCACTTTGACCTGGAAAGGAGAGAATGAGACATGTCCTCTTCCTCCCTTCTCTGATTCTCCTCCCTTCTAAGTCTCATGGTAGACTAGGCTGATTCGTGTACATCATTGAACCGCAGGTCCACGATAACATTATCACTCAAGCAGCAAGCAGAGCAAGTAGGGGCTGGCTGCATCCGAATCTTGGGAATAAGCCTTGCTCTCAGCTATGGATCAGTGATTATGCCGCCTGGTTAGCAAGAAGGATGTTGAGAGAGAAGGCAAGGAGGGAGGAAGAGAGGGAAATATACACACACAGATGTGCCCTAAAATCCCATCTGCCTTCCCAGACTTCTTCCTTAGAACAGACATGTTTCATTCATCTACTCCCAGAGGAATTGCCACAGTGATGACAAGTCTCAGCACAATCCATATCTTCAAGTCCTGACAGCATCACCCCCTGCAGCATATTCCTACCATCATAGTGCCAAGGGGCCTTTGAGAACCACCTTTGTATGAATCTGTAACTGTAGGTAGTATGAATGCACCATACCTGTAGCAATGAGCTGTCTCTCCCTGTTTTAAGTCTGGGCTGGTCAGGGTAGCTCAAGGGAAATCTTTATGGGATTTCAACAATCCCTGCTGCTCTTAAAGTCCCTAGGCCATCTGAAAAACCTGAAGTAGGAAGCCTTTAGATAACACCAGTGGGTAAAAGTCCAGCTGTGCTAAAATAAAAGGAAGTGAAAAAGGCCAGGAGCCAGAAAGGACAGCTTTTGGCCCTAAGACAGGATGTGACCGGCTCTGGGGAGAGGCGCACAGAGCACAACCTGACAACATTCCTGAATGGGAGAGTCCTGGGAACTGGAAAGGGAAATCATCCCTGAACCTGAAATATTATGGGCTTGAACCTGCAGCTGATGGGGAAAAAGATACAAATGAAGGTGGATAGAGAGTAAACAGGAGACTTGACTTTTAAAAACAAGAGAGCTGGGTGAAGAAGAAAGAACCAAAGCTGGCCCAGTGTAGACTAGTAGTTAGCCCCAGTTGTAGTAGGATATGGGTGCAGAGGAGTGAAAGGTGAGTCAAGGATGAGAATGAAGAGAAAGAAGGAGCCAGCAGAGATCCTTGCTGCAGCCCGATAGAGTGAGGACACACCAGCCAAGGTTCCCAAGGCAGCCCAGCTACCACTCAGGAAGTTTACTCTGCAGCAGGGAATAGAGCCTGAGGCTCTTCTGTGGTGGTGCTGCAGGTACCAGCCCTGTTTGTTTCCTGAAAAATAAAAAGCAATGTCAGCCTAGAAGGGAAGGAGCTTCCCCTTCATGCTGGGGATATAGGGAAGAAGAAGGACCTCTGTGCCCCTGTAACAGCCTCAAATTGAGATCCCTGGGCTGAAAAGTGGCCTCAGACTAGTAAAAAAGAAGAGAAAAAGAACAGTCTCCAGGAGCTGCAGGCACCAGTGGGCTGTCTGGAAAGTGGATGGGGCCAGGCGTGCTGTCCCAGGAACTGGCACAGACCTATTTCTCCAGAGTCAGAAGGAGAGTCCACAACCTGCAGCACATCAACAGGTGAGGCAGTCCACCAGCTCTTGGTGTGCACTGTTCCAGCTGCTCCACACTTTACACATTCAGCTTGCCTGCTATTGTCATAAGGACTTTCAGGATGGGCATGAAACCAGACACCTCACTGAAACTGCTGCTGCTTACAACTTGGGTGTGAACCAGGAGACCTTGTGAGTAGTTCTTAGCCTCAATGCATCGGGCAATTTCATGGAGACCCATGAGGATGGTTGGAGAGAGCTGTGGAGAGGGAGAAGAAATGAGTCAGCATGTTCAGCAATAGAACACAGGTCTCTCTCCCTCCACACCCTTCATTACTGTCTTCCACTTCACCAAAGAGCACCTATACAGTCAAGCACAGGCAGGAAGGATAGCTGCTTCTTCCCTTGCTTTGCCAGACTACAACTGCCAGTTGGCATTAGCAACTGGCATCCCCAACTTTGGAGTTTTCCAAGTTAGTTACATTATGCTTACACTTAACCACTCCCAGTTGCCCCTTCCCATCTGGGACCTGCCTATGTGCCAGTATATTCTGAAGGGTAAAAGTACCTTGCAGATACCTCCTCAGCTTTTCCTTACACTATGTATGGGCCAAAGTTAAGAAAGAATATACAAGGCTGGCTGGATTCATGGTTATTACAAGGTTTGGCACTCCCCTTGTCTTCCAAGAGAATATGTGCTGGTTACACTGGTACAGATACCAAGACCCACAGCCCCGTGCCAAGGTGGGCTCAGGAACCCAGCTGGACCACAAGCAACGTGGCACCTCCTTACCGCCTGCTCACGGAGCTTCTCATACAAACACTCCAGCCGCTGCAGCGCGTCCTCCAGCTTCCTTCGCGTTTTCTGAAGCAAAAGAGGTATTGCTTGTCTGTCAGAGCTTCAAAGCCACTTCTCCAGAGCCAATGCTCTCACTCAGTCTCACCCTTCCTCTGTCTTTCCATAGCACCTTACAATTCAGCTGCATCTCAGCCTCTGACAGCCAGGGTCTGTGATGAAAGCCATGTGCCCTCACTCTGCACATGTACATGTACATATACACACATTCTCTCCCCAACACAGAAAGATGGATTGTTCCTTTTCCCATCTCCCAGCCTAGGCATTCCTCCCTTCTGCCAGTGCTTGATGACCACAGGATAGAGTGACTACTTCTAAAGTGTGAGAAACATCCACTAGTTGACCCATGGGGCGTTCAGACAGCCTCACCCTGACTGACTCAAGGAAGAGGTTCTTCCTGGTCCCTTCAGGAAAAAGAGGGAATTTCCTTCCCACTCTAGTTAACCACCAAGGAATGTGACTGAGTACTGAAGCTCTGATGAGACTGACCTCGTTAACCCCATCTTGAATAACCCACTCCATGCACACAAATGCCTGGCTCTGGGCACTGCTGGAACAGGCCTGGAAGCCACAGGAGTTCAGGTGCCTTGCACTGCTCTACACAGGCAGCTGTTCAACCACCACCTAAGTCAAGTGCTTAAGCACAAACCAGCAGACCTTTCTGTCCATAGAGGGAACTTTTAGATTATCCCCCAGAAACTGCTATGCTGCACTCTCAGAAAGCACAGAGCAAACATGCTGAAGATGCTGCTCTAATTGCCTGACTCTGGGATAGCAGTCTGGGCTAAGTGTTCAGCCTAACACCTATCAAGCAGAGGTATTCTGGAAGGCTTCTTAGTGGCCCCAAGCCCTGGGAAGACTTAGCAATCTAACACAATGTACAAACGCTGCTTTTCTGCTTCCAGATAGTCTGGCCTGACACATTCGCCCAATGTGACATGTGCCAATAGCCTTTCAGGAACCAGAGGGGAGAAATTACAGTTACTTGGACATAAAGATTGTTTGGCTTTCTCTTCCACCTGGGATATCTCAGCCTTTCACTCTAAGCTTTAAAGATAGCTGGTAATACCAGCTCTGTAGGAACTATCTGCAGATCAAGCCAGTGAAACTGAATTAGCTGAGTAAATTCTTCTACTTTCCTTAAAAGAAAGACCCAGGAGGACAGAATCATTGCTCAAAGAAGGCAATGAGAAGCAGCAGATAAGAGTTAGAGAATGCATCTCAGTTCCCAAAGATGAACAAGCCTGCAGCCTAAAAGAAGGCAAATGGAGATTAACTTGGTTATAGGGACAAGACTTTTCCTCTCTTTACCCAAACAAAAGAAGGAAGCACCAGTCAAACATCTATAAAGGAAAAAAAGGCAAAGATCAGAGAAGGGAGGACTTACTGGATCAGTGGCAACAGCCGAGCAGCGTTGGACCAACCCTTCAAACGTAGCCTTCAAAGCCTGGTGCTCAGGGGGCAGCTCCTTCCTCTCAATTCTTTCCCCAGGTAGCTGGTGATACTGACAGAATAAAAAGCAGCTGAATGAATGCAACAGGAGCATGAAAGGCTGGAACAGGTAGATTCCCCCCCTCAAAACACAGAACAGAAAGAATTTCACCCCTTCACAAACCCAGAGAATACATGGAAGCACAGCGTTAGGTTATCTTCAGACTGTGATACAGTCCAGGCCTCTGTGGATTCTCAACTCCCAGCAGGCTGACAGCCTGCCTGGTCTCCCTTGCTCTCCCCCACCCATACCCAGGTGTCAGTTTTCCAACCTGGCAGCTCCTCTAATGCTCATGCCTTGTAGGGGCATAAGCCCTCTGCAGCTGACAAGTAGTAAGAACCACAAAAGCTGAGTTTTCTGCTTGACAAGATGCTGGTGGCTGAGGAATGCCCCATTTTCCCTGGTACCTGTAGGCTGCCTTCCTTGGGTGCTCCTGGGGGTGACTGGCCAGCTTCTTGCAACCTGGATAGCTGAGGATGGATCCCTTGGGGTTCAGCAGGTAGGCCCATTACTGGAGCCGTGATGGGAGCCAGAGGAGTAAATTTCTCAGGCAACTGTCAGCAAAGAAAGGAAAGGAAAAAAACAATCAAGAAAACCAAATCCAAAGAAGAAAGGTTGGTTGCTCCTCCACAGAAAAATTCAACATCCTTTCTAACTCGAAGAGTCTCCAGTTCTCAAGATGATGAAAGAACACATCCCTGTTCTTTCAGCCCCCTGGCTCAGAGAATGGGGCCCTTCCTCTTCCACCCTAGATGAACAGTCAAAGTGACAGCAAGAAAACCCCTCTGGAATTGCTCAATCAAACAGCTCTGTTACCCCTGAGAGCACTGGTCCTCAGAAAGCCGCTTGGTCTCTGCAACGGCACGAGTCCTGAATGTAGAGATTAGCAGCAGTAAAGTGTCCAACTGAGCAAGTATTGGGGAAAATCCCACGACATGGGGGGAGATTCCTCTTGCAAACACTTCATCGTGCCCCTGCTAAGCCAGAGAGTCATGACAGATTCTCTCCAACAGGGCTAGATCAAAAGGAGATGGCTTTAACAAGAGGCTAATCCTGTTGTAGTGAGCACAGCCTGAAGCAGGTTCCCAGCTATGCTGCCAGAAAAAAGGGCGAGAAGTCTGTTCCAAGCTAAAGAAGAGGAGTGGGGGGTGGGAAGGATGCCAAAGAAGCTTCTCGTCACACCTGCCAGCAGGCAGCAGTTATAGAAATGGGGTACTGACTGGATTTGTTGCAGAAGAGCTCAGCTCACAGGCCCTCCAGTGCAATCACGACATGGCAGAGAGCTGCAGGACCAAGACAGCAGGCAGCTCACAGCTACACCTGTCCCAACTCTTCTCAGCACGAGTGCATTATGATTTGGTATCAGCATTTGAGGAAAATCACTGTTGGTCTCACTGTGCTGAGGGAAAATGCTGCCCCTAGCTGTCAGGTGTGAAGAAAATGTGACCTTGTCAGCCACTATCAAAAAATTTGTGTAGGCAAGGGCATAAGATTAAATCCATATTTTTAATAACAAATTACTCTAGGCAGCCTGGGAAGTACTGACAGAGGATGCAACGTTAGAGCTGATAACCGTGTTACAAACAGCCACCCTGCAGAACAGCATGGGACTTTGGATGGCAAAGAGTCAAGATTATTTAGACTCCAGTCCTAGCCATGCATGCAGTGCAGACGTAGACAGAGCAACAGGGATAGGGACCTGTGGAGTTTGACAGCGAGCACTTATAGGAATGTATCAGTTACATGGAACTCCCTGGCTAAAAGACAACCAACACATACTGTAGCTGAAAACTTACCTTTTTCTTTTGAAGGCCTCCTCTTCCAGTAGAGGGATCACTCCAAGATTCCTGAGCTGCCGGAGAGAGGACAAGATACAAACCTCAGATCATGAGAAGCTGGCTGCAGCAACAATTCATGGTTGCTCCCATGGTTTAGAACTTCCTTCCTTCAGGAATGAAGGCCCTTTGGCTCCTTTGGCCCTTGTCATTGCATTTAGACTGACAGACTTCAGACTGACAGACGTTCAGACTTCAGCTGACAAATTTCAAACCCAGCTCACAGGCCCATGAGATGTTCTTGCTTCCCCTTTTCTTTCTTAATTTCATTCTTAGTATCCAAATGTGTGCACAGCCTTCATGTGGTGATGTCTGATCAGACTGAACTGGCACACACCCACCCCTACACAGGAAACTTTTTTTTTAACTGCCTGAAGCTTTCTGGATCCTGTATAAGCTGCAGAAGTCAGCCTCAGAGTCAGGCCTGAACCTTGGTGGGAACCTGCATAAGTGTGCACCTCACGTTTCAGGGAGTTCTTGGGGTTTTCCAGAGAATCTGGCACTGTGGTAGCACAGCAAGAACTATGCTACAGGTGAGAGGGCAGTCCAAAGCAATACAGGTTGTTCTCATAAAGGCAGAAAGATTGAGGGGTGGGTTCCCTTCCAAAATCATGTTCAGAACCAAAGCTTAGCAAAATTTGTTGACTACCAAATAGAAGGGAATGGACTTAACCAGTAAATGCTTTGGGAGCAGAGAGGTGTCTCAGCAGATGCTTCTGTGGTACTCTAACCTCATTCCAGGTAATTTAAAATCCACCAGACAACATTACATCAAAAGACTTGTGTCCACTCTTCATTCTACAAAGGTCAAATTGCAACTACTTTGCTGCTGTCCTGTAAAGGTACCTGCATCTTTAGACAAAACCCCAGTATTAATAACCTCAAGCCCCTGAGACAGGAATAATCTGTGAGAAAACAGAATAATTCTAAGGGGGCAATATCAGAATTGCTGGAGCTTAGAGCCACTCTTAATGAGCTACTGATCCTGAAGTGAGCTTTAAAAATCACAGGGGAAAGATGCAAAAGGTGCTTCATTACTTTAATTACCTTTATTATTAAAATTCTGGCAGCCTCTTTTTGCCCTCCCTTTTCCCATGATTTCGAGACTGGGTCTCTGATGAGTTTGGATCAGAAGTTTAATTAAGTTGGCACCTATTTCTAGCTTGGGGATTCTGTGCCCTAGAACTCTGCTGGCCCCCACTGAGTCTGTGGCCTAGCAGTCCTTGGCACTATTCCAACCCAGTGGCACTCTGTATCCTCACTGGAAACAGCTATTTAAATTATACTCTTCAAGCCAGCCACTTAATCATCAGACATGAGTGACAACAGACCCTGGTGCATTTTGCTGGGGTGAAATGCTATCTTCCCTATGCTACTTGTGAAACAGGATTTCTCACCATCCCTGAAAGGAGTGCCCCATGGCAGCAGTCTCCAGCAATGCCTGTCCTAGAAAAAACAAAACCATCAGAGGCTGGAAACAGGGATTATCCTGTCCAGAAAAGAGATGAGCCAACTTGTTGCTGTCCTTCACCCTGTCCCTGACACTCTCAGGAACTTGGGATTTCTACAAGTGGAGGTATCTGTTTATTGTATTAGTGACAATGTTCATGAGCTGGACATACTATGTTCAGGAATTTCCGAAGCAAGCAATTTTGGCCAGTCAGATTGAGTGATTTTACAGTCCATTTTCAGATTAAGAAAAATACAAATCAAAACCAGAACAATGATAGCAGGCAAGAAAGCTCTCTCAAGGAAGCCAGTTTGCACTGCTGAACCAAGCACGCCATATACTGCCATTAGAACTGGGGGCAAATGCTGCTGAGGAGAAGGGAATTTCTCAGAAGTGAATTCCTGAAGGGCATATTCAGCCTAAGGAAGTGCTTGAAATCCTTGCCATGGAATCATCTTCCCTTAACAGGGAGAAACTGAGGTTCAAAGCCAAATTTCACACTTTAACTAAAGCCAAAATGATTTTCCAGCTCCCCTTGGAAGAGAGCCCCCAAATTCTGCTTGGGAAGCTCTGTTCGACCACTGCTTCTGCTGGGACTCCACCTCTTCCAAACCACAGGGGGAAAGCACAAGCAAAACCACGCACAAGGCTGAGAGGGTAACAGGGAGAGATGAGTTACAACCACTGGCATGTTCCTTGCCTAGAGAACCAAGACAGGAAAACTGTCTGCTTCCCTGTCCTGCTGGCCCAGCAACTGCCTGAAAAGACAGAGACTGAAAATGGTCTAATACCTTCAGAACTGGAGGAAAAAAGAGAAGGAAGAAGAGGGACACCCTGTATTCTGTACCCAAACTCATGAGTAGTAACATAGTGCTTTTATTTCACTTCCAATATCCCCAGCTGTCACTTACTGGTCCTCAGGACAGGTATGTTCCCTACCCTACCTGTACAGCTCCCCAGGCATGCAAGGAAACCACAAACAGCAGTGAGCATGCATGCATGCATACACATCAAAACATGCATTTCACTGAAAGCAGCAACACTGTCTGGCCCACAGGTCTGGAGGTTTCTCTGGGTACTACCTGCATGATCCGTGTGGGGATCTAGCCAAGGGAAGAAACCTGAAAATCAAGGCAGGGTGGAAAAGGCATGATCACCAACAGCTTTCATTCAGTGAGTAATTTCATTGGACTACTATGCCAAAAAGCTTTTTGGGGAGAAATTTGTCCAGATGTAGCTTAGAGCCTTGGGTGTGTACTCCCCACAGACTTCATATAGTGAGATTTGCTATCCTTAGTTTAACACAGGTCAGCAAAGGATTTCAGGTGAAGGCAAACATCATAGCCTCAATTCCTTCACTCTCAGCATACATGTGGCTTGAAGAAGCATCTGCTCAAAAGTCTATGGATTGTCAGCCTTGTTGTTAGGGATCTCCTCAGCCTGGCCAAGGCTGTCCCTTGAGACAGCAAACACCAGATATTCTGGGAAATAGAAGGAATGCCCATCCATGGGGAACTAGGTCCAACAACACTCTTCCTATTCATCATGCTAGCAAGGACTTCACACGATAGACTGGATCCAAGCTATAGACCCAGAGGGGTCTAAAACACTGCAGAGAGGAATCCAGAAGTGATTCCCAGATGAGCACTTTATGACAAAAGGAAGAAAATGGGAGCACTAGAGCACAGCAGACAGAGGAATTTAATCCTGAAGCTAAGTAAGGGGTATCTTATGGACAGGGAAGCTCTCCCACCATTTCAAATACACTTCTCATTTAAGTTGCATAAGCAGGGGTGAGATGAGCAAACCTTCCACCAGGCATTCCATGGGAACCATCACCCTTTCCATCAGAGCAGATGTCTTTGGAGTAGATGACTATTCAGGGTGCACTGAGGACCTGAAGATACATCATCTTGCAACCACAACCTGGGAGACAGAACAACTGAGCAGGCTGAATGGAACTGTCACCATTGTTGTGTTTCACCACCACAGCAAGACTCAGCATTCTGTGCCTGTAAGGTTTGCCTCAGCACCACATCCAGAGACAGACCAGGCCTCAAAAGATCCATGTCCATTACATATTGCAAACCCCACCTGGGCTTATCCTGGACACACAAGTCACACAAGCTGTACTTACCTGTGGGAGGAGGAGGAATGGCTGCTGGCAGTGGTTTAGTAGATGGAGCTCCAGGACCTCCCTGAGGATAACCCATGTTCATGGGGCAGTTGAAAGGTGCTGAAGAGAAGTCTAGAGGAGGTTGGCTTGCCACCGGGAGAGGACAAGCTGCAGGAAGCTGAGATGATGGGACTGAGGCTGGAGTGAAGAGGGCAGGTCTGGGTGGTGGAACACCAGGAGATGTCATGGGCATGGACTGTCCTGGCAGAGAGGGCTGGCTGGAGAAGGGAGCAGGAACAGCAGGTCTGACTGCCACTGGTCCAAATGGCTGAGACTGTGGCACAGCTACAGACAACAAAGAGAATGTATCAGCATCACTTGTTTCACGTGCCACTACTCATGACTCTATCCTTTCAGTAGTAAGCCGTCCCATCTTCAAGCCATACCCTTCAATATCTGTGTCCCTCCTAGCCCAGGCTACATCAGTCAAACTGCCACCAAGCCAGCTGTGGTTTTTCCATCCCTATATATGCTTAGAATCAGCACACATGCAGCAACAGCTACTAAAACTAAAGATACCAGAAACACTGAGAAGCCCCTTAGGCAGTTGACTTGTTCTTTGTCAGTACAATAGGCCTGTGAGGAAAAAACTAGAGCAGCTCCCCACACTGAAAGCTTTAGTTGCAGAAAACCTAGAAATGGACACAACTATCAGACAATGCTTACCTGGCCCTGAGACAGTTGCTGGATTCAAGCCCAAGTTGTACTGTGGATATGGGTGCCCTCTGGAATAGACACTTGTTGGTGGACCCGTGCTGGCCTGGGGAGGGGCAACATGGTGAGGTGTCACAGACATTGCTGGCACTGGCTGAGGTGTGAACACAGAAGGCACTGAAGGCTGAGATGGCGCTGAAGGGGAAAACGATGACTGATAGTTGGGCTGCAATCAAAAAACAAAGAACTTGCAAATGGCCAACAGAGTCATATGCATACACATACTAGCAGATGCAACCTCTATCCCTGTCACTTCTCAGGCAATAGAAGCTGCTGCTGCCACTGGTGCCCTGGATACACTTGATCAAAGGCTTTCCCACCACATAACTTGCTCAACAAGATAAGCACCACACTCTTCAGAGTATTCTCCAGCTCTTAAAATGATTAGTCTTCAGGAGTAAGTTCCCAAATAATGACTTCCTGGAAGCACAACCAGAGGAAATAACAAAGGAACAACAAGCGAATAATAGAGGTTGGAAGCAAAACTTTGCAAACAGTCTTCCTGTGCAAGAACTGAGATGAAGCCATGAAGCCATACTACACTCACTTTACTAAGATATCAGGATGAGCATAGGAAAATGACCACAGCCCCTTTCACCCTAAGATTTGAGATCTCAGTGGAACACTACACTTGTAACATTCTCCTCCGGGGACTGCATGTAGGACAGAGCTTTGTGAAAAGATGCCAAACAGCTTACTTTTGGATTATCACAGAGCTTGTGTTTGCTCCAGTGAAGGACATCACTGAGGAGTTCCTCAGTGTCTGCAGTTCATGTCACCTCATATTACTTCATGTGCCTTCCACAATTCAGTAGCCTTCCTCCCTCTTCCCAAGCCACGAACACCTGGGTTTAGGGCCTACCTTCTCTGGATGTCTGGGACCTGCTTTGTGGGCTGCTCCTTCAAGGGTGGAACCACCCTTGGTTGCTGCAGGTTTAATGACCCCTACATTGACACGGGTGTAGGGAAAAGGGGGTGGCTGCTGATCACCCACATTCCCTCCTTGAGCGTGAAAGAGCCGGTCTCGAAGCTGTTCAATCAGGAGCTGAAACAAACTGTGCTTTAGAAGAAGCATTTTGAGAGTACCAGATGGAAAATGCTGGGGACGCATTTAAAGTAGACCTTGACTTAAAACACTATGAATCAAACTGCAAAACTAACCAGGTCCCCAGCTTCCACCAGGGAAAAACACTCAACAAATGGTAAACAACAATCTGGGACATCACCTGCCATACTCCCAGGCAGATGAAGTCTCAATAACCCTTCCCCAAGTCTTTAGAATATTCCCTCCCCAACCCCTACCTCCATTGAGGCACTAGATGGATTTATTTCAAACTGCCAGGTTACCTCCCCATTCCCTTCCTCTACCAGCTAGTTTCAAGAAGAGAGGCAGCTTCCCTGGAGAGCTGCTGCCCAATGTGGTTCTCCATCAACCATTTTACAGTTCTATAGCTCCTTTCCTTTTCCTTGAATCAAAGACACTACAAAGAAAATGCAAATACAAAACACATATCCTAGAACACCTTCCCCCCTCTACTCTCAAGTTAGTATAACTAAGATGAAACTCTGAAGTCCTGATGCATGTCAAAACCCCAGCTCTCTCTCTCATACAAAGTACCATTCTCTCCCCTATACTACTCTTTCCCACAACAGCTTGCTGCTCACTCACCTCTTTAGAGCTGCTTGGTAGGTAATTCATTGCAGCTGCCAAGCATCCTTGTGATGCCAGGAGATTGGCATATTGGGTGATTCGTTCTGCCAAGACAGGGCCTGGTGCTGGTCCTGCTGCGCCTCGGAGTATCTCAGTGGACCTGCTCAGCACCATCACCTTCTCTATAAGATCCTGAATAATCCAGGGGCAAGGAAGAAATAAGACTACTCAGAATCTGACTAGCTTTACTGGTCCATGTCATGCTGAGACAATACCAGATGGCTGTCCCCACTTTCAGTTGACATCAGGACCAGTGTGGACAGAAAGTTACTCCCCTCTGCATCAAATACTGTCGCTGATGACCATTTCCTCAGGTGCACTTGGAGAGAAACAGAAACCAGGAAGCAAAGTCTGATATTGTTACTTTAATAGTAAGGAAAAAAAAGAAAATCAGAAGCCACAAGATCATTCCAACCAACTGTGATCATTTTACTTAGGAAGCTACTATTGTTACAAGTGATCAGCTTGGAAGAGGAAGGCTTAAAACCATACCAAGAGAAATTCACTAGAAAAAACTACTACTGCTGGCAAAAGGACCAGAAGGTTTTTAGTTAGTCAAAACTCCTTCAACTCCTAGAAATGAAAGTAGTGTTTACAGCTGTAGAATGATACAATGCTGATATCTGGCAACCAGGAGGAGACCAGTTTCAAAAACAACTAGAAGTGCTGAAGATGCCTTTTAGTTGCTTATACTCAGCACTGGGATTACAAAACCAGGGAACTCTGTAGCAGAGGGCATTATCTGCAGTATCCAAGTGGAAGACTTGTCTAGCTCATTCTAGCAAGTGACAGACACAACAGGGCTTAGTGGCTTAGCCAGGACTGGTTTAAGGATTATTCTGTGATTCTGTGAAATAATCAATAGGAATGAAGAGAGGTAGGTAACAACATTGATTTAGAAGTCCTGATTTATCTGCAAGGTGTGACTTCCCATATGTGATCATTCTTCTTGCAGTGGGCATATCATGATCAAGACTTCATTATTTTTTTTATTTTGCTAAGGCTGCTCTGAAGGTACAGCCAGATAACTGCAGCATTAAGTTATACATGACAAGCACAGCAGCAAATATATCTCAGGATACTACCAGTAAAAAAAAAGGTATGGCTCAAACTTCCCTGACTACAAGGAAGCTCAGAGATGATGTCAGTATGTAAGAGAGGCAGGCAGGCTGTTACTCCTGTCTATGGCTGGATTTATATGCAATGTAAACACACAAACCCTGAATGATTAAGAGTGCAAGCCTCCTTTTGAAGTAGGCCCATAATCCAGGCTAGAAGGAGATATTTGGGTGAATACAAACAGGTCTCCATCCAAGTCTGCTGGAAGCCAGATACCCTAATGGGAAAATGTGAACAGTTCAGGGCTCCCAGACTGGCCCAAAGAGGAGTCAAACCAACATGCTAGTGCCTCTACCTGAAGGGCAAGTGGTGATGAAGTCTCGTGGTTTTTTACCCAACATTCCACCAGCCTCTCCACGTTGCCTGATGAGATATAGCAGAGGCAGGCATCATTGGACAGGGCTGCATCTCCCTCTGACTCCAGGCGGGCACCCAGCATGTCTAGAGAGGAAGAGAGGCAGCCAACATTTAACACACTCCCCTTTGGAAGAGCTCATTAACCCCAATGCTTTGAATCTGCACCTAATTAGAATCATAGAATCATTTAGAACAGGAAAGATCATTAAGGTCGAGTCTAATTATAAACCTAGCACTGCCAAGTCCCACTAAACCAAGATTTTAAGTGCCACATATACTTTTTTTTTAAGTCACTCCAGGGATGGTGACTCCACCACTTCCCTGGGTAGCCTGTTCCAATGCTTGACAACCCGTTGAGTGTAGGTGGTTTTCCTAATGCCTAATTTACACTGCCCTTGGTGCAACTTGAGGCTGTTTCTTTTTCTCCTATCACTTGCTATTTTGGAGAAGTACAACCTCCTTTTGGGTAGTTGTAGAGTACAGTAAGGTCACTCCAAATCTCCTTTCCTCCAGGCTAAACAATCCCAGCTCCCTCAGCTGCTCCTCCTAAGACTTGGGATTTAGACCCTTCACCAGCTCCATTGCATAACTGTTGGACAACAGAGAAATGGAAAGGAAACCCAAAGCCAACCTAGTTGAAAAAACCCCCTTTTTCTACATCTGCCAATTTTTATATGTCTGCCCAAACATATAAAAGAAAAATGACAGATGAATTCAGTAAAAAACAATCTAACACTTTTAAAAAAATTTCCAAAAGAAGTGTGGGATGTCCAGGCAATAGTAGGGTTCTGAAACCTGTTTTAGATGGAATTAAGCCCACTGGACCTTTTACTGTAAATGAAATACCTTTCTCTGTGGGATAAAAATCACCCTCTTCATGTCTCAGCCTAGAGAGAGTATCTATCTCGGTTTTTTTCCCCATGTTACTTCTAGAGGCCACAGGAAATATTCACATATACAACTTCACACCATGATTCTCAGCTACAATGTTCACCTATCATTCTCCTAACATTCTCTCTACAGTCCATACTTATTTAAGTTCTAGGGAGATGTAATAAGTAAGAAGTGCTTTCTTTCCTTAACTCTATCCACTTCTTTCTATAAGCAGTCCAGAGTCCCCTGCCAGAGAAATTGTATCAAACATAGTACACTGCATACCACAGAGCTGAGTGTAGTCTTCGTGCTTTGAGTATGTTAACAAGATGGCCAGTGCCTCCTTCCAGCTCTGTAGCTCACATGTGCAAACAATATCTTGCCAGTTCTGCTGCACAATGGAGGAAAGCAGCTGTAAGGGAAACAGAAGACCTGTCAGTCACTGAAGACAAGCTGACAGTCTAAGCAACAGCTCACTTTCAAACACGCTTTTCACCATGCAGCAACTACTTCATCGTACATTAGGGTTCAACAATCTCAGCATCCCTGTGTTTACAGTAATTGGAACCTAATGCCTCTGAGAAAAGTAAAAAAGCCCAACAAAGCACTTAAAAGAATATGGAAACAGCCACACTAGACAAGACCAAAGATCTAGCACATATCTTTTTTCAGAGCAGCTGGTATCAGTGACTGGGAACACAGTGTTAAGATATCCCAACCTCTGTTACACTTCCCCATTTATAAATTAATAAGCTTGGAACTTCTCAGTTGAGCTGTAAAGGAGCAGTATGCACTACATTTTACAAGCATGAGAAGCTGAGACAGAAACCATTAAAAAAAAAAAAAAGGAATAGAGTTCTCTAGAGCACAAATATACTAGGTAGACAACATAAAATTGTCATAAAACTAACAAGATATTAGAGTGAATGTCACATCAATAGGAGATGCACAGATTCTGCTGACATTCTACTACTTTGTAGAAAAAGCATTTTCACATATATTCAGAGAAACATTTGGCAAGACAGTGCACGCCTTCTCCTGCTCAGTGTGTACAAAAAACCATCACTTACCATGGAGAGATTTGTTTTCTGCTTGGCAAAGTAGCGCTTCTGGGTTTCCTTTAGGAGGTTATCCCCACCAGCTATAGCTAAGATGATGGCATCAGCAAAGCGCTCTGCTCGCATGCACAGCTCCACTGCACCCTCAAAACTACCCAACAAAAGGGCTTGGCTGATGAGTCCATCTGTATCTACAGAGGTGAGAAGCAGAGTCAACCCAAAGTATCATCACTCACATTCATTGATGATGCTTGTTTTAAAGAGCAGGCAGTAAAAAGCAGTAATAGCTAAAAGCCCAGCTAAAAGAAAATTTGGAAAACTCAAAAAAACCCATTGACTTGACTCTGTCTTCCATCATCTAGAAGATTCTTCTGTATTTTTAAGGGGTCTCTCATCTGGGAAAAGTATTTCTGTGCTCAGTGAGATACGCTGCATGACACTTGAAGTGGTCATATGTTTTAAAAGTATCTGTCTGCTGGAGTGAACTAGATTCTTCCTGGTCTCTTTTAATTTTCTGGTTTTCCCTCCTCTCCCCTTCTCCTCAGAGGGCAGAAACACTCCTTATATAACATACCTTCTGTGACAGGAATCTCCAATGTGCTCATATTCTGTGGGATGAGGTTATCAAAAAAGGCTGAAGAGGAAGAAACAGCAGCTACATCATCGCTGGAATTCATCAAAAGCTGTCCAAAAAGTGCAAGAACTTATTTAATTCACTGCACACACATTTCCTACCCAAAGCAGTTTAGTGTATTACAGGGTGGGATGGGGCTGCTCTCCATTCAGTTGTGCATGCTCATATAAATCTAATTTCAATTTGGAAACCCCTGTCACTGTGCAATCAATCTGCACAGTTTCACAAGGGAAGCAACAAGAGCAGTGCTGCAATTGACAAAGCTTAGGAGGCTGATGGTGCAAGACATGCAATGCCAACAGCACTGCTGGGCAGCATTCATTAACTCATCTGTCAGCCCTTGAGCAAGCTGAACTATTTTGGATGGAACAGAGACAAGACCAACAAGTAAAATCTGTAAATAACAGATTGCCATGCGTGGTGCTTTACTGAAATGCAGCACAATTGCTACTCCTAGAATATCTCAGCCACTGTTTAAGGCTTGTGAAGATGATTACTAATCAGAGGATGTAAGTTTTAGATACCTCAGAGGTGGAAAATTTACAGTGAACCAGGCCTTGGAAGGCATCTGAGGATGGACATCCCAAAATTATGTGAAAATATATTTCAGAAGATAGAGGTGAAAAAGAAAGAAATACCACAGCAGAAGCTTCACAGAGGAAATCTAGAACAGTAGCCTCAAGCTGGGATGAGGCTAATTCTACCACTGAAGAAATCAATGCAGGTGAAGCAAACCTTCTTGCAGGAGTAACAGCCAGGAGTCCTTCATTATTCACTGATTAGTTTTAAAGTCAGAAGGGAAAATTATTATCATGTACTCTGACGCTGTGAGGGTCTGACAGGCCTGTGAACTGCCCTCTGCAATGCCAACATAGAGCCCAACAAGTTGTGGTTGGAATTAGACCTTCCAGGTCATTCTGCCCTCCCCTGCTCTCCCAAGCTGGCAAGATGTACAGACATACCTGATCTGGTGCAGCATTTGTATCACCTGCCTCAGGAAGAGGCTGTTTATCTGTGATCCCGTTACTCAAACACGAGGCAATCTAGAAAAGTAACAGACACACACAGAGTAAAGCAAAGTAAGCACCTGGACAGCAAAACTACCAAGAGACTGGCAAGTCCCAACTATTTCACCTGTTTGAAAACTTCCACCTCACTCTATTCCTGGCTGGCTGCCTATCAGTGACTATCCTTTCCAGAGCATTAGCCATCAGCATTATGCCAGACTGTCTCCACCTGTCACCTTCTTCCTGGTTGAAGAATCCCCTGAGATGCAGAGAGCTGAATGCTAAAAGAAGCTCTCACAACTGCACTGTTGTTAAACACTTCCCAGTGCACCAACAACCAAAAGCAAGATAACTGTGCTCAAGAGCCCTCTGGCTTGATTCAGTACAGCTACAGTTATGCCCTCACAAGTGCTTGCATTTGCTTTTTAGCGGGGTATTCTTCACATGATACTCAGGTGAAATTTCACACAGTTTGGTCTTTTGTGTGCTATGAGATCACTTGCTCAGTTCCAGTAAGACCCTCCAACTCTCCTGCAGCAGCTTTAGTCCTGTAAAGGTTTCTATCTGCTGGAAATACCCCTTACCTTCTTTTGCAGATCCTCTTTACTGTAGCCCAGCAGCTTGAGAAGTTTAGTCCTGGACTCTTGCTCCAAATTCACCTGAGTCCCAATGGATATTAAAAAGACAAAAAATATGTAAAATCATAGACATCTACGCACTGACAATAGCTGCTTCTGGCAGCAGCAAAGTTTAGAGTTCAGTTTATAGATAAAGAATTCAACTGTGAAAAGTCCACCTAATAACTATTGTGTAAAGATGTATGGAATTTAAGTTATAATCATGATAAAAGGGCAAAACTCAAGTTTGCCACAGTTACAACTGAGGTACAACTGTGTATCAAGACCATGACTGTATACACACCTAGTGTACTTGGTCATTTATTCCCTGGATAGTCTAGGAACTGCTAAGCTAATCTCTTCATAGAGAGAACTGACTGATTTGAATCTGGATGAAACTGAGACAACGTGGTTGCCTGAATTGCTAGCTGGCTTCACAAGAATTAGTTAACTGTTACAGAAGCTCCCTGCATGAGGATTTCAGACACTCCCAAAATTCCCACAGGCTGCACATAGCCTAATTGATAGGCACTATTTTTAGGCTTTAATGCATGATTAACATTCTTCAAGGAGAATCTATCTGTCCCAGTTAAGTCCCATGCTGCTCCTTCTACTCAAATGATCAAACTATACATGAATAAGATACTTGTAAACAGTCCATTTCAGAAGCTGATCCTGCAGAAGTAGGAATGGTGCTGCAGGACACTTTTGTACAGAAGCCTACTTTGTAGTTTAAGTCAATCAATTGTAATAGATCCTTTATGTGCTGGAGTGGTCTCTCAGGACAACACATCAGATGGATTATAAAAAGTGACTAAAAATGACAGTTTGATGTGTCTCATTTAATGCAACTGTAGACATTGTTGCAATGGAGACCACTGTCACCACCTAGATTAACAGCTGGCCATCCTATTCCAGATTCCCCACACAAATATAATACTATGGCAAAGATCCCAATATTTTGCCCTCCAAACAATCTGCTACAAGTGTCTGTAAACCACTGCCAAGACTAAGCTCTGCCTCTTCAGAAGGACGACCTCTTGTTATAACCAAACTGTCATGCTACCAAATTGTCCATGAAGGCTAGTCAGTCCTCATGGCACCACAGCTCTCTCCCTTGTTCTGGGGTACCTCATTGTCCATTTGGACTTTACCTTGAAAAATAATAATGTACAGCTCCACAGGTAGCAGGCAGATAGAGCTTGGCAGTGTGTTGAGATGAAAAAGTCCTGTTTCAGGAAGCCCAAACAAGGCCACTGAAAAGACCATTCCTAATGAAAACCAAGACAACCTCCAAGACCTCAATTTTCTTAAGAAAAGTAAGGAGTATATTCTTTCAATTCTATTTTGTATTTTAAAGAACAGGAATATAAAAGTCTAGACAGGACCATATTGCACATGAGAACCATAAAAGAACTGACTTTTGTATTTCATCACAGCCATCCTACCTTCAAGAAGTTCCAAAGGTTCTCATCAAATGGCAACTTGGCTGTCTGGATCTTGCTCTGGCAGTAATCAAGGAGGTTCCCTGACTGCAAGGCCATCTGCAGTTCTTTGGATCGGAGTAGGAATTCTGTTTCAGTAGTGACTTGACTGATGAATACCTGGTGTGGGTAAGTCTGCTGCATTTGCTGTCCAGGAGCTTTGGTAAGACCAAAGGTAATCAGTTTTCCTCCAAACTGAGAACGACAGAGGGAGACATAGTAAGAATTCTTATAACCAAAATAAAAGCTACTCAGTTCTTTATTTAGCAATGCAGACCAAGCAGTGGTCACAAGGAACCCAAGAGTTTAGTGTGTTTGGATGGTATGAGCATTGAGGGAGCTCTCATTACGAGCCTTTCAGCTGAACTGAACGCTGATAAACTTGACACTTGTGCGTATCCAATCAGGCCTAGCCAATTGCAAGTGCCAGAGAGGCACAGAGGAAAAAGTACCATTGAAAAGAACTGTTAGTTCTTTTGTTACATGGAGAGGCAGACTGCAATGATAAAAACTATCAGGTGAAGAGCAGGCACTAGAGAGACAAAGAACAAGTCAAGCAATGGGCTAAAAGAACAATGCAGCTGTCCAATTTAGGAGCAAAGATGTGAGGAAAATTAAATGCCTGGATAGGAGAGAGACAGAGAAGAATGGGAATGCATGCCAGCCTGCAAGGATAGCTTTTACAAACTTTTCTTAGATTTTGTTAACTCCTACTTATAACCTCCCATTCTCTGCTACAGGACTCTTTCTTGTTAGAAATATATCTGAATGCTGAGAGTAAACAAACTTCACTTAATGGGACACCGCAATGCACCTTAAGCAGGCATTAAAACAACTAGCAACAAGAAGACACAGGTTTCTCCAGTGAAACAAAAGGATTGTGTCAGAAGATAACACCTCTATTGCATATTCATCTAAGGATGCTCCATTCACTTACTGCAAAGGAAACCCCCACAGGTCTGCGAATCCACTTGGGTGGCTTTTTTAATGGTGGAATCAAGGTGGTCTGAGTTACTTGCTCTGGCACCTGCAGAGGAGGAAGGCTCTGTCCTGTGCCAAAGGGATCCAGGTTGTTGAAGGAGGAAGAGATCTAGAATGAAATGGAAATAGGAAGAAAATATAATTCGATTCCTCTCTGTATGGAGTAAGCACAAAAAATTATTGCTTAGGAACTAGTTATTTTCCACACTGATGAAGAATGAGGCTAGTACAGCACGTCCTTTTGGAATACCACTGAGTTCCTGTGCAAGAGAAATGGCATTTCAAAACGGTTCCAGCAATCACTTTTCAAGAAAGTTTTACCCTAAGAGATTTTAAAGTAGTTTTCCCTTAGCAAGATGCAAATTTCCTAAAAAAACACTGCTAGGCGAAGCACCCAGCTCAAACATAGGAGTTGCAAAATTACTTGTTTTATGCAAGATAATTACAACACATGGTCAAAAGTTATCCAACTTATTTCTTGTTTTTCTCACAAAGGAATTCTGACTCCCTTTTTGTTGCTGGAGTCTTTCAAATGGGTTCGTTTCAAGGACTGTGTCAAGCTTTTTTGGCTTAGATGAGACTGATGAAATAAAACTTTATTGTCTAGACAATAGTGTCAAAAGTGGCCCCTGAGCCAGATTTCTGACATTTAGGGAGTCAGTGAATGTACATACATTGCTGTTCACAAGCACTTTTCATTTTTAACATTGTTCGCATAGATTTGTTGTTTGCTAAAGATAATCCAGTTCAAGTTTGACTGGACCACAGGGAATAGCTTTAAAGTTCAGCTAACCAGCATACCCAAAAGGAAGCAACATCAGGCTGATCAAGCTAAGGTCACCAAATCTTAGAATCACAGGCAATGTTTTGTCTTTCTTCAGAGGAAACCAATTCCAAAGAAAGAATATTTCTTGAGGAACAGCTTATATCCAACAGATCAAACACACTAAACTTTAAAGAAATAAATACACACAACCAGGTCTGTAACAGTTTCTATCCTGAGACTATTGAATTCATAAGAGAGAGAGACCTCTTGGTCACAAACTCCCTGTCACCATAACTGTCATTATCTCCTTCTGCTTGTGTTCTTACTTGTTATTCAATTTATTCAGGAATTATTCAGCACAACTGTTCCCCAATTTTGAACAGTGGAAGTGTGGTGCACGCACATGAAGAATGCAGAGAAAGAATCTCCATGGGTTAAACAAGTCCTTAATCTCCCACAGCTGTTGCTCGATAAAGTATTTTCTGTCTCTTGCAAATCCTATGAAACTGAACTCAGTCAGCTGTAAATGACTATATAAATAACACTTAAGCCAGCTCATACGTATTCTCTTAAAACCTGTATTGTAAGGCATTTGTTGGCTGGGACAGAGGGGGGGAATTAAAAGACTAGACACCAGATTAAAACTAAAATTTTAGACAGTAGTGACATCTAATCTGTTCAGAGTTTGCTCATCTATTCATTGGCTAAGTAATGGGTTTCAGTATCAAAAACATTAACATGCTCCAAGTTGTAGTCAAAAGACTTGAGGAAAATTGCTAATAGTGGTTTATAAGCCACTTTATAAAATTACTTTCTAAACTAATGAAGAATAACATATCCTATAAATTAGTGTCAGTGTATTTAATGTTAACCTAAGGACAAGAAAAGCTTGTGTGCTGCTTTATTTTTAGTCTAATAGTAATAACAATAAAACATATCTTAACATCACAACTGCCCTTGCTCTTGGTTCTCTTTACACACCTTGTCAGAGGCAATGTGGTTTCCCTTTGGGATCTGGTGGGATTATAAAGCCCCCACACAGGAACTTCTGGTTCCCACACCATACAGCCATAGGTCCTGGTGTGTGGGACAGATTGCATCACTTAAAAGTGACCCTGTTACATGTGTGTGCCTTCACTACTCTGAGCAGTCACGAGAGAAAATGCCATTCTGTCAAGGTGTAACACGGTCACAGCACTTTACCTTGTCAGCCTGTGTCTTCTGCTGAGCTTCCAAGTTCCCACCCATAACAGAGTAAACGTTGATCCACCCATCAAAAGTGGCAGCAGAGAAGACTGAAGGGTTCCTTGGACACCACTGGACATCAAAGCACCACTGACTCCGAATGGGCAACTCATACACCACCTACCATAGAAAGAGAAAAGATAAAAGCACAACACAAATAGCCTCCTGCTTTCCCCAAATTACTTGCCCACAGCAAGCCTGTCACTTTATTTACATGTCACCATTGCGTACAAATCTCTTATTTTTGCTTCTTGAAGAGTGCATTTGCAACCAAATTATAGCACCTTGAGTTCAAACAGCTGAAAGTCACAGAAAGCTCACATTAAACTGTATTCTGACTGTATAACAAAATCCAAAAGTGAGAAGTCACTTTTGCTCTGCTTTCTAAGTACTACTGTATCAGAGTACTATAGCATTGTCATATTTGCTGTTAACCAAGGGAGAGACACCAGAAAACAACACAATAAAACCAGAAGTGAAGAGGCAAGAATGTGTCATGAGCAAGAACACATAAACAGAAAGAATAGTGTGGAGTAACAAATGTGACAAGGAAAACAAAGAGCCTAAAGAAAAAGAAATAGAATGAGAAGAATGTAATAGCTGCACATGAACTATGAAGGACATTGCAGCTAACAAGTTTATGGTTCAGCACTCAAAAAGCCAAAGTTCAATTCATGGCCCAGTCACAGATTTCCTGCCTGATGTTGGGCAACTTACTAACACAGCCTTGACTTTAAACCCCTCATTCGTTAAAACAAATACATTTCCTTTATGGTTTGTAGGAACAAAGCATAGACAATCACAGCTTCATTTTCTGTGGGAACATGATCTGTGTTTTCTGTTCTAGGTAGAAGCAAATTAATACAATTTGCTTATATTAAAATCTAGATTGCCAGAGAGAAGAACTAACAAACAAATCCCAAGAAACCAAACATCCCCCAAACTGAAAGAAACCAATGCTTCCCTCAAAACTTACGAGATCAGCCATTCTGTGTAACTGTATTAATCCTTAACACTGCAAAGCTTCCCAACCTTTCCATGTGAAAATTTGCTGTTCATTGGTACTAAGTCAAAAAGAGCCCCCTAACAGTAGTTTATACATGAAAGTCTAATTTAAATTTGGACTCTGCAAATCTACAGCAGCATGCATAAAGATAAGTCAGCCATGCTAATTTTTTTTTTAAGTTTTCCACTAAATGACAGTGCAAATATATTTGTAAAAATTAGACATCAGAAACGTTTCAGAGTCTGATTGTCTTCTAACCACTAGAGATCTAGACAAAGTGAGCATCAGATCCCATGAAACTACAAAAGCAGCATTTCATGCATTTTAGGAAAACTGATTCATTTTTTCCCTTGCCCTCAAGGCAAAAGTGGTAAGCTGAGTGATATTGTCCCATGAAATTAATCTAGCCTGGGGCTCCCATCTGGACTTTGTTCAGTATTGTTAGAACAATCATCAAGACCAACTGCATTGTCCAAAGTTCAGTTTTATCCAGGAACTCAGCATTGAATGAATCGGTGTGCATAAAAAGATTTTAAACAGCCCAACTTTAATTCAGGTGAAACCTAAACCAAATATGGGAATTCTGAGATACATGACTAGATAAGAACATACATTTTACTGTAAAAAAAGTTTACACGCATTATTTAACTGCATTGCTCCCTTCTCAGTGACCCTCTATAAATGTTCCTTGGTCTCCTCCAAATTTCCTCCCAAAAGAACTTAATACTCTAGGAGAAGGAAAAAGAAGAAACACATGGAAAGAGAAAACACTAAAGTGTGAGCATAGCAAGAGTAATCATAAATAATTGAAACTAAATTTTAATTAAAGTTTTCTTCCCTCTCTGATCTCTGGACAAAGATGTATCAGCAAAAACCTGTTTCAGTCTGGATATGGACCACACTCATTCACTCCAGACAGAAAGGATGTATAATACAGGCTTGAGGGAATTACACTGGCACTCCACAAGGATACAGGGAAGGACACACACAGAGCAAAGCACTCAATATAAAGCAGACCAAGTGTACTGACAGCTGGGGTTACGTACCTCCCCCATACTTGGGTTCCAGCACAAGATCCGGTTGTCTTTGGCACTACTCAACAGCAGCTCAGGGTCAGCCTGGCACCAAGAAACAGAGAGAACGCCCCTAAAACAGACCAGAACTAAATCAGTCATATTTCCTGTACAGTCCACTCTGCCACCCAGTCACTAAGAAAGCACCATGCACCAGCACCCTGGCTCAGAAATGCTAGCTCTCATCTCTACCTTCAACCAGATTCATCTGAGAAAGAAAGCAGATGCAGGAGAAAACCATAGTTCCCCAAAGTCCAGTCTCCCAGATGTCTGCCTTGAAAAGATGCAACACAACATGGAAATCCTCACCTCGTGTGCCCTTCCAGCTGGCTAAGAGGAGAGGTAGCAAAACGTAAGTCCCATATTTGGATCACTGGCAAACGATCATCCTCAGAGGAAAGGACTAGCTGGGTTGCAACTTCTGGATGCCAGGCCATTCCTGAGCAATGCATCTAGGGACAAAAATAGCACAGGCTGAAAATTAGGCAAAGCAAGCTGGCAGTGGCACAAAAGGGCCAAAGCTATGTCATTCTGCAATGAACTCGCCTAGAATGCTTGACATAAACCAAGTCTAGCAGTGTCTTGCTTCAGGCAGCAAGTATTTCTATCTTCTTTACATGCAAAAAAACTCCCCACTAACCATATAGAGGTCAAAGCCCAAAGTTGACCTAGGAAGAAAGCTGGGAGGATTCTCATAAATGAGTTGTGAACACAGAAACTGAATGCAAGAGTGCACAAATTTTAAGAACAGTAAGGGGTCTTGTTTCCCCATTTCATTCAGGAAATAAAAAGAGGTGCTTTGATGCCACATCTCCAAGAGAACTAGTTCCAACAGCTCCTAGAATAAAATCACTTGTCCCAAGAGACTGTGCCACTGCTTTGTAGCCACATGTGGCATGTTGCAAGCTAGTTAGAAATGCAGCCTTTTCTCCACTCACTCTGTTGCTGTGGTCACTGACTTTGATGATGGGCTCATTCTTCCTGAGGTCCCAAACCACAGCCTTGCCACTGGGGTGAGCAGAGGACAGGATATGCTGCACCTGCCGATTCCAGGACACCACACTGATGTCTTCATGAGGCTGCCAAGACAGGAAAGGCCACACATCCATTATTCCCAAGCTGAAGGAGCACTAATCACAGGAGTCTGTTGAGAGTTATCTGAAGGATTAGGGATTTGATAATACAGAGATTTCTCTCTTCAACTGCTGATCAACTGGAAATACCAGCAGCACTAACCAGAAAGACTAGGGAAAGTCCTTTACTCAGAGTACAGTGGTATCCTGGATTGATGCTAAATTACATCCCCAAACATCTATTTATTTCAGGAGTAAGTTTTATACCTTGGACCAGTGGACAGTAAAATTCTGTGGGGGAATGTCACCTGGAAAAGTACCTTTGCATTTGAGGAGCAGGTACTGGATGCTAATTGGCCAAAAGTGTTATAAATCACTCCAGAGACAACTGCAGTTGAGCATACATATATGTTTCTACCCCAATTTCTCAGATGAACTTAAATGAAAAGATGACCTTGTGCAACATTTCAGGAGTGCAGTGAGATGGAAAATGAAGAAGTATTCATGGCTAATTGCTCTTATTGTATCTACTGCAATGCAGGAGATAGGCAAGGAAACAAACAGGAAACTTACTGGAGGAAAAACTTTTTTCTGCTTTTACTGAAGTTTACTATGATTTTTCTACTTTCAGGGGTTGATTGCCCTGAAGAATATAATAAGCATTGGAAGACCAGAAACTTCTTCCTCTTCAAACTCAGGAAACATTATCTGGGAGCAATAGCCAAGATGCATTTAATGGCTCACTGGCTCTGCTAGCGATATGACTTTCATGAGATATGAAAAGCCTCAGCTGAAGCCTGAAATAGATTCATTCCTCAGAGAAGGTCCAATAAACTTTCTTAATCCATCACACATGCCCCAGCTGGATCACAAGATAAACTGGTCAGTTACTTGATTCAAATTCACAAAGAGCTTACCCATCCGTGCAAAGTGTATCCTTCCAGAGCTTGCCAGTCTACCTCCCCTCCCTTTACAACACTTCTTCCACCCCCAAGAATGAAACCAATCAGTCTCTTCTGATTCTTCTCTTTCCTGACAGACTTAAAAGTCATTCCCCTTTCACAGACTGACCAGGCTAGGATGTCTCCACACATATCTTTTTGTCTTGCCTACTAAGATACAAAACTGCAGGATTATTGCCCCGAAGAAAACTCGTTTACCTGTGATTTAGTCCCTGGAGTCATAGGCACACTGAAATTATTCAGGTCCCAGATGAAAATTTCAGAATCATTGGCTCCAGAAGCCAAGAGATTACTCTGTAGAAAAAAAAAAAAGCACAGCTGAGATTCCTGCTCACAGATTTCTTAAATATAAATGGAAGCAAAACCCCCAAAATCTTCCAAAGTGAGATGAGAGCTGTATTTCACAGTCACTGGCATGCACAAAGACACCAACTGGATTATAAATCTCTGGCCTCCATGCCATCCTCTGTGGCATAGTAGAGATACATTTAAAATTTGTCTGTTTTGTGCAGGTGGCTGCTGTTAATCATGATGAAATTCTGCCACAGGCCTGGAAGCCACCGTCTCTGGCCAGCTGAGCCTTTGCCCTGCATCCTGGAGCCAAGGACATTTCTTCTGAGAAGATGCAAGTTTGTCACAACTGACTGCAGACAATTTTCCATTTGCCTTTGTGCAATCCCGAGAACCATGTTTTGTTCACTCCTCATTAATGCTGCAATCCTTTCAAATGTGACCAGAGCCCCACTGAATTAAACACCAACTGCACAAATAAAAAAATAGAAGTTCTAATTTCGAAAGGACGACAGTTTGACATGTAACAATATTACAAGGCACATTTTTATAGAGAGGTAAGTGATATGAACAAGGTCATCTGTAACAGAACCCAGATCTGAGTCTCAAACCAGCCTTGAGTCACAACTACTGTGCCTCTTAATTAAAATTCGTCCCATCACTTTATACACAAAGGAATGTATTTTCTAACATGGAGGTCAACTTTCCTTTGGTATCTTAATGTTACACACCTGAAAAGGGTTGAAGTCAAGCGCTCGAACAGGACCTGAATGCTTCTCTGTCTGCCCAATGACTGGGTCGCCCTTTGAAGTCAAGAGGTGCTGAGCACTGTACATTGTCAGCACTCCATTATCCCCTCCGCCAATGAGCACCCCGGAGGACTCCGCAGAACCACTTCCAAAGCTCCCCCAGATCAGCTTGTGAAACCTAAAAAAAGATGAAAATAAAATTTGCATAGGCCATGATGTTTGGTGGAATTCAAGACACCCTTTTCATTACCAAAACCCACATCCATATTTCAACCTATCAAACATAACCATCAGTCTGCACTTAAAACAATTATCTCCCTTTTAAGAGGACTGTGGCTCTTGCATGCAAAAAAAGAAAGAAGCTTCCTTCCAATAACTTTCCAAGCGAACTTAAAAAGGAAAAAGGAAGAGCTTGGCTCTATTTTTTTTATGTCTGTTTTGTTGTTTGTTTAAAACTTTTAGGACCTCACATGGGATTTGGTGGGTGAAATCCTCTAGCCTACACTTTGTTGAAAATTAGTTAGGAAATATATGTGCTTTCATTTCCAGAGCTGTTTTCTGAAAAATATGTTTTCACCCTTAAAATCTGCTAGTTAGAAATTCAGGCTGTGTTTTACACTGGGTGTAGATGTCACCCATACTGATGAACTTAAGAAATCATCTTGTTTTAAAAAGCTACAAAGTAAGTTTCATTCTCTCTATAGTCTCTTCAGTGCAAATTGTCAGCCCCAGCAAATTCACATTGTACATAACATCTCTACTGACTGACTACCATACAAGTCATTTCAGGTTTCTCTAATACTCCAGCTGCTCTACTTTTATACACAATATGATCTGAATAAACAAAAACGTTCCATTTTTGAAGAGAGGTCAATTGATTCAAAAGATCACTTTATATGCTGTAAACATGATCTCCCACTCTCCTTTCTTGCACCAGAAAACCCTTTTCAGTTTCATTGATTGATACATCAGTATGAGCCTCTAGTACCTGTTTGAGGCAGGAAGTGCTCCTTTCTGCTTCATGTCCAGGGAGGGATCCCTGAAGTCAACCTCGAATATTTCCAAGGTGGCATTTGTACTGAAGGATGCATCCAGTTGTTGGGCAGATGTTCCTAGCAGAAGTACAAAGGCAACACAAGTGAGCATTTTTATCAAAAACACAAGATACAAAAAGAGTAAGGCACTGAAAACCTATTCTTCACAGTCAACACAACCGTGGTGTTTTAGCAGTTCAAAAGAGGACATGTCTGAACATCTCAGAAAAAGGAATCAACAATTACGACAAAGACTTTGAAAGAAATTAAAAGTTCTTCAGGAAATTCTAGTCAACAAGGTTACTGTTACACAGCTAACTTTCGTTCTTGGGATAGGTGCAACTCATGCACCCTCCTCCAAGCAACTGCAGCTTCTGAAATTACAAATGCACTGACATAATGAAATCCAGCTGCAATTATGATCCCAAGTACTTCTGCATACTGCTCCTCAGTCATGACATGTCTTAATTAGACCTTGTAAACCTACTCTACAGCATAAGTTCTTCAACTGTAACCAACTAAATTTGCCTTAACAACCCAAAGACAGCTAGCAGTCACAAATTGGTAGCTTCCTTCTTTCTCCTTATTCATATGGAATAAAAGCTACAAGTTGATTTAACATTGCCTAGTGGGACACTGCCAGGCAAACTGTCCCCCAGTTACCACAGGGATGCTTACAGCATGGGAAGTGCCCAAAGGACTATTAAAAAGCAGTACAAATTATGAAACTGCACAGCTTCTGGTCTAAAGCAAACTGAAGCCAAGACCTTTGGTTGAACCAAAACTCTGGCCTTGTTCTCTGCAAACTTCCCCAATGCAAATCCTTCCTAGAGGCTGCAGTTCTTCACAAACTGGTCCAGCATGGGTCCCTCCATGGGGTGGTCTTCCAGAACAGATTGCTTCAACCTCAGTTCCCCATAGGGTCACAGGTCCTGCCATCAAACCTGCTCCTGAGTGGGCTCCTCTCTTCATGGGGCCACAGGCCCTACCAAGAGCCTGTGCCAGCGTGGGCTTTCCACAGCGTCACAGCATCCTTTGGCATCCTCCTGCACCAGCAGGGAGAACTGTAGCTGGGTATCTGTCCACCATGGACCTCCACGGGCTGTGGGGGTGACAGCCTGCCTCACTAAGGTCTTCACCAGGGGCTGCAGGGGAATCTCTGCTCTGGCACCTGAAGCACCTCCAGCCCATCCTTCTGCATGGACCTTGGTGACTGCAGCATTGTTTCTCTCACATATTCTCACTCCTCTCCTGTGCTTCAGTTACTCAGGGCATTTTCCCTCCCTCTCATTAGCTCTGTTATCCCAGAGGAGCTCCCACTGCCGAGCTTGGCCTCGGACAGTGGTGGGTCTGTCCAGGAGCCATTGGCATTGGCTCCAGCGGGCACAGCAGGAGCTTCCAGCAGCTTCCTACAGAACCCCAGCTACCAAAGGCTGACCATGCAAACCCACCAAAACCACCACAGCTGTCAGCTCCACACAGACAGACTTGCCTGCTGACAACTCAGTCAACAGGCTCACTTTCTGCTTCAGGAAATAAAATGACTATAAGAATAGTGAATAATTAATAAAATCAACAAAATAAAATCTAAGGTTTTAGAAAAGTACTGAAAATGGAATGTTAACCAAAACAGGCAACTTCAGGGAGAAGAGGTTTATAGTATTTGATTGTCAAGCTAAATGGTTATGACTGAAGACAGAAAAGTACAAATGACCTTAAATGAACATTACTTGAATTAACTTTTTTCCCCTCACAGGCATAGGAAGTGTGTAATAGCAAGCAGTGTTGGAGTTCATACAGTCTTAATTAGAAATCAAAAAATCATGTATTCAACCTTTGAAAAATCACTCACATTTACAATGTGAAAGTTGGGCATAGAAGAAATTCTCTACCAGTTACTTTAAAAAAACAAAAGCTGTAATGATTTTGGTGTATTGCTTGTAAGTTTTCCACAGTTTATCAAGGTGGAAACTGTTGAAATCTAAAACCCACACAACTCTACATAAAATTTTTCTGTGATTCATACTCTAACAGTCACAAATTGTCAAGAACTTTACCTGTTGCTAGGTAAATAGGGTGGTTGTTTGCCGGACTCCATGCCTGCACAGCTGTTCGCTCAATTTCTTTTAGCTTCATTTCTAGACTCTGAAAGAAATTTCACACAGAGTTTAGAACAGAGAGATACACTTGATGGGAAAATATTCTCATCAGAAACATGATGAGAACACATTGCTCTCAAAAGAGTGAAGTTAATTGCTACTTCCCGAGGCAGTGAATATAGTTTTACAGGAAGGAATCAGGATATTTAAGAATTCATTAAACACCCTTCCCCCCTGCCCCAGTCCCACTGTCTGACCCCAGATTTTCTTTCATAGCTCTCTTTTTCATTTTCTCTCTTCAATTACAGGAGAGTTTCAGAAAAAAGAAGGGGATCCAAATTAACATACTCAAGTCTTCACTGCAAGCTGGTTTAAATCAGCTGCAGAGATTAATTTAAACAAATGTTATTTTGATCTAACACTAGTTGCTCTCTCCAAACAAGCTAATGTCATAAGCAAAAAGGGAGCAGAAGGAATCTCAGGGCAGGCTAAATTCCAAGCAGAAAAGTGACGTGGCAACAGAAAACAAAGTGCAATGCTATCGTGTGCCAGTTCAGTTAATGTACTTTGTTCTTGTGCCTCCAAAAAGCAAAAGGAGAAAAAAATCACTTGACTTTCTCTTTGAGCCAGCAAATGGTAGAAGGTGAGAAGTAATCCACAAGGAACTGCTGGATTTCAATCTCAGCACTGGTAGCAACTCTCTATTCACTCAGGATAGATCAAGTGATACCTGTAAAATGGTAACAAAATTTCCCCATGTCTCTGGAGAGAGATTAGTTGGGCAAGAATGTAGCAGGTTAATTGAAAATCAAACAGCAGCAGCAGGCAGCTGGGAGGCTGCAAAACTAAATATAGAGACAACTGAATACAATACACATAATTATTGTTCTGAGTAAGATCCCATTCTTATTAAGGAGAAAGCACCCAGCACTACATTCCTGACCACAAACAGGCCTTCTGAGCATCATAAATGTTATGTGGACATTCACAGGCTGGTGGGGTCACTCTCGTGAGCAGTGCCTAAACTTTTCGAGCTTGGCTGCACTGCAGTCTTTTAACTCTAGCTAAACAGAACTGTATGCTCAGATGATATCATGCTGAATAAAGTAAAACAGTCAGCAGGCAGCACAGCAAAACCCTCTGTATCTTGGCAGTTTGGTGTGATTTACCTCTCCTGGTTACTTGACACTGTTTGTGTAAACCACAACCTGCATCACATGGCCCTCTGCTCAGATGCAGGGCTTAAGAAACTGTCGCCTCCTAGGGTCCACACAAGGGGGAAGTTTGCTCAGCATTGTTTCTTGGGCTTGGACCTCTCAGCTAGTAATTCTACACCTTTTTTTAGGGTTTCTTCTGCCTCATGAGTAAGAAGTTAAGAACATCGTCTCTCTCTCTGTCTCCCATGCGCTATTAGGATATGCTGATTGACTAGAATCTATTTAATGCTTTTTAGCATTAGTCTGCAGCATCTCCCAAAGCAGAAACTGCCAACTGCTGCTCTCACATTAAGCTTATCCCAACTTAGTTAAGGCCCAACAGAATCTGAACAGAACTCCTGTACAATTAAAAAAAAAGCAACTATTTCTTCATGCCCCTTCGAATAGAGGTGGAAAGGTCATCTCCTCATTACCATAACAAATCCCTAAAGCTTACTTTCCAATCTTCCAGTACACACTTGTGGGCTACTCATTAGGGGTCCACTGCACTCTTTCTGCTGTGCATCTCCCAAGATGTTCCAGCACCCACTCACACCTCTCATACTACTGCAGAAACCCTGTCCAGGCCTTTTCCCTTCATTGGCAGAGAGGAGTGAAAATATCCCCAGAAGTGAGGTGAATCTTCTAGCACAAGTCTGTTGCACAAGGCTCTAGCTGACTCCACCGCTGTGTGGGGCAGGACAGCTGGTAAGTTCTTTACAAGTCCCCTTCTTGCCTCTTCCTCCTCCAGTTACAATCTGTCAATTGTAGGAGCTGGCTGCACTGCTTCTTGGCCTTTCAGAGGGCAACTTCCCTGTGAATGTTAATAGAAAATGGCCAAGAGACCTCTTTCCTACAGGAAATTAACTGGTAAAGAATCAGTGAAGAGTGCAACTATCACAAACTTAGTTGGGTAAATGGTACAAGCTCCCTCTCCTTACCTCTGTGCTGGACTGACTACATGGCTGAAATAATTTACATTTAATGCGCAAATAAAGATAAGCTGCAAAAATTGTGTGCAACAGTATTGATCAATTGTTTGGCTTTTCTTGTCAATAGAGTGTTTTACATAAGAAAGTCAATTACTGCATCATTACTGTTCTCTTTTCCCAAACTTAAGTCAGGACAAAATGTGAAGGTAAAGTGTCTTGGTCATGGTAACCCATCCAAATGGAGGAAAGCAAACAACACTCCATTTAGAGTGGCTCAATGTCAACGGAACAACTGTAGAAGTGCTGGATCATAGGTATTGAACAGGTTCACTGTGTCCCTGGCCCTAAAGGCAAGCCAGGATTGGTTCCAATAGACTTGAGAAGGCCCACAGAGGATGCATTAGGAACCAAAAGATCACAGTATCACACCATCTCTTAAGAACATCTGAGCAGTTCAGCTCCAGCCGAGGATCTGCAGAGATACAGCAGCACCTCCTTCTTAGGTCAGTGAGCTCTGGGTTTGAAAGGGAAAAAAAAAAAAGCCTGGTATGAGTCTTACTTTTAGAGAAGTGATCCTTCTATACACTACGCATATCTGTATCCATGAGAGGACTCACAATCCTTAAGGATTTTTTTAAAGAAAAAGCCCTTCTTTAGCAAACTCTCTGGCTGCCTCAGAAAAATTTGCAAGTACTGAACTCTCCCACAACAGAATTTTTAGGGAGAGGTTGCCACCTGCTGTCATCTCTCAAAATAGCAGCTAAGACTTCCAAGAAAACTCATGCTTTTCTCAGGACTTCTGATTAATTAATCATGACAATTCCTCACCCTTCTTCTACAGACATCCATCCGATTACAGATCTAATATATTAATGAATCTCAGCCCCAAAGGGACTGGACAGAAGCAGGAATTCCCCACAGCTTTCCCCAGACATAGCTTCCTGCACAGACCTTAAAGGGCAACAGTGCCTGCAAAGCAAAACTGACAGGTCAGAGCACACCTCACCACTGAGAAATGGAGAGCATACAGCTAACAGTGAAAATTCCCAAATTACATTAGACCAGGCAAGCAATGCTGTCAGAGGCAAAAATTTCTCACCTTTGCTAACCTGAAATACTTATAACTTTACAGTGTATTAAATGAGACCATGGTTGTTGTATGAGCTACTTGACCCTCAAAGCAGCCATCATAATTATCCCTGATAGCACTCTAGTGGGGCCTTGTCTCTCTTGCACCACCCAAATACTGTCAATCAGAAATCTCCTCCCATTGACTTTCCCAGTCCTCCTCCTGCCGCTGCACACCCAACCATTCCTCTCTGAACAGTTCCTACGGATATTGAACTCCCAGGACTGCACACAAAGGACCTGACAGGCTGGCCTCCCTACACTTAGCTAAAAGTGAAACTTGGGCAGAACAAAAAAGATTTGTCCAAGGTCACTCGGGTGACAAGCAGACACCCTAAGACCTGAAAAATATCCCCCAGCCATGACACAATGGTTAAGACACTAATTGTCCCTAGAGTTTCCACATCCTGGCATTGACTTAAAATCTCTGTACTGCCCTTTCCATTTGCACTGATCTGACACCCTCCTTCTGCGGCTCCCCAACACCCCATAGCCAGGCTGCTCTCGTATGTGCTTATTATAAACCCTGATTACAGAAGGCAGAGAGACACTTAGCTAATCTCAGCTAATCACTGGTGTGTGCAAGGTGGGGTTGTTGCAGGGCAGGGCTCAGCACATTCCTCCACGGCAGCTTCAGTGGTATATAAAGAAACTTCTTGTGCTCTGCGCAGTTTCAGAAGCTGCTGCCCATTGCACAGCGCTGCTCAGATGGCAGCGCACACACGTCTCAAGTGCGCTTGTCTGCACAACAGCATTACCCCGTGGGATGGTGAAAGAGAGCAAGGGTCTGGGAGGAAAGCATTGACCTCGCACACCGGGTGTCAGACACAGGCTCTGGGCTACGCCAGAGGCCTCTCCGCGGCCCAGGTCACACAGCTGAGATC
>VYXF01013115.1:433295-509130 GCA_013397295.1 Polioptila caerulea | reverse complement strand
GCCCGCGCGGGGGCGCTGCCGCCGCCGCTCCGTGGCGCTCTGCCCTCCGCCCTCGCCCTCCGCTTCCGGCGTTGCCATGGGTGCGCAGCTTCCGCTTCCGCCTCCCTTGGTACGGGTTCTCCGCTGGAGGCGGCGATGGCGGCGGCCTCGTCCTCCTCCTCCTCTTCCTCCTCTTCTTCTTCCTCCTCCTCCTCTTCCTCCTGCTCCTCCTCGGCGGCGGCCGCGGGCTGCCGGGAGGGCCCGGCAGTGGCGGCAGGGCCCGGCTGGAGCGATTCCCAGTTCCGCCGCTACTCCTTCGAGACGCGGCCCATCCCGCGGCTCAGCCACAGCGACCCCCGCGCCGAGGAGCTCATCGAGAACGAGGTGAGGGGAGTCCCGGGCGCAGTCACCTCCGCATCCCGGCCCTGTCCGCCGGGGGTACCGCGCGGGCTCCGTTGTAGCCGCTGTCCCGCTCCTCTCTGCTGTGATGGACGTTTATTTTCAGTGCTATAGCGCTGAGTTGTGAAATTCGCAGGAAACGTTTGTTTTAAGCCCTTTGTTGTCCGGATGGAAGTTGTGGGAACGGTGTGTAAAACCCTGGGCACGTATTGATTGTTTTCTAAGTGCGAGCGACCACAGATGAAAAGGTTCCTTTGCAATGGTGGCTCCTGTATCGGTTCTGTACCAGCTCAGTCTCATTTTGGTAGGTTTGGTAGTTGGGTTTTTTAAGGAAAGCCTGCAAGAAGGGGAGTTGTGTATACACAGCTTGGGAACACAGCGTTGCCTTGGTTAGGTTGGTTACTACTGGTAGATGAGGAGATAGGCAATGTCCTTTGTCTCCCTTTTGTGATGGTTCTTTTTTTGCTGTAGAAGAGATGGTCAGTTTTTTGATGGCTGGTTGTTTGCAGTCCTCTGAGAAAAGAGGTGAATTCTGTTTCTGGATTCAGAGGGATCTTTTTGCTGGCCTTTACCCCTTCACAGCTGAGGCTGGAAGTGACCAGCCAGAATCTATTGTGTCTCCTGGCTACGTGGCAGGACCAAGCAAGCCCAGAAGTGTTGCCAGCTAGTGTTTGTCTAACCTTGCTGATAGAGATTGGCTGAGTAGATAGTGCAGACTGTCGTCCCATTGCTACCAGGAGCTTACTGCAACCCCAGACCGCCACTCTCTTAAAACTTTCTGTCACGTCTTGCTTGGCTTTCTCCCCAGAACAAGGTATATGATTACTTCAAATGCCTTTTTCAATTCCCCATTTTGAAAGGGAGAATTTGTGGGTGCAATAATGAATGTGTTTGTTCTCAAGTTCAAGAGGTCTTTGAATCAATAAACTTCTTGTTTCTCTCCAGGAGCCAGTGGTGCTGACAGATACAAACCTGGTTTATCCTGCTCTGAAATGGGACCTGGACTACCTTCAGGAAAACATTGGCAATGGGGACTTCTCAGTGTATAGTGCCAGCACACACAAGTTTTTGTACTATGATGAGAAGAAAATGGCCAATTTTAAGAACTTCAAACCCAAGTCAAGTAGGGAAGAAATGAAGTTTTCAGAGTTTGTGGACAGACTCAAAGAAATACAACAAAAAGGGAGTGCTGAGAGGTAAGTGATACGTGGAATGTGGAGGTTTCTCTGTTTCTTGAGACCTAAGTAAGAGCTAAGTTTCTCTTCAGTAGGTGTTGATGATTAAAGTGTCTTGAACTTTTTGGAGTTTTTGTTTGTTTCTTTTTAATAATCCTGCAGGGCTTCTAGTTGACAGCAGCCTTGTTACCTTATATTAGAAAAGTCATGCCAAACAAACTGTTCACACTGGCTGTGGGAATAATAAATTTTATTCCTCTTCTCTGTGAGGCAGCGTTTGTAGAGAGAAAGAATTAAGCTTCAATTTCTTTTTTGGCAGACTGTGGTATTGGTAGAGAAGCTTGTTGTCTGATAAAAAAGTACAGGCTATGGCATTCAGGCTTTTCCACAGATTCCCAAGGCAGCTGGAGCTAACTCTCTTTGGGAAATACGAGGCCAGGTTGTGCACGTGGTGTGTACTGCCACTAACAGAGCTGTAAGTTACTGAGAGGAGCTCCAAGCGGACGTGGAATATAACTATCAGCTGCTGTACTTAAACCCTTAGTGTTTTCAGTCACAGCCCTCTAAAAGGACTTACAGATGCTTAATTGTGTCTTCACTGGAAGCAACACTGTACCCATGCCCACTTGTCATCTGTGCCTTTCTCTTCTTTCTCAGCTTTGTGTGTACTTTTTCCAAGAGAGAAGGCAGTCCTTGCTCTTAAAAATGAGTTTTCTTCCTGCATTGCAGACAGCAGTCTGTAATACTTTGATAATTGGTACAGATGCTAGAATCTTCTGATCCTCTATGTCTAAATGTAAACATGACTTTAGGTAACTTGATACTGAAATGTGCAGGTCTGCTGAGCCCTCTTTTTCCCTCATGTAGCTCTGCTAGAAGAGGTAACTGATAGTGCAGGTGAGTTAGAGGGTGACATTCATCTATGGATTAGACATGAACATATTTGATAATGGCCAGTCTGTTTAGAGTTTTCTCCTCCTGCCCTGCGAGAGGGTTGTTCTTCCTTAAAATTAGGTTTTTCCCTTGTAATTGTTCAAGTTGAACTGAGATCTGTTCTCATCTGTACTGGGAAACCTTACAGCAAAGTTTGGGGACTTTTTGAAACTGTTGCCTTCCACAGGAGTTGAAGCTGTGTAGTGATAGAACAGAATCTCTAGGAAGTACTTCTCTGTTTTGAAATCTTTCTGAACAGACAGAATATGTCCATGTTCATGACAAAGCTTAATACTTGATTTCTGCTTTCTCTCTTGGACAATTCAGGCTATATCTACAGCAAACACTGAATGACACAGTTGGAAGGAAGATTGTGGTGGATTTCCTTGGCTTCAACTGGAACTGGATTAACAAGCAGCAAGGGAAACGTGGCTGGGGCCAACTGACTTCTAACTTGCTTCTTATTGGCATGGAAGGTAAATAGCTTCCTCAGACTGGAGGAGAGAGGGAGAAGATTGCAACAGCAGTTCTGTATTTCAGTTCCAGAAGGTCTTTCAAATGGATTTCCCCCTAGTTTCTGTGTGATCCTTGAGAAGAGGTAGTTTAAAGCTTTGCTTTGGGAGGAGACTGTTGTCACACCTTAACTTGGGTTATAAAGAGGAAAGAAGGAAAGCAGTAGTCTGTATTTTGCCAGGGATGTACTGTGAATGCCTGGGTGTAATGTGCTCATGGAAAGGCTCTGTGTGATGCTGATGGGACTGTGTTTCTAGTAACTGCTAAGCATATCCTGGGATCTGTTTACTCTTTGCATGCTTCAGGCACTGTAGATTGAAAAAGCTTGAAGCCTCCAGATTGAAAATGCAGAAAGGTTTGCAAGTTGAACAGTGTTAGACTTCTGGACTTTTTTGAGTATGTCAAATGTCTGCCCAGGAGGAAATATGATTATTTTGTGAAGCCTTTTTTCTCACTGGAGCTGGTAAACTGTGAGGAGGAATTCTCTTTTGATTAAGACCTGATTTTTTTCCTTGTAAGGCTAGAGGATGGTGGCTAACTTGGAGATGGGTGAATTCTAAAAGTATCTGGATAGAATAGTATTCCAAATCCATGTGGAGCCTGACTTAGAGGCAGGTGCCTTGGAAGAGATACCACTAGGCTGTTGACAAGGAGAACATTATTTGAGAAAGTAATCTCAATAACTGGGCAAGAAATATACACTGTTCTGTGAAGTGGGAGGGCCTATAATCAATATGACCAACATATCCAATTATTATTGTTCAATTACACAACTTGGATGTTTTTTCCCCTTTGCACCAAGTCATATTCAACCTATGGATTTGTCTTTGCCACTTGTTTGACTAGCTGAGAGAACATAATATAAAATCAGTGGACCAACACTTCCTTACAGGCCATATAATCACTAAAATCCTATTAACACGTTATGCACAAGAACCAAGGAATTGTCTTGAACCAGCATATGCTAGAAAAAGGAATGTCTTTAGAGCAGCATGTGACTGTATGACCTATTTAATGAAGTTACAGGGTTAACTGTTATCTTAATTCTTGCAGGCCAAGAGAGTAATACCTGAATTGGCAAACAGCCTGAAAAACAGTTGTGAGGGGTACAAAACATCCCACTGTATTTAAAGATTTGATTACATTTAAGATCTAGTGGCAACAGTCAAGCCCTGTTAATCAGACTTGAGCAGGTGCTATTGGGAGCTCCAGTGACAGAGATTGTTTACTTGTTTTCTTGCAAAACTTCTGGGATGTTTTTTCAAGTTCTGACCATTGAATTATTTTTCTCTAGACTAATAATCTTTGACAGTCTGTTCCACAACTTGTCATTTAAACAAAATCTTCTGTGAAAAAGCTTCCCATCAGCATTCAGCATCTGTTGTTCATTGAAACAAGCTGGAAATCCTAATCCTGTAGAGCATAAGTTGCTGAGTATGGATTTAGAATGGAAATTAAGTGAAGTAGCAACTGCTTAATAAAGGCTGACTGATAGAGTGATCAGTTTGTAACACTCTTGTTGACATTTTCCTTGTTTAGTTTCTGAACATGTGGTAGTATGTTTTCTGTCTTTAGCAAGGAATATAAGTTCCTTCTCTTTCATAACTGTACATGAGAGTGCCTTGATTATCTTTTCTGTCTGTGTAGGGAATGTGACACCAGCTCATTATGACGAGCAGCAGAACTTCTTTGCTCAGATTAAGGGTTACAAGAGGTGTATCCTGTTTCCTCCTGATCAGTTTGAATGCCTCTACCCTTATCCTGTGCACCATCCATGCGACAGACAGAGCCAGGTGAGAGTAGCGGATCTGTTCTCTGCTCCATGCCAAAAAATGGGCACTTGTAAAGATGCTAGGTGGGACAAAGCTGCACTGGAGTTGAAGCTGCAAAACACTTGCTAAGCTTTTGCAAAATCTTTTTTCACATTTTTTTAAGAGGGGAATGCATTGGTGGAAGGACCAGTGACTTTCTGTTTGTGTCTGGTCCGAACTCGCAAGTGCTAGGGCCATAAAAACCTTACTGATAGCACAACGGGGCTGCAGTTACCTTCTCTGTTCTGTCTCATTGATCACTTGGTCAAGCACAGATTTGCTGGCAGACAAATTGCAAGATTCCTACCTATACAGTACTTTGAGGGTACTGCAGGACCTTACAATGAAGTTTAGATACAAATGGGAATGTAAAAGCCATATAGGGGAGACCAGGATGATTTGACACTGAGAGCTAATAATGAGGATTGTCACTGCAGGAAGTTCTTCTGAGTTTCTTGATGTTTTCTTCTATTAGGTGGACTTTGACAATCCTGACTATGAGAAGTTTCCAAACTTCCGGAATGTGGTTGGCTATGAGACGGTGGTGGGTCCTGGGGATGTGCTGTACATACCTATGTACTGGTAAGAAGGGTGGCAGGACTGCACTGTGATAAAAAACAGAGGTTTGAAATGTTTTCTGCTTAGTGTTGGATTGGCTTTTAAGAGTATTTTGTTTTTACTTCTCCAGCAACTGTGATATTTTCTGTGATATCTTGGGCCAGTATGCTTCTAATTCCTGTCTGTTGGATAGGCATAGTAATTCTCCCTGACACCACATTAATTGTACATGTATTCACTAACATCTGTGAGAAAGGGATCTATTTTTAAATAAGGAGAGCTTTCCAGAAGTTTTGAGGTCTTGATGCAGGAGGTATAGGGCACAGCTTGTCTAGTGCTGTCTGAACTCATCATCCAAGGTATTTCACTACAAGCTGCAGCAACAGTTTCTTTTTTTTTTTCATGTGATTTCCATGCAGGTGGCACCACATTGAGTCTCTCCTGAATGGGGGGATTACCATCACTGTGAACTTCTGGTACAAGGTGAGTACAAGTGCAGCTTGGATAGCTCCATCCCAGAGGATTCTTTCAGGTAGAGATGTATTGGCACACATTGTCAGTATGAGAACTTCATGGCACCAAGTCCTTTGCTTCTGGAAGCTACTTTTTCCTCTTTGGAGTTGTGTGTGTGAAGAACTGGGTGACTGGGCCAAGGTGGAATAAGCTGCCAATACAGGAAGCATGCAGATGAGCTCTTTTTGATATTTCAGGGTGCCCCAACCCCAAAGAGAATTGAGTATCCATTAAAGGCTCATCAGAAAGTGGCAATAATGAGGAACATTGAGAAGATGCTGGGAGAAGCCTTAGGAAATCCACAAGAGGTATGGAAAAGAACCATGTGGTCACTGCTGTTGAAGTCATTAAGGCATAATGCAAAACTTCAGATGACAGCTACTTGGCTGTCTAGGTGCCACAGGGAGGGTGGGAGAAAGCAGGATTCTCTTTTGCTGGTTTTTCCTGCAGTCTTCAGAAGGTCATTTGCTTACAAAAAGGCAAGCTCTTGAAATTATAATTCTGGAAAGGACCACTACAAACAATGAAATAGTTGTTCTTGTATGTGGGAAAAAGGGTACTTTGACTTCTGGCATGTCCAGGAAACTGTTCCCAAACACTCCTTTAGCCTTCTGTGCAGCAATGCCCATTATTTGCAAAAAAAAATGAAACTGTTTGGCCTGTTGAATCTAAGTCTATTAAGTAACAGAAATCGCCCCTATTAAGTCATGTGCTTCATCTTTAACATGTGTCTTGTTCATCTCTGAATTCTTTGCAATCTTAACCATCTGGTATATTAAAAATAACCTCCTGAGGTACTAAGTCTAAAAAGACTGAGCTACTAAGAGTATGCCTTTGAAGATCTGATCATCTGAAAGTGGAAATGCAGGTTGAGGATAGGAATGTTTTCATGGTCTGTAATCCTTACCACAGTGCAGAAACTCCTCTTCAGCCTCTCCCCTGAGATTATTTTACTGCCATAGCATTCTGAACTTCCCTCCATGATTAGGCAGTACTGAGACGTGGGAGTGGTCTTCACTGAAAAAAAAAATCAGTTGTAGCCACCTTTCTTACTGACTCCAAGGACCAGAGAGGATTCAGTGAGTGAGAATGTTCCTTCTCTGCCCTGAAAAAAGCAACCTATGATGGCTGTTGACTGCCTTTATAATCGCATCTACGTAGAAATCACAAATGTTGGGTGGGAAGTGAAAATGTTTCAAGCATGTTTCCACTCTGGATGGAATGTCTTGGTGTCACCTGAAGTCAGGTGTTGACAGGGAACCCTGCAGTTCTGGTAGGGTATTTCAAGAATGTGTTCATGGGTGCCCCAGTGTTTTTCTAGAAAATTCTTTGAAAGTGATTAGGTGTATCTTGGGCTCTGTAATGCAGAGGGAACGAACTCTGCACTACTATTTCTGTGTAAGTGTCCTGGCTAATGACCTGTTTTTGCTTTGAACAGGTGGGTCCCTTGTTGAATATGATGATTAAGGGCAGATATGATTAATGCCTGGTGCCCCTGGCTGATGTTGGAGCTGCTTTGTTCACAAGCAATGGAAGATACTGAGCGCTAGTATTGCACGCAGCACTTAACAGACTGATGGGTTTCCTGGCCTATCCTGGCCCCTCTACAATAATGGGGCTACTGGAACTGCAAAACCATTAGTACCCTATTCATCCTCCACTCTCATCTAACTGAACCTCCCAAGAAAGCGTCTGCACTTATTGGAAGCTGGATTCATGCTCACTAACTTGTTTATTTTCTTCCCTCTGCCCTGTTTGCCACAACAAGGAGCATGGCTTCTGGCACTTGGATGTGTTACTTCAGGATTTTCAGGCATATGAAGAAGAGCTTGGAGGATAACCAGGAGCAATATTGTTTCCTCAGCCTCATGGGGTTTGGACCTCCTGGCTGGGTTTGTGTGTTGGTGCCAGCAGTGGATATAAGGTGGCAAATGTTAGGTTTCACAGTCCTCTGTTGTTAGAGGACCTGTCCCTGCTCAACTCTGGCACCTTTTTGTACTAATGGAAATGAACATGTGAGGTGTTGTGTTGAGCAACTGGATGAATGATTCAGTTACTTCAACCTAAGACATCTACACTTCGGATGTAGTACAGGGTAGAGATCAGAATGAATTTATCTAGTGTGTGAGCACCAAATCCTATGCTCTCCAAATAACATCTGTCTTGTATGAGTCTAGATAAATCTCCTTTCTGACAGCTTTTTCTGGGTAGTGAAGGCTTCTCTCCTGCTCTTCTGAAGCTGCAGTATGGTTAAAAGGGGATGTAGCATTATGAAGGGAGATGCATAAATGCCAGGGCACTCTCCAAGTCTTGAATGATTAAGCCACATTTGTAAATTAAATTTCCAAGGGATGTTGAGCCCAACTGTCAAAACACAGTGTCAGATAGGTACAGAGCCTCACTTCTCCCCACAAGGGGTGCTGGCTCCTCCAACTAACACAGGAAAGTGCCCTTTTTACTGAAACTGCAAGAACTCAAGTGTGTGTGGCTGCGCACAGGCGCGCATGTTTGTGTGATTTTTGTGTGGCTCCTGTCCATCAGTTAATCCATGCCAGTGTGTGGTTCTCTTCCTTGTACAGTCATGTGAAAGAGTTCAGGGCTTTTTGTTTAAATGTGATTAAGTTTATCTTGATCCTTTTTGCGTTCTGGGACTCGACATGGCAGACTGGGAAGTGACAAGACCAGAGCACAGGAACCAGATAAGCCTCTGTTGGAGTCCTCAGTAATCACTCTGAAAAATAATTTAGCTTTCCTCCTTTCCTTCTTCCATGCAGAAGCCTTCGGCTCATGTGGAAGCTGGCTTTTTATTCTCTGAGGTGTGCTGCACTGCTGCCCCTGGTTTGGGGGATGGTGCAAAGGTCTTGTATTTTTGATGTGGTTGTATTGGGTCCCAAGAGCTAGAGGTGGGAGAAGCTTTTTCATAGCCCACGTATCTCATGCCAGAAAGTAGAATTTGTTTTGTTTAGACTTCCCAGTGTTTTCCCTGTTGTGCTGGACTTGTTCTGTTGTGGGTTCTGGTAAAAGTGTAACATGCTACTTGAGAAGTGTTCCACCTTTGGTCTCAGGTCCCATCTTTTACTGGGACAGCTCACGTACCACTTGCTGTGGGCTTGTCTTTCACAAAAGTGAAAGGCTTCTCAAACAGGAGATCCTGAGGCAAGTTTTCTGGCTGGTTTACTGGTCAGAATAAATGAAGTTTAATTGGCAGCTACAGGGTCCTTGTTCAAGAAGTGTGTCACTGAGTAGTCTGACTGCCATGTTGCAGACTCTCCAGAGCTGTGATTAGATCCAGATGAAGGTCACTCAGCTGGATGCTTATCAATGCTCAGCCTTTGGACAACTGGGGAAGAAGCTTCTGACTGGCCAAAAGCAAGGCCTTCCTGGGAATCTTGGCCACGTGCCCTTTGTTGAAAGATGCTCAAATTAAATCAAATTTCTGTGCTATTTATTCAGCACATGGTAGTCTTCAGTACTGCTTGTTAGACACCATCAACTCTTGAAGCTCAGGGTGGGAGTTCATATCCCATGTGGAGAGAGAATGGTACTTAGAGAACTTTTAGGATCCTTTTTTTTTTTTTTTCTTTTATTTGCCAAAGGTCTAACTTTTAAAGTGTCTGAAAAGGTTTTGCTGCACTTGACTTCGTGAAAGCTCATTTAAAATGCACTGATGGACTGACTCCCCGCCCTTCCCTTTTCACCTTGTGCTTTCAGTGCCCCTTGCCATGGTATTGGGAAGCTGTGTGTTCTCTGCTAGGGGTGTGTGTGCAGGGGGTGGGGTGTGACAAACACATGGTACCTTCTGAAGTGTAGTTCTTAAATACAACCAACGTTGAACAACAGAATGGTGTGGCTTTTATTTTGTGAGTGGCTGTGTAGAAGAGCTCTGAAAGGACATGTGCATATAAAGACATTCAGTCTGACAGCTCCACTTGTGTATGTTGCCACTGAAGGCTGTTAGTCTCCAGAACTGCCTTCAAAGCAGCAATACCAGTTGCATTATTATTTGTCTTCACAACTTTCTCCATACTACTTCCATAAGCCTGAAAGGAAAGCTGGGAATACATGGTGTCCTTTGTACCCTGTCAACAAGAAGTGTTGGTGGGAAGGGAGAAATTCCCCTCCCTCCTGACCTGAATGATGTCACCATACTCTGGTCACTGACTGGGTGACAGAGCAAACTACACAAGCAGGCCTAATGAACTCAATGAATTGTCACAGAGATTTTGAGGGGAAGCTTCCTGTGTGTACCTGTGCTGTATGTTATTTTATGGTAATACCGACTCTACAGCAATCTTGAAATCTAACCATTGGTGAAATGTTGAGTAGTTCTGAACAAATGGCTGAGAGGTAGTAAAACAGGGAAGAGTTGAATAGTAGGTGAGGTATGTTGGTTTGGTGGGAGAGAGAGATGCCTCATCCTGGGCTACCCCAAATGGCATTTCCTCCTCACACCCTTGGGGGACAGGGTAAATGTTAAGGGAGTAGAAAAGCTGAGTACAGGAAATCTGCCTGTGGGTCTCACCCTCCCCTGCTGTGCCTGCTGGGATTATAATCTCTGAACACCCCTGCTTCTGTTCCACTGAACTTTGTGATCTGCTACGTCTGATCCTTTCTGTTCTGCACTTGCCTCTTGGTTAATGTACAGATGGCATCACAAAGCTCAGAAATGTTTAGGTTGTGCAAAGAGCAGAGGAAACGGAGGGATGAGAGCTGTGTCATTTGAAAACTAGGTCAGAGGCCAAGATTTTTCACTTGTAATTCTAGTCTTGTTTTATTAACTTAGGTCTATTAATACCTTTCATCTCTCTTTCTTTTTTCCTCCTCATTTCCCTGTTCCTTAAAAAGTGGGATTCTTCTGAGAAGTCTTAATCCTTGTAAATCATAGATAGCTACAGAATCTTTCCTGTGTAAAGAGAAGCACATGGGTTTTTGAACTGGTCCACTTGTTCACCCCCTTGTTGATCAGGGTCATGCTCAGCTCAGGGAAATTTAGGTCCAAGGCAAAGCCAAGAGGTGAGGATCAGGCCTGGGTTGAGGAGGTATCAGACACAGCTGCAGTGCAGGGGCAGTCTAACTCAGCTGAGGGGCAAGACATCAAAGCAGCTCTTGAGAGAGAGAGGGGCAGGCTTGGGCCGAGACTTCTTTTGTTTGCTGTGGCTCTTATCAACGACCAAGCTGACCTTGAACACAGCCAACTGTGCTTTAAAGCCCTAGAATAGGGTAGTGCTCTCAGAGTCTCAGCAATGTCCTGGCAGGCCTTTGTTAATGCATGGTCTCAGCCCTGGAAGCAGAGCAGCAACTGCAGTGCAGTATGTTTTTACACATAGAGCAGTGCATTTCTGCCTCGAGTGTGTGAGAAGCTTCCTTGCACTCTTGCTTCTGGCCTTCGTCTTCAGTTCTCTTTTGGAACAGAAAGCACCATCAATGTCCTTGGAAGCCCTGAAGCCACCATCTTCCCTGGGCACTTCTCTGCACTGCTGCTGCCTAGAAGGAAAGGGAAAGATGCTGTTACTGTGACAAACACATGCAAAGTAAGTTCTAATTACTGCCTTGAAAAGTCAAATATTTGTTGCAAGCAGAGGACTAATTGTGGGGGGAGGGAGCGGAAGTCGAGGCTCTTGGAGTGTAAGTGGAACAGATGCCCGGACGCCTTGGGGAAACACAGCTTTCCTCTACAAATCAGAGCTTTAAATTACAAGGCTTTTACCAACGAGAACAGTTGTGGGAAGTCGTCTGCTCTCATTTGCGTAATGGCTTCTGTCACTGGTGATTAGACACAGGATGAAGGAAAAGAAATTTGACAATTAGGAATGAGCGATCATTAATCAGAATCTTTGTTAGAAGGAGGGAAGGGGGGAGACTATCCCACAAACAATGGAGGCAGCCGCTAGAGCCACAGTGAAGTCCACAAGATGCATAACTAAGTGCTCCTGTTGCTCCACACAGCCATCTCTGCCTAGGTACAGAGCAGCAAAGAGGGTTTTGTCTGGTTTGGAAAGCTTGGGGAGGAAGACAGTGTGGCAAAATCCTTCCAGTCCTGTTCAGTGATTCTCAGATACCTACTTAGTAAGAGAGAGAGCATATCTGGGAGACCAGTCCTTCCCCCACTGACACCTTGTGCTTCTATCTCAGTGCCTGGCCACAAACTGACAGCAAAAAACACAGAAACAATGTCTTAAATTTTCTGTCTCCTTTCTCCACATCTTGCATGCAGTTTGTGGTGCAGAAGAGGGCAGTCAGGGACCTTGAGTGGCATGCAGAAAGCTTAGGATAGGCAACATGAAAGCAGTTTCAGGCTCTTTTCCTGATAATGTCATTTTCTACAAGAGCTAGGAGGAACCTGATGGACTTCATGACAGGTAAAGAAAAGAAGGCAGTGGTGACTTCTCTGTGCCTGTCATTTGCTGTCTTACCTCATCATCCAGTCATGCACAATCCACTATATGCATTTGCTGGGTTTTGTGGGCTTCAATCAAATTATTGTACGTATGAATCCTGTGTTACCTGTTTTTCTTACAGCTGTCACTCATGGTCTTGTCAGGTGAAACATTTTGGTATAGTTCGCATGAAGAGGCATTGCCTCTAATTAAATCAACAGCTCTAAACTGGGAGGGGGCATGACAGGCCATTTGCAGGGCATACAATGTTACTTGGTTCATCTGAAGACTTAAGCTTACTGGATCCATCGATTTCAGTGGCAGTTCCTGTCTTTGCAAGGCTGGGTCATTTACTTGAGGTGAAGGTCGCCATCAGGGTGATTATTCTTTCTGTGACTGGAAATCAAAGCAGATACAAAGGGAAGAGCCAAAGCCATGTTGTCTCATTCCCAGCTGGCTCTGAGTTCAGACAAATGACAGCAGCTTGGATTTTCAACCTCTTCCCATGACCAGTGTTCCCCACAGGAGCTCAAATGAAAGAGAAAACAGTAGCTCTCAGGACAGGATCTATCCGGGCTTTTCATCCAGAGCTCATCGTAACAGAAGTTAGGAGAATCACTAGTCACATTGCTTAGGATGGGGAGTCGGACAGTGACTTTTATTCCCTCTTGAACACAAGAGAAAGGCTGCTTCTCATTCACTGCAACGTTTTTAGTGTGTTTTTACATTTGGAGGACTGCACCTCATGCTCTTTGTAGAGGGGGAAGTTAGGTTGAGATGTAGTAGGTAGTGGGGTCAGAATTCACAAACTTGCAGCAAACCCTGAGCAATCCCAGACTTTGACATGGCAGAGCACTGCCCTTGCTGTAGGAAATGTCACTGTGCTGGATGGCAGGAGCACAAGTGTGACTTTTGTCTCAGTGTCAGCTTTTTTTCCTGAATAGTCAGGATTTGCCATTGAATGCCTTGATGGGGAGGACCTTTGGTTATGACTTAACCTCTTGGGAAGCCAGGAAGGGAGGCTCTCCCGGGTGTAGGTAATCTGTGTTACAAGATCTGCTGCATGCTTCGTGCCCCTTGAGCTGCTTAAGCACTGCTGGCCTCATGCAGTGAGCTGTGTGAGGGCTCGAGCTGAGCTGAAAGCAGCTAAAGGGGCGAGGTCAAATAATTTGCTTCTATAAAAGGACAGTCCCCATGCCCACAGAGAGGGCACATGGGGTTATAATAGCATCCAAGGGGGTAGTTTCAGTGGAAGAGATTAGTACCACGGGCAATGGGCTGATTCTGCAGCAAGTTCCCCTGCCAGGACCTCTGACATTCAGGAGCTGCTCCCAACCATCTGTGTTTCATCGGGTTAAAATCCTTCTGGCAGCAAAGAATGACTGGTGCTGGTGGGTATTTGGGTCCAATGCCAGCCACTACAGGCTGTGGAGCTGGAGGCAAGGTCTTCCTTGGCATTTAAGCTTCTGGTCTGTCAGCTCACGGGAACTGCAGAGATTTTTACAACTGAGGCATCACAGGGCCATGTTACTTGGGCTGTCAGGTCTGACACTGCTCTGGTGGAGCAGGCCTTAGTGCTCTTTGAGCCTGTGTTAGGGAGTGGTGCACACCTGAGGAAGGAATCTCCAAGTGGAACTGGGGGCTGTGAAGAACTCATTCATCTGCCACCAGTTCACTCCAAGCACAGCCTGGGGCCTCTTGCTTCCAATTCCTCCCCAACACAGAAGCAATCCTGTGTCTCCTGCTTTTGCTATTTGTTTATAGCTCTCCCCATCCCATCTGTCTTTCTCTTCTCCTTCCTCCCGTTCCTTTTCCCTCCCTCTCCCTCCTCCCCCTCATTCCCTGTAAGCGATTAATCATTTTGACAGGCTCAGCGATGGCCTTTATTTCCTTGAGGCAGCCAAGAAATGTCTTGTGAGCACCTTCTCTGACACCCCTCGTGTTCTCTCACCAATCAGATCAGCCACTTTGCTTGGAATGACACAGTCAGAAACATGGGGAGGGGAGCAGGGGAGAAACTCCAGCAGAGTCAGCTGGGAAATAGGCAGTGGGGCAGCATCCAGTTGGGGGCCATGTGGACCCCCATTAGCTGTGATGAATGTAATTTCACTCCAGCTTGAATGTGTCATACTTTGCTCACTCCCTCGCGTGAGGCTCCCCTTCAAATCTTGGATTCAGTGCAAAGGCAGTTGAGAAGAAATTGGGCTTCTCGGAAAATATCAGCCTCCAACAGAGTGGCTGGAGGGAAAAGCTGTCAGAGGAGAAAGAAGAGCAGGTTGAGATCATCAAGGAAAAAAGAATGGGGAAGATTTTGCAGATGGCTGTGGAAGTCTTCCTGTGAAACTCCCTTTTGTCATGTGCAGGAAGGAAGTTGCTTCTGAGTCTCTGTCATGGTTCACCTGGACTTGTCGTGCTGTCATGAGGATGCCTTCCATTCACCTGCAGCCTGAGAAGGTCTTGGGCCACAATACCTACTCTTGCAAATGCCCTGTTACTTAACTAGGATGAAAATAGGGTACATCAGGTGCACAATATTCCCCAAAGGATTTTATCATCTGCTGTTATCAAGCATTATAGCACCCACTGTCCCATCAGCATGGAACCAAGGAATGCTGTACATATAGAAATATTCTTTTCCCTCTTATGCCTGAAAGCTGATAGCCTCCATGGTGGGAATGAGAGGTAATAATAACCATTCTGCTTAGGGGCTTTGGGGATGTCTGGGGCCCCTTTGTGCAGGGTGATGGATTGTAACTAACAATTACAGAAGTAGAAGAGATTGTGAAGGAGAGAAAGAAGTTGAAGGTGATGTGCTAGAAGTCAGATGGAATGTGATGTAAAGATCTGGGACAAGGTGGTCAAGTATCCTAAGGCAGGAGACTGAACACAGTGACTCAAGGGATCCTCTCTGGTCTCGTGCATTTAACAATTAAATAAGCCCTGAGTTGAACCTAGAAGAGAGTTAATATGCTCATCCCAGATAAATGGCCCTAGCTTGAGACTGTTCCAACTCTTTATTAGACCAAGGAGCATGGTGGATAGAATGAGCTGTGCTTTGAAGTCACCACATCTTGCAATGGGATGGAGGCAGCAACAAAGGTCCAAACCTCAAAGCTCAATGCAGCTTCTCTGTGAGGAGCAGCCAGGCAGGTGATAGCTCCCAACTGAGTCTAGGAAGCTCACATCCTCTTACTGTTTGCCATATGAGCTTGAGTTCTTGCCCTACATGAAAGACATGGTAGTTTTAGCAGCAGGCTGAATGGGTTCAGTGAAGCAGCCAAGGAAAAAAACACAATCTCACTCCTACACCTCTTGTTTGTTTTCTCCTCAAAAAGGTTTTTAGGTATAGATCTAAAAACTGATACAGCCTGAGTCCCAAGGGAGGGCAATGAACTCATCTGGAATAAACACCTTTGCCCCTTGAGGGCTGACTGCATCAGATGTCTGGAAGGTAGGAAGTCTCAAACAGAAGAGGATTTAACGGGCACTTTCCAGCAGGCAGCATGTGCTCCTCTGACAGACATGCTATGCTGCCCCATGTCTTGGGAGTGGCCTCTGCCAAGGTCACTGCTGGGTTTTTCTCAACCAGCATTTCTCTCAAGTAAGTATTGATTTTGTGCTGGTGGTGCTAATCAGTGTTGTTGAAAGAGAGGCTGTAAATGCTTGGCAGAACAGTGGTGGCCCTTCTTGGCAGCTAGGCTCACTCATTTGCCTCGTTTTCTGCAGACTTGTGCTCATGGGTCCAGGGTGAGGAACACTGGCTTTGGGCTGCCTGACTAGTGACCACTAACAGCTTTAGTGCCTCTTCTCCAGTGTAGGGTGGTTATGTTTGCACCCATGAGTTTGGTCAAGGACGGAAGATGTTCATTAGCAGCAGAAAATGGCCTGTCCCTGAACAGTTTGCATCCAGTAAGAGGTAGTAACATTTCTTTCTTGGACATAACACAAGAAAGAGTCTGCACATAGATTTGAAGGCAGAGGTTACCACAGAAAACCCAGAATGTAAGGGAAGTATCAGGTTATTCTATTTCTCTATGTAAAATTTTTTGTGGATGTTGTAGGCTTTTTTTGGTCTCCAGAGTTATGAAGAGCCTCCTCACCAAACTACCCTTATGTCTGTCAGCAGAGATGGTCAGCATTGCAGGCTCAGGTGGATGGTAATGGACTGAGAGCTACTGATCATTACAGGGCAGATGTTTACCACTCCCCTACACTGAGTGTCCACACCAGGCAGTGGAGAGGGTGGGACATCGCAGGGCAAGGACTGAGAAGCAAAAGCAGCATTGCCACATCAGCACCACCAGTATTGAGGCTTGGCTCACTGCTGCAGCTGAGCTGGCATTCTCTGCTCTGTGCTGTGCTGGACTGGTGAAAAGAACGAGCTCACATGGGGATGCCAATGCTGCTGTGTAGATCATGTTGCCTCTCCTCTCCTGGAAAACTGTGACCTGGTTGCAGCAGCACTGCTGTGGCCCTGAGCCCCGTGGAGTTAAGGGGACCCCTGTCCCCAGGTAGTGTCTGACCTTCTGGCCAGGATGCTTTGTGCTTGCCTAGTTGTAAATGGGAATGTGTAGCCATCAGGAGCTGAAATCTCCCACAATGACAAGCTGGACTATGTCCAGTTAGTTGAAGGCTGAATGAGAACTTACTTCCACTTTTCAGGGTTCAGGCTCTAATTTCAGAACTTGTCTGTGCTGCATGCTGCGCTGTTGCTGTCCCAATGGATTTTTTTTCAGGTTCAGGTGCTAATCAACCTTGCAGCAGTCTGGGTCATCCCCTGTCTCCTGGAAAATCTGAGATATCCTCGGTTATTGGCAGGCATGTCCATGTTGTGTACTTGTTCTAGACTTACAAGCAGCACCTGGTGCTTAATGGGAAAGCTGGAGCATGAAGTTAACTTTGCACATTCTGTTAGGTGACTGAGGTGTTTGTGCCCTTGGAGACTTCAGAATTGGAGTCTGGGTCAGTTGGTTTTAAGAATCTCACATTTAGCAGTGCCCATCCAGTGGAGACATTTGTGTCTGAGCTCTGTCTGTCTGGGCTGCTCTGAACATTATGGATGTGTTGCTGCTGTCTTTGCGGAGTGGATGGAAGTGTTTGTGGTAAAATGTAATCAAGTGGAAAATTGCAGTGCATATAAACACATATGGCACTCAATGACTGGGCATTAGGCACAGTGACTGCAGGCAAAAAAAAATTATCTGTAAACGTTTCGCAGCAAGTTTCAAAATCTTAAAGAACAATAAGATATTAGCAATTTAATGGGGTGATTCAGCGAGGCAGCGATCCTTAGGTTGGGAGAACAAGGATGCATGCAGCTGCAGTGATGGGAGTGGCTGAGATTACTCAGCCAAGCTCAACAAGCCCTGTCTCCCAGCACAAGACAGCTGCCAAAGGTTTCCTCCACATGGCAATGTGGCTGTGCTTGGAGAGGAGAGAGCCAGGAGGTGGCTCATGAACCTTACCAATGCCACCTTCCAGCCCCCTCCAAGAGCCTGCTGTTTACAGCAGCATTTGGAAGAGGTTGTGGTCAATGAGGCAGAACTGATGGGCGAGGTGGATCAGGCCTGGCTCAGGTTGGGAGCTGGGAAGGCACTGCAGGTCAGTGGCTGCCTTGGCCTCCCAGAAAGGGAGAGCCGGGTCTTGTTCATCTCCTGTGCCTTCGGGCTCCATCTGCTTGTGTTGCCCAGGATAGCTCCATTCCAGCTACTGCAGAAAACACAGCAGTCCAAATCCTTCCTCAGAGCAACTAATTTGCACCTTGCCAAGGAGCTCTGTCATCTACTGGAACTGCACTTGGATCTTGCACATCCAAAACCATGGGACTCCCTGCCTGAGCAAGGTGTCTGTCTCCAAACCTCTTGCTTTCATCCCAGCACTTACAGGGGATGTGCCAGCATGTGAAAATGATTTTTTCCTGAGTGACAGGAGTACCAGAAGAGTGTTTTTTTTTTCTTGCCATATGCTGACTCTCCTTTTTTGGACAGGAAAGAAGTTACCTGTGAGTGGGGGGAGGAGAGGACCTTGCCAGTGTCACCTGGCTGTACCTTTCCCAAAGGACACAGGAAAGTAGCTTGAATACTAGGAGGAATATAGCTTTGGTGGCTCTACTGACTGCCCCATGGTCCTGGATCTGGGAGACAAAATTGCACAGCAGTTAATGGGAGAACAGCTTCTGAAGGAGTAAAGAGGGCACCAACTAAGAAAACCAAGGATATTGGCAGTTTGGCTCAGCAAAGCCTGGCTGATTCCAGTCCTCTCTGGGGAGAAATCTTCTCAAACTAACCTGTGAGTAAGATCTGCCCAAGTGAAATAAAAATAAACAAAATCAGTTTCTTGGCCATAAGTGGCTGCTTTCCAGGAATTCAAGGAACACAGTGGCCCAAAGCTTATGCAAGTAGAGTAGTAGGATCTCTTCAGCTCTCTGCCTGGGATCTTTAATTTTCAGACTGGTTCATATACAACCTTGAGAACATGCCTTTTCTTGTATTTGATCCTGGAAATGGAGACCCAAGTACCTGGTGGAGCTTTGGTAATATTACAGGCAAGCATGTGATGGTGTCCTTGGCTTCATCTAGCAGGCTGCCTAGGGCTGGGTTTTGGTAAGACAACATGCCTGCCTCACTTGCATATTCAACTCTGAATAAAATTGGTGAAAATAATGGTGGGAGAAGCTTTTAATGAATTAAATACAGTTTATTTTCAGTATATGTTTTTTATCCATTTAAGTAATTCTTGCTTTTAATCTTATCTCTTTAAATGTGGTATATTAGAAAGCAAGCTTGTATTTCTTGCCGTGTGTCACCTGCTGGTTTAGGCAGTTGCAGTGTTTACATCTAGAAGCATTCTTGCCTTTTCTGATGCATAAGTGCCATAGGGAACTCGTACAACTAGGAAATCAAGCCGATGAGGCATGTCTAACACTACTGAGTACAGACACATTTACCTACAGAATTATCCTGTCTTTATAACAATCAGATGGAGCCAGCCCTCCAAGAATTGTCCAGAAAGCACACAAGTGCTCTGCTGTGGTCAGTTTTGAATGTGAAGTTCTTCTCAAGACTTGTCCTTTTTCAAAGGCTCTGCATTTGCTTGAACTAGCTCCCTGCCTGTTCTACTCTCTGCTTTGCTACCTATGGACTGTAGCTTGTTGCCAGCTTCTTGTTTTCTCTGGGTATTTCCATGCTCCTGCAGCACTAAACCCAGTGGGTTTGAGTCTCCCTCCCTCAGATGAAAGAAGGGGTTACTAATCCCTGTCCTTTGCCAGCTTGATGTCATCAGTCTGCACATAGATCTGGAGGCAGAGGTCTCCTAGACCATGTACCTGTGGTGTCCACAGCAACAAAGTCGTTCCCTCCCTCTCTCCCTCCCCCTTCTGCTGAGAACAGCAACTCTTACCTCCTGCCAGCTGAGAGAGAGGACCATGTCTGCTGGGTTTTGGGCAGAGATGTAATGCCCAATTTCCATGGGGAAGGGCAGGACTTAAGAACAGTAAGGATTTCCCTTTCTGGGTACACTGATATAATCAATCCCTGCTACTCTGCCCTCTGCTGTGAACATCCATAAATCCTCTTGTGAGCCTTGCATACATGGTGCTAGGTGAAAACTCATCCTCAGGAGCTGTGGACTACTCAAAGCTCCCCACTCTGGTTTGTGTTTGCTTCAAGTTCCCTGGATTTCAGAGGCATCAGAGGTAATGTCATTCATCCTGCTCTAGAGCTGGGGTCAGATCAGGCATGAAGCCTCTGGATGAAGGGAACAGAGCTGTGGTCCAGGGTTGAGTGGATTCAAGTGCAGATGGAAGTAAAAGTGTGATGCCTGGATTTTCTAGGAAGTATTTATTATGGTGTTTTTGCCTGAGGCATGCCTTGGCCTAGATAGAGGTCTCTGGCATCAGAGGGGACTTCTAGGAGAGCTCTCAGTCATGGAACTGCCTTTCAGCATGAGCAAATGAACTACAGGCTGAGGCAGGACCCTGCACTTGTGAGCTGATGTGTGCCAGTTTCCCCAGGGAATTGCTGGGAAAACGTGGGCTCAGCTGGGAGAGCCTTTGCTGAGCTGCTTACAAGCAGGATCTGCTTCTGAGGAATACTAAGAGAGGGAGGACTTTATGGTTCCCAGTGGACAGCTGGTATTTGCCCTGGCCCTGAAGGTCCTACCTGCATTGGCAGCTGCTTCTGTGCCCAGGGATTACAGTACAGTTGTTGTCACCCTGGTGAAGGTCCTTTAAAGGATGACACATGGATCTGCCTTCTGTCTTATGACCCCAGGAGGGGAGAAAGTCCATGAGCAATTGTGTGAGAGACTTTGTAATTAGCTGCTGAACCAGAAGACTGCTCTCTTTGAGTAGGTACAGTCACCTCCACTGCTCCTGTGACTCAAACACTTCTCTGAGACAAGCAACTGATGGTGGTGCCCTTTACACAGGTCAAGAACAGAAAAATGCTCCTCAGCAAACTTTATTTGCTTGCTGTAGCAGGTGGTTTGATGCTCAATAGGCAAACTAGAGATGGTAGGGTTGATGGAGTGCATGGGCTGGCTGTTGCTATGACAGATTATGAAACCACCTGAGTCACTTGTCCCATTGTCCCCACCCACATGGAGGCTGTGGTTCTTGAGGCAGGTCTGCCTGTCACACCTGAAAGAGCTGTGCAGCTCAAGCACAGCCAGGGAGAGATTTTAAGTCAAAAAGCAGCTGTTCAGTCACTTGGTGTAAGCTGGTGGGTAACTGAGGGAATTCTCCTTGTTTCTTTTGTCTAAACCCCTCCTTCCCAAAGGGCCTCCTGTCAGGGTTTGAAGGCACTGGGACAGAAAATCTACTGCAGCTCTGAAGAATTTGCCCCAGAGGTGAAAGGCTCCCATCACTTCATATAAAACCCATCACTGAATCCCATTTTTGACTGAAATTTGTCTGTATTTACTGTCGGTTCTTTTTTTATCTCTGTCAGCATCTGGAAGTTGTATCAAAAGGGTCACACTCCCCTGGCCCCCAATACTCAAGCTGCCTTTAACCTCTGGGTGCTGCTCCAGCTGCTGTGCTGATTTTTGGTTTATTTGGGCCACAGCTGCCCTTGCTGAACAGCAGCCAGACCTTGCTGGTTGGCCTGGCCTGTCCTGCAGGAGAATTTGCCATCAGGCCGGCTGCTGCCTTTTCTGTACCTGCAGTCTCTGATGCTGTGATGACAACCTGCCTTTCCCAAAGTGACTCTCCAGGTCTGCAAGGAAGGACTCTGCTCCTCAGGAGCAGCTGTGATGAGCTCTCTCCTGGTGCAGTGGCCAAGGCATTGCTGTCACCTCTGGCAGTTGCTGTACAGCTGTCAGACTCTCTCGCTCCTTCCCCAGCAGGACAGAGCTGCTGCTGATGCTGGGATTGCCTCCCACATCCAGGAGACTGGGTTGTTGTTGCTGGTTTTTCAGATGTTGCCCTGGAAAGGTTCTGCCAAATACTTGTCTTGCACCCGAGGCACAGTCAGACAAACACTGCCCAGCCATTTCTAGGCACCGGGCAAAGTTTGTCTATCTGATGCTGGATGTGTCTGCAAATGCCCATTCACACTGGGATGACAAAAAAAGCAGGGATGGGTGGGCAAATTCCCATGTTATGGCCCTGGATGAGGGGTTACAGTGAAAGGGGGTGGCTGTGGTGGAAAATGAAAGCCCCGGGACCTCACAGTGGCAGTGCTTTCCAAGTGCTTTAAGGCAGACAGATAATCGGTTAATGAACAAATAGAGAGCTCAGACCCCAAGGGGCCGGTGTCGGGACTGGCGTCAAATTCGGGGGCAATGGCATTGATGAAGGTGTCTGAGGTAAGTGGAGGGGGTGAGCTATGAAAAAGCCCTGCTAAAAGGAAGGCAGACAGACAAAGCCAAGCCCCTTCCTTACGCGGTGGGTGAGCGTGGGCACAGCCGCAGGTGAGCGCCGGGCAGGAGCCGCCGTGCGCTGCTGCGGCACGGCCGCGCCGTGGAGCCCGCGCTCCGTGCGGGGACGCTCTCGGCCTGCGGACGGGCTTCGGGCTGAGCTATCAGGGCCAAAAACCTAATTCCGAACTGAGATACCGTAGGAGCATTTTCCCCATGAAAATCTCCCCTGGCGCAGAGCCCTCGTGTCAGATACACCAGGCATTAATCTGAATGCAATTTCACCCTCAGTTTGGAACCTATCTGCTAGAGCTGAGTTGGACTTGCCTCTTCGTGACCGCACCTAGAGTTTCTGGGGATGTACGAGGCGGTGTGCCTACACCTTAACACAGGCATTAGGAAGGACGCTGTCTGCTGTGCTAGATGCTGTACAAGAATATGGTGCAAGTCATATTTTCATTGTGCCACATATGTTGTCATATACCAACAGAAAGGAAACTTGCTGAGGTCTGTGTGTACTCTAGTCACACTGCCAGGAGATCTTGTATATGTGATCTCTATTTTCGATATATGTGATCTCTAATTTTGGTTATTCCCAATTTCCTTACTTCCCTCCCCCAAACTATCATAAAACAAAAGAAAAATTCTCCCCTGTTTAATCCAATTCTGTAGCAGATAGATCAAATCCAGACTTGTTTAACATGACTTGCATTGCTTTGTTTCTTTGCCCCACTGGCTACTTTTCTATCTTTGCACTGAAAACAACACCGGGGTGTACCTCACCTCAGCTTGGAAGAAGCTTCCAGCACCTCTGCGTACTCACAGCTATGGAACAGCCCCAGCGGCCTGTGGACACACTGGCCTCAGCAGTGATGTCTGCCTGTCCGCAGGAAAGGTGGAGGGACAGGTGACACTCGATGCCCCTTCCGAAGAGGTGATGCTCTAACTCCTGTGATCACTGTTTCTGGTGCAGGGGTTCTTGTTCCATTTTTGTGCCACCAGCAGGTTTGGGACTGGGTCTTGGGGCCCCTCTCAGTGCTCCCCGCCCCACTTTCCCCGGTCCAGACCCAAAACGGGGAGCGTTTTCGCCTTGCTCTTCCTCCCGGCAGGGAACAGCCTGTGCGCCGGCTCTCTGCAGGGAAGGGGCGGCGAGGGAGCCGCGGGGCCGGGGCGGGTGCGGGGCTGCAATGAGCGCTCTGGACCCACGAGGGCAGCAGAACACCGCGGGAGAAGCGGGCTCAGCCCGAGGTGGCCGCGGGCTGGTGACAAAAGGGACCCTGACTCGGGGCTCTTCACAGGCGGGGGGGAGGGACTGCTGCCTGGGACGCTCAGAAGATGCTGCGGGAGAGGTCAGGCTCACTCCTGCCTAGGGAAGGAAGGACCCATCTCCGTCCCCTCTTGGGACCGGGCTCGCCCCAGGCTTGCCCAGGGTCTGAGACTTCGGGTCATGGGAATGGGGCTGTGCCCAGGCAGATGCCAAGGGGATGGATCTAGAAATGCACAGCATTACACAGCTGTGTCCTTGCCCTGGTGTCAGCTGGAGCACTTCTGGGTCTGCCCTATGCTTGGCCATCACCCCCTTTGCAGAAGAGCTCTGTCCTGGGAAACGTGTTGGAAGGGAACCTGTTTTGGTGGTTTTCTCTGCATCTGCATGCCTGGGCTCTGTACATGGCTCCCCATGAATTCCCCAGCGTTGTGGGCAATGCTCACCAAGCGTCACCTGTATTTCTCATGGCTCAGAGAAGCCTGAATGCCGTTTTGAGTGCACCTAAGGTGGAGAGCATCCTGACTCTGACCAGGTGGTGTGGCCAGGGGCTGAACTTACGTCTTCCCCCTCTCCCAGCAGAGGAAAAGCCCCTCAGGTGGAAATGGAGTCAAGGGTCTATTGAATTCCCCAGCACAGCTACACAGCTCTGGTTCCTCAATGCTCCTGAGACTTGGGGATGCCAGTGGCTAAGGTGAGCTCTGACCTAGGCTGCAAATGCAAAGCCCTGAATAAAGTAAAGCAGTGCTGTGAAGGGCCCTATACCTTTTCCCCTGCTAGTTATTTATCTGCCACAGCAGCCAAGCCATACAGTGGCTGCAGTGAGTGACTCAGAGATCCAGAGAGCACAGCCAGACACTGCCATTCCAGACCTTTGCTCACCAGGTCTGTGCTCCCAGTCCTTCTCTGCAGCCCCCTCCCTTTCCCTTCTTTCCAATCCTCTTGTACAGTATTCTTGGCAAGGGTGCTGGCTCTCAGCCCCTGCACCTCATGTGCCCTATTGATAGCTGGTAATTTATGTAAATCTCCTAATATATGGATTCTGGGATCAGGACACAGGGTTTGTGTGTGAGATGAGATTAATATGTTTGCAGATTCTCTCTGCAAAGAGAATGAGAGAGGCAGGCAGGGCTGGGACGCTTGCCCTAGGTCTCTATTAGTACCTCTGCGTGCACTCACCGTGCCCAGTCTCTGCCTCCTCTGGCCGGTGGTGCAGGGGACTCTCCCTGCTTTGGCCACCCCGGTCACTCACAGCCAGCCTTGTGGGCCAGCTGCCCGGGACTGCACATTTCTGGGAGCCCACAATGTGCCTGGTAGAGGTTTCTGTCTCTGCCTGCTCCACCAAAGTTTCAGCATCTCCAGAAGATGGCCAGGCTGAGCTGTGACAGGGACTGCTGCTGCTGCAGGATTGTGAGGCCCCCGAAAAGTGCTGGAAAACTGTGGCTCAGCTTTATTCTCACTGTGACCATTCAGGAAAAGGGAGGCTGCTTGTAGGCACTGGCCTCATGGTGCAGCTGGGGCTCAGCTCCCCCTGCTCCAGGTCAAACTCAGGGATAGGGTGGTGCAATCAGCAGGGCATGGGCTGAGGGTGACCAGGGTACAGTGCCCTGGGCAGGGGGAAGATGGCGATGCCAGTTTCGATGGCCACACACTGGGCTGACATGCTGTGCCCTGGCTGAAGGATCTGGCAGCAGGCTGCCATGTGCCCCTGTCCTGCCCCTCCTGAGGACTGCAGTGTCTCGGGTGAGAAGGGCTACATGCACACCCAGCCCTGTCCAGGGTGTGTGCCTTATCCATACACATCTCCCGGCCTGGCAGCAGTGCCTGGCTGCCTGGGCTTGGCCTGGATGGGAAGGCAGAGCTCACTAAAGCATGATGGAGGCCAAGAGAACTTGGGGAGCTGGGGAGTAGGTGGCAGGGAAGGAATCCACCCTCTGATTCAGATGTTCCTGAGGAATTCCCGTTGTATACCTCACATTTAGAAAGCAGGAGTCCTGCTGATGGATAGGATTTGATGCAGTGGAGTATATTTCACAGTGTGTCATTTATCCTGGTGCTGCCTCATGTGAAATGTCAGCTGTCCAGGAGGCTTTTCTGATCGCTCTTTGAAGTACTGGTTTCTGATAAACTCAGGAGAAAGATGCTTTTAGCAACCCAGGTCAAGAACCAGGAGTGGCAACAACTTTTCTCCTCTCTGCGCAGGGTCCCTTGGCAGGACCTGCCAGCTCAACCTGACTTACTGAGGGTCACAGTGGGGGTTCTGCTGCCCCTCCTACCCCTGCTGCATCCCTTCTCCTTTTTGGGCCATCCAAACCCCTTTCTTCCACCCCATATCTCTCTGACAGCACCCTGTCTCAGGCTCGCTCTCCCCGCCTGTCTGGATTTGCTCCCAATACTCTTTTTAGCCTTTGGAGGAATATTTTCAAGTCTCCTGGGGTTGCTGCTGTTGACAATGGAAATCTATTGTGTTTTATGTGCCTGGAAAATGAATTTCCATGTCAGAAGAGGAGAGCAATTACCACAAGCAAGAGAGATCAAATTGGGTCTTTAAAAAGAAAATAAAGTTCAGATCTTATCTGATTAATGAGATTTCTTCCAAACCTTAACAAATCTTAATTACAGTGACTCTGCTGGAAGGGATGAGGTAAAGCTAGGATTGGGGGCTATCTAAACAGAACCGCTCTCTACTGAGCTAGAGTACATCCCTGCATGAAAGCAACAGGGACGGCCATTGAGTGTGGAAAGCTGCTCAGCTGGAAATCAGCAAGGCAGGATTCTCCATGGAGCCTGAGCAGCTCCTTCCCCAAAGGCTCGCGGTGCTGGGGGAGAACCTCACCAGCCCCGACCAGCAGTGAGCTCTCTGCTTTGCTCTGCCTCAGATCCTGGCATCCTTTTTGCTCCAGATCCCTCTGCTTCAACAAATTTTTCACCTTTTTTTTTTCCTTTTCTGTAATTAGAAAAATTATTCAATGGCTGAGGATTTTTATTCTCCCTCTCCCAATTTTTTAAAAAGAAGTCTCCTGCTTAAAAATATGCTGAGGGATGCTAAGTTGTATATTCAGTTCAGGCTCACAAAACATTTTCTGATGATTTGACTGGATCGCCTGCATAACACAGACCAGAGATTGTCCCCTTGCTACCCCTTTATAGAACACAATAACTTTCTTCTTGAAAGAATACGAGTCTTGAGCCGAAGATGTTGAGAAAGGGAAACTCCAGTGCTTCCCGTAATAGCTGCCCTGATGTTTAATCACCCTGACTTCCTGAGACAAAGTGAAAGAAAATTTAAAAAGGTCCAGTACTTTATTTTTAATTGGACTTGTCTGGCTTCAGCATTTATCCATTGGCTCCTGTTATAGAATTCTCTGGCAGATTAAAGAGTTTTTTAGTACCTGGTATTTCTTCCCTATGAAGAAATTTATATACGGGAAGCAGGTCACCTCTTTATCCTTTTAATAAACTAAATAAATGGTTCCCTTCGGATCCTTGGAGTAGTGAATTTTCCCCCCAATTCTGGGTAATGTTTGGAGTTCTTCTATCCTGTTATCAGAATACAAGCCAAGATAGAAAGAGAAGGACACAGGAATGAGTTGAAACACTAGAAAATCAGACAGCCAAACCTTCCCTTCTCTTTGTCTCAGTGTTTGTGAACACATTGTTTCCCTCCACATTATCTTTGGAACAAATTTGGGAAAATATCACTCATCTTAAAGAGATTTTTCTCAATCTCTAGAATTACAGGCTAATTATTAATAGCTATAACCAGAGACAGAACTGGCCATCAGCATCTGAGTGAGGGGTAAAATGACAACAAATCCGTGTGTTTAGGCACATGTAGATTTTCAGGGCGTTGGTGGGATTTACAGGAGGGGTTGTGGGGTGCCCAGCACCCCCTCTGTGCAGCACACGGCACAGCCCGGGCAGCTCAGCCCCTGCGCGAGTTTGTTCTCCGGGCGGCTCTGGGAAGGAGGCAGCCCGACGAGCTGAGGTCATGCAAGAGAGCCAGACACAGCAGGGTCTGACAAGGAGGAAAATCAGGCACATACATCCCCTAAAAACTTTCTGCTGTTGGGACTTCTAGGATCTGTACCTCGTGTGTCTCCAGATTAAACTGCTAGGCACAAATTTTGCTTGTGTTCTTGATCTATTCACCAAGATTTTACCCTCTCTTCTCAGTCCAGCAAAGTTTCAAAATGTGTTAATAATTTGAATTATTTTTGCCTCATTTCCACTGCCTGATAAGAGTCTCATCTGCCTGTCTTGTTTGCCTGATTTATGAAGGTTTGATTTTTTTAGGCATTGCTTCTGTTTTTAGTGAGGGAGATAAATTTTTTCTTATAATAAATTTTGGGTTTACTCTCAGGTTTCTACTCAAGGCCCTGATTTGGTGGACTCCCTCTGCACTTACTCCATTCCAGGCATGTGCTTAAATCTTCTCAGAAGAAATGATCTTGAGCATAGAATTAAAAATAAATATTTTCATAAACTGAGAGTCAAATCTTCAGCACATATCCAGTTTTGCCTTGCTCCTAGCTGTGATTACATTTGCAACTTTTAATTTCTTTCAGGACAGTGAGTGGGAGAGGAACAGCCACAAATACATTTAGACAAAACTGTTGTTTTCCTTCCATTTCTTTACACTTTACCATGAAAGCTGGTTTTGCGTTTAAAGAAAGGACACTTCTCCCCTAGTATTAACAACTTCAACTGCTCAAAAATCACAGAGCAAGCCCTCAAACCAGCAAGATTATAAAAAAACCCCAAAACATAGTTGGAATTCTTGTACTGGCTTTCCGTGTTAAGGGGATGCATGCATAACATTTTCAAGCCATTCTCCGCATTGTCTAAGGTTAGAAAGTTACTTTTTAATTGAAGGCTGAATTCCTGATCCTAACACAGTTCTTCCTATGCCTTCTTCTCCCCCAAACTCTGCACATTATTTTTAGCTCGAGGATCTAATTTCTGCCTGTGGTACTGCTCTCCCAAGGCAGTGTCATTGGGTTAGGAGCAGGAAAGTGGACACTGAAGCTCACCAAGCAGAGCCTGGCTTGACCGTGCCGACTCTTCAGAAATCATGGGCTTGATCCCCATTCACCTTTCACAGTTGCAAAACTGGCTTAAAAATCACCATGTTAAAAAAAAAAAAAAAAAAAAAAAAAAAAAAAAAAAAAAAAAAAAAAGGGAATTAGCAAGTGGCTTCTTTTCTGATGCCATTGTGTTGTGGAACAGCAGGCCAGCTTTCAAGCTTTTTGCTGCATCCACAACAAATAGTTATTTCTTAAGAAAAAGGATTAAAAAAGTCTGCTCAGAGCTTTGCATATAATCCTATGACTCCAGGACCCAAGGCTTTGAGTAATATCAAAATCGAAATAAATTCTCCCTGTGAGAATCATAAGAATCTGCCAAATTAGTTCACAGGGGTAAACAAACAGCCAAATATTAGTATTCTACACTAAGAGCTAAATCCTATAAGTGGGGCCAGGGTTGCACATGGATTATCCTTTTATAGTTCAGGCATGGATTTACCAAGGGGATTATAGGCCTTCCCCTCCCCACCCTCCCTTCCTCCCCTCCATCCCTGGTGTTGCCCAGTGCTGCACACTCCCACTGCACCGTAGAGATCCTCCCACTGCCCGACACCCTTCCCTGGGCACAGGGATGCATCTGCCCCCTTGCTCTTCTACCCCAAGCACCCTGGGAGCAGTCACCCACCCTCCCAAGATGACAAAGGCAGGTCCTGGAGTGATGCAGAAGTCAGTTAGTTCCAGGTCCTGAATAGGTGCAGAATTCCTGGGGGATGGGGGATTAGTCCCCAGATGTCCCAACCTCCTTTCTTCCTGCCACTACTTTGCCTTGCCCAATGCTGTTTCCTGAACAGGGATAATGACAATTCAAACTGACACCCTGCTTCAGTTTTCCTTCCCTACTGGTCTGATAGTGCTGTCCTGATGGCTTGTCACTCTTAATATCCTGCACACTTCCACCGAGTCCCTCGGAGTGTCGGAAGGCTTTGATTGCGCCCAGGGTAGCTTGCAAGATGCTGAGGTGCCACATACTTACAGATTTGATGAACTTATTCCTTCCTTGACTCTTTTTCCCTGCTGTATGCACCTATATTTCTGCATGTGCATGCACAAGCACACACATACAATTTATTATCAAGGTAGACATGGGTGTTTTTAACCGGAATTCTGCTGCTCCTTTTAGGCAGAAACAATTCTGCAACATCATTTGTTTGCTCTGATATTTTTATTTGTGCATTTTATAGATTATTACTATTATATAAAAGTGCCCAGTTCTTTTCAAGACACAAAATACAGATAATCTCTGTCATGAAGAGTGAACAATCTAAACAAAACAGACAACATAGACAGGGCTCCCTGAGAGGCACAGAGGAGTGAAGATTAGTCTTGTTTCAGTTTTATAAATATACTGCTAACATTATTGGACAAGAAATAGACATGTTTTCTTCTTCTTCCCCTTCCATCCTCCCATTTATTAATGCTTCCCTCTCATTCACACAATAGAATTATGATGCAACATGAAATAAAGCCTGGTTTAGGCTGCTGGCCCCAATTCAACAACCCTGAATCCCATCCTTGCTCCCTGGCGCTCACGTGCTTAAGATTTCTCGGGATTGGTGCCTTAGATCATGCAGTCTATTGACAGCTGCCCTTTTGCTTACAAATGAAACCGACCCTAGATCAATAAGAAAAAAGCGTTATTCTCTTCACCTGTTTAATGCCACGGCTGTGGGTTGCTGTAAGATTTGTAAACAAGCTGATGTCTACAGGGAAAGCTGTAAGACAAAGAACACCTTCCCTACCAAAGGGAGCGGGTGTTCTGTGTTTACATACAAATCACCTTCGGGGGCTTTTTTCAGTGGACTCCAGAAATTTGCAGTGTGGACTGGCAAGCAGGGGCTGTTTATTGTCTGGTGTGCCTCTGCCTGATGCACAGACCCAGCACCTTAAAAGGACACCTGCAGCTTGACCAATTTTCATCAAGGCACATTTTGGAAAGAATCTGCATTTGGGTAAGGGGCATTTCTGAAATCACTTTTATGATTTTCTTTTTCTTTTTTTTTTTTGCCTCCTTCCATTCCCGTACTTACCTCTCCTTCTAATAATTTAAAGGATTTGAGGCTTGTAAGACCAATAGAATTCTATGACTTCGAGGAAATCCTGTGTGCAGTCCTGAACAAAGGCAGAGGAAGAGGGGTTAAAGTCGGTGCCCAACCACATCAGGCACAGGTCCCTGGAGAAGAAGAACTGGCTGGCTGCAGGGGGTTCATCTGGCACTTGGCTGACAGATGTTATTGCATTGTGACCCAGGTGCAAGTCACTGGATGTCTTCTATGGCTCAGATTCCGATATGGAAGATAGAGATGAGTTGTGAAGTTACAGAAGTTCATGTGCACAAAAGAGAATTGAACATTCATTGAGATCTCTGCACCTATTTCTCCTCTCAGCATACTCAGTTACTCAGACTTCACATTCCTGGGATATCTAGGGGACCTTCCCCCTAGATGTCAGTTACAGAGGTTTGGAGAACTGGGGAAGGTGCTTGGAGAGCCCCCACGGGTATCCCTGAGTGGAGGAGGACACTTCAGGAAGGTATACTGGAAAAGGCAGAGCTGAAGGGCTTCCCTGCTTGAAGTCACTGAGCGAGTCACTGAGCGAGGCTGAAGGGCTGGCTGGGGAGGAGTGAATGCTGGCCTTGAATGCCGGTGTTCTGCACTGGCCTTGGACCAGTCGCTTGCCCTTCTGCGCCCTCTTTCCTTTTTGTTGCCTGTGCTATTGGTCAGCATTCCGGGGCAGGCAAGTCCTCTCTTTTGGCCATCCACAGTGCTCTACTGCTACTAAAACAACTGCACATCTGTGGCCCAAGGTCCCCTCCCTCCTCCTCCAAGCAGAGCGCAGTGGGTCACATTGCTGGCATGCCATGGCCATGATTCAAATCCTACAGATGACCCACATTTGCTTCTGCACCTAAGTTGGGTCATGCATCTGACCAGCCATTTTGGCAGGGGGCTTTGGCTACTGCCGCAGCGAGTCAGATCTCAGACCCTGTTGGTCTGATGCTGAAATCAGGGCCTTCTCCCTGGGGGTATCTACACTATCATGGCTAACCTGGCTGACTGTTGTTTTTGCCCATGCACAGTTTCATTCCCAGCACATTCTTCTTCTGAAACTGATACATCAGTTTTAATTAGTTAGGTTTTCTTTTTCTGTCTAGAGGAGCCTCCTGCCTTCAAAGACCAACTTTCAAACATTAACTCTTCTAAATGTTTCCCCCCACATGTGAACCCCTCCCTATCCTGCCTTGTAAATTATGTCCAGTCCTGTCCTTTTAGCAGGCAGGTACTTAATGTGATAAATTCAGCTTAGTGTCTCCTTAAGTGTATGTATGTGTGTGTTTATCTGTGTGTGTGCGTGTGTGTAAAGAAAGAACAAAATAAAGTTGTATCAAGCCATAAATTACTCCTCTTGCCTCATAAATTGCCAAGGGAAAGCTCAATTTTTGGACTTTTCTTTCAACTAAATGAGATAATTAATGTAAGAGGTAAAAAAAATTGGGGGAGACCTTTCTCCTCCCTGAAGCCCTTAGCCTTGATGTTTGGCTATGAAACGCCAAGGCTGCAGTGGGGTGGAGATCTCAGTTGTGGAGTGGGGGGGAAACAGTGAAGGAGACGGAGATCTGGGAGGGTGGGGGTCATGGGGATGGGCGAGTGTTTTCATTTTGCCAGGGCCGTGGGAGGGACTGTAATGCAGGCTGTGACCCTATTTAATAAAATGCCTAGGAAAGCAAGGGGCCAGAAGGGGGGGCGACAGGGAGACGCAGTGGCTGGGGCTGGCAGGAGATTGTCATGAGATGAAAGTGTCCCTTCGTCCATTCCTTTCCTCCCTCTCTGCTGTCAGCACTTTTTAATGTCAAACAGTGTGAGTGGTCGATGGGACTAGCTTCTGTCTCCTCATATGTACTTTTTTTTCACTTTCCCCAGAACTTCAGCCAGATGAATTCACTGCTTGGGAGCAACTAGAGAGCGGTGCGGGTGGCCCTGCAGGCGTCCTTTTCACTAGGACCTTGAGCTGAACTTTTTTCAAGTCTTTCTCTGAGGCAAAAGCTTGTCAGGGAATGTCTCCTTTCTGCCCTGCCACCCTCAAGTCCTAGACCACCCTGGGGGTAAAGCTGGTCTTACAAAGCTTCCCCTGAGACCAGTGCGGGCATCACGCAGTGAACACTGTCCATGTGATAATCCAGTCCCTGCACACTGTGCTGAAATTTAGGGAACTTGGGTATCTCTTTGGTCCCTGCCACCAGTCTGTTGGGAGACAATGGGTCATGCATCATGCAATACCTCAGTTTCTCTGCCTTTAAAAAGGCAGTGATCATCAATACTTCATTTGTGATGAACTTGGAGGTGTATGAAAAATGCACGGTGAGAAGCTGTTGCTTTCATCAGGTGTGGTAATCTGTAGGTGAGCTGGTACCACACAGCCCAAAAATGCCCTGTAACAAGGTGACTGGCCTTACTGGGACTGTGGCCACAGGGCTAGGCCATAAGCAGTGCCACAGTCACTGCACACGTGGAAGATCTGCACATCTCTGCTGTGCCTGTGGACCTCACTTGGCAAACTGAGCAACTGAGGGAGTAGGTTCAATTTTGATTGCCCCAGGGTATTTCAGGAAGCCCAGAGGTGCCAGCCCTTGTGGGTGAAGAAAATTCATTTTTGCAGTGAAGCTGAGCCACAAGACCCCCAAGAAAAGTGATTTCTGCAGTTTTGCTGATAGGAGCTACCTGATTAAAGTGCGACAAACTGATTGCTTATGTTCATGAGCCTGAGCTGTGCTTTGTTCTGCAGCTGCAGGTGAGGGTACTTTTTGACACTGATGAAATGAAACTATCACCTTTTTTAAGTTTAAGCTCAGGTAACCCAGCAGAGGCAATTGCACTGTCTGTCATTTGTCCCCATCCTCTCCATAATGTTTAACCTACCTGTCAATGTCAGCCATACTCGACACACGGACAGAGACCACGAGACTATTCTATGCCTACAAAATGTGTTTAAATTAATGATGGGGTAAAGAAGCGAGGTTCACATTGGTGCCAGCACCAGAGCTACTCCATCTTCTCTGCTGGCCAACCACCCCTCCATGCCCAGTGACCAAACAGCACGTGGCTTGGAGCCAGTGACAGCACACAAGCTGAGGGTCTTTCGGGGGCAATGGGAGGCACTGGAGGAGAATTTGTCCTCTACGGTTATTATAGTGGTGATGGAGGGAGGACAAAGGAATCAGGACACAAAGCTATCAGAAAACAGGTTTCACTAGTCCTGTCAATCCCAAGACTTGCTTTGAATTTTCTTTTTTATATCTATGGAAAATTCTGTACTTCCTCTCTGGCCTGCCAGAGAGCAACCACTTGACTGGGACAACCTAAAGCTGCATGTCCTTTTCTACCTGGGAGGGTGCAGATGGGAGGGAGGGGAAGGGTTTGAGGGCACCTTTTCTGGGGTAGTCAGAAGTCCAGGTGAGCATGGGTGGAAGCTTTGATGCCTTGGCCATGCCGTGGTGGTGTGGGGCAGGGGCAGAGGGGATGTGCCCATTTCTCGGGGGTGCTGTGCGAGGGGCGGGGGCGCTGGGCTGCCTCTCTGCAGCCCTGGGCACTGCTGTGCTGCTCACAGCAGTGTATGTTTGGTGAGGAGCTTTGGCTGTCTTAAGCACCTTTCGAATACATTGGGCACAGCTCATTGAATCCTCTAACAATCCAGCTCCTGTCTCCTCTCCCCCCTCTTCCCAAGAGCCAGTGTCTTTTCAAGAAACTGCAACAATGCCTGTGCCCCACACTCCTGTGGGCCCTGTCCCTATCCCTCCCATCGATGGACTGTCTCCCCTTGCTGCCCCATGACACATGGGCCCCCTCTGAAAAGTGGATTTTGTTGCTGGCAAATGGTTCCTGGCTAGTGAGGATTTTCCAGAATTCAACACTTCCGAGGCCCTACTCCTGCATGGAGAGAGCTAGTTAATGAGCCATTAACAAGAGGAAGGGAACTCTCTGGTGGCTGCAAGCAACAATAGCAACAAAATAACCCCAAAACAACAAAGCATACCCAAGAAAAATGCACCAAACATCAGGAAGAGTTTCAGGGAAAGGAGAAGTTAAAAACAAAACCAAATCCAGAGATATATGATTGTAATACCTTGGCTAAAAACCCAGTCCTTGGTAAAGTAATAGCCTTCTCTAGTGAAGGGTTTAGACTTAACTCATGCAGTCCCAACAGCTACTCTTCCCCCCAAAAAAATTCTCATTTTGGACTGGGTGCACAGCAGGAGGACAGTGAGGAATGGTGCCTTGGGACCCGGCATGTCTGCCCACGGTAGTGGCCCTGCTCTAGGAAAGGTAGGAGGCTGTGTAGGAAGATGAGGGAAGGAGCAGATACAGACTCCGGAATGTGGGTAGTCAGGGAGTCCTCTTTGGAGAATGCATGGATGTGTTAGAGCTTGGGGAGTGAGAAGCTGGGGAGCAGAGGTGCTGAGGGTGTGCAGATGGAGGCTATGCAGGGGTTTGAAAATGAAGCAATGCAGGAGCAGACTTGGTACATGCAATAGCCACAATGTCCCTGAGCTAGCTCATGTCAATGGCTTGTAAACCTCTAATGGCCTACCCGGAGAGTTGAGCTGCACACCCGATAAAGCTCTCTGAGCAGGGAATGAGCACCCACTTGGGAATTATACCCATGTTTCTAAACTGAGGCACTCGTCTCACTAGCACATGCTGGGGAGAAGCTCTTTTGCAGCAGATTTGCAGAGCGCTCTGCCCAGGAGATCCCCAGGGTGCCTGCAACCTCCAGCCCCACTGCAACACAAACAGTGCAAGTCAGTCTTTCCAGAACTGCATCCACATTTTCACTGCTCTCATTGCAGACTTGCTTGCTTTGCTCTCCAGCTAAATACTTTGCACCTGGAAACATGCACTTGAATGCCATTTTGGAGGTGTTTGCTGGTTGGAAATCAATATTAATTTACTTGTGCGTGTAAATACAGAAATGTATTTATAAGTTTCAGATCAGTTGCAAACACATGCAAATTCTGTACATAAATTCTCACTCATTTATGTAATCTGTTCAGTAATATCATTAAAGAGAGCACATCTACTGCCTGACTAGAGTTACATTTGCAATGTGCTGAGATCAGCTGTGCCTATTCACGTACCACACTCCCTTGCCCATGCGGCTCCCAGCAGTGGGTGATGCTCTGGCTCCAGATTTCTTCTGTTGTTTTCCTGTGATGTATTATTACTTCTTCCAAGGGCTTTGGGTTTTGGGTTTGTGTGTGTGTGTCTGTGTGTCTTTTTAGCACAAGCAGGTTTTGAGTTATTCTGAGGTTTGTGGCATAGGGAGGGAATTGTGGTTTCTTTCGGACTACACACCTGCTATGAAGTGATAGCAAATGCACTGGACTTGATTGCATAGCTGGTCTCCTCCAGTCTTGTGTCTCTCCAGCTACAGATCACAAGAAGAGTAGGAATTATTTACAATTCTACAAAAAAGAAACATGGTCAAGCAAGACATCATTAAAATACACTTTTAACAAGACATGGTGTGTGTATTTCTCAGAGTTGTCATTTGAGAACTGCCCACTAAATTACTGCTCAGAGAAGTAACTCTGAGTGAAAGGAAAAATCATCTGGTTAAACATATTGTATGTCAGTGCTGAGAAAATCATTAACATATATATGCTGTAGAGAAGAGAATGCACCAGCTAAAGTCTATCAATAAAGATATACCACATTTTTATGATACTGGAATTAAAGAGATCTGATAGAAAAATATCACACTCATTTTATTAAAAAATATGATCTTGTCATAGCTGTTTCCTTTCCAGGATAAATGAAACTCAGCCATATCAATATTACTGATTTTAAATTGTCATTTTTAAGCTCAATGCTTTATTATTTATAATTACTTAATAATTCCAGGAGACGTGAATTTGTCAAACCCCTGATTTCCTGTTAAGCCGTCTTGACTATTAAAAATACTACAAAAGCAATCCTGAAAAAAGGCATTGCATTTTAAAAGCACAAAAATATATTCCATAACATTGCCACTTTTCACATCAAAATGTTTCTGAAGAAGGCTTTCAGTTCAACCAATACTCCTGCATTTAAAATTGTAAAATAAAACACACAGGAATGAAGACTCTTCCTGGTATGTACCTAAGGTGGAGGAAAGTGTGTGCTGTGTTGAATTATTTGATAGGTAATATATGGTTATAGCACCTAACAGAGTTTTACCCCAGGGCAGAATTAAGGCTAAATATTCACTTTTGGAATTTTTATTTCCTGTTGCATAGGAATCTGCATTGCATGAACATAAATCTTTGCATTTGTTTCCTACACTATTTTAAAAAAGGAAAAATGAAACAAAGATGAACAGGAGCAAATAAAACTCAAGGGAAAGCACATGCTGATGGCAGCTGATTGCAACAAAAAGGAACTGCTTCAGTCAGTCTATATTGGGTCAAGATACTCAAGCATATACCTGTGGTAATAACTTCAGGGTGACTACTTGGCCCAAGGAGAGGTACCAATACTCCCTGCTTACAGAAAGCTGGAGTTCTCTCTGCTTGCCGTGGTAGGTCCAAGATTGAGTTCATGATAATGTATCTCTATATAGGGCATATTGGTATTAAAATAACTGTCTTGCAGGTATGTTTTATTGTGCAGTGGATACGCAAGACCTTTGTTGCATACATGCTGGCTCAGTTTTTCTGAGCTGAAGACATGAATCATCCTCCAAACTGCCATCAGAGTTGATGAGAACTGGGTGCCTATTTGACTTAGATGTCTCAGTCGATGGAAGTAGATCACACTGGAAAACGTTGTGGAGGCACACACACATCGCAGGCGGGTGTTTGTGCTGGCCTGTGGCTTTGCTCTGGAGCCAGAGGGAAGGCAGCCCTGGGCAGGATGGTGAGAGGTGTGGGCAGCGTGTCTTTGCCCACAGGTCGCACCGAGGCTGTGGGGCTGCTGCAGGCACAAGGGACGTGTGTCGGATACACTCCATACGCACGCGCTTGTTAGTGGGTAATCTGATGGTGCACAGTCGCTGCGGCTGGTGCAACGCAGTGACTCCACTCCGGGGGCTGGGTATTAATTACACGCTTGAGAGCCGTGTGTCTGTGTGTGCAGCCGTGGGCCCGGGGAACACCCCGAGCCTGTCGCACACTCGGTGTGCTCGTGCAGCTGCGGCAGGACGTGCAGAGCCGTGACCCTCTGCCTGCACCCTCGAGGTTTCCCTGACCTGGCCTGGCAGCCCCTGCGCGCGCTGGTGCCACGGCGTGTGCGGCAGGGGAGGTTTGCTGCCCACTGGGTGGGTTTTATAGACTCTGCGTGTACCATCCCGAGCGCAGCGCTGAGACTACAGCCAGCTGCTGAACTCTGGTGGTAACAAACAGCCCCATTAATGCAGTGTCACAGATTTCATTAGGGCGTCAGTCCCGACCAACATGGCCATAAATCAGGGAGATGGTACAAGGGCTTGCAGGCGCTGGTTTCAAGGGCCACATAGCCAGAGACTCATAACGCTCAAGAGGAAATGATCATGAATATTATTTAAAAAAATCAGAAATGTATATTAGAAAATCTCTGAGCTTATCAGATGGAGTGAGGTTGGGTAATAGCTGTTATTTATACTGCTTGTGCAGAGTGATAAAGTGGTGCTTTATGACCTGTGGTTTATCACTTAGAATAAGAGTCATGTGACTCCATTAAGGATCCTTCTGTAGAAATGAAAAAGGGTAAATTAATGTGGTTTTTTTATTGTTAAATATTTGCACTCTCCTAAACCCAGTTTTTATTTTCTCTACTTAAGAAGTAGCGTATAAGCACAAATAAGTTTAAGTTTTGATTGATGAAGAGGTGGGGTGAAAACTCCCTTTATGTCAAAGGCTCTCTGGAGTGAGCCAGCCTCCCACCCACTAATGTCTATCAGCGGGGCTGGGTTCAGAGAGGAGGGAAAGGCAACACAGTCAGCACTGTTACACCCTAAAAGTCGCTCCCCTTGGCCTCTCCGACCCGTCATCTTCTGCAGAAACACACTGGAGTCCTGCTGCAGCCTCAGCCTCACTGCTGCTCTGGGAAGGGAAAAGGGGATCTCTGGAGACCAAGGCTGGGAGCAACCCTGGGCAACCTGAGCAAAGAGATGAGGTGATACACTCCCAGGAGAGGACAGGGGCTGCCTAAGCAAAGAGAAATTGAACTCCTCAGTGATATTTTAAACACTAGAAACTGTCCTTACAGACCTCCATATGAGCCCTGCCATGGCAATGAACACCATGGAAGCCATAGATAATCTGCAGAACAGTGCTGACAGTAGAACCTGAATGGGGGAGCAGAATGACAGCAGGGCTACTCAAGAGGTCATACAACTGCTGTGGGGATATGCCCCACAAGACCTGTGAGCTGCAGCTGCTGGCTGGGGAGGCAGCAAGCACACAGTGCTGGGGGGCAATGGCCACGTTCACCAGGGCACAGGAAAGAAAAGGAGACACAGGAGACTAATAATCTCCAAAGAGTTGCTGGAATGCCACAGGAGTCTCTCCCAACCTTCCTGGTTTGGTCTGAGATGCTCAGAGATGGGGTATCAGGAGAGAATCAAGACTGAGCTGCTCAGGAAGAAAGCATAAGAGCAGGCAGATTCTGACAAGGGCTTTGCTGAGGGACAATGATGTACACACTCCCCTGTCACCTCTGGTGACTCCTGTGTTCACAGCTCTGCACCGCCTACATGGTGCCTCAGGGCACTTGAAGGGTCTGTCAGCTTCAGGCGGGACTCCCCTTAGCGAGAAGTGAGGGTCAGCAGAGTGGGTCAGCAGAGCAGTGGAAGTGTTGGGTTATTAACAGCACCTTTACAGCCCCAGCCATGCAAGTTGATCACAGCACATTGTGTAGCTAATTATGGGACTCTGCAGTAAAAAGGAGATTCTCCAGGGAGGCAGGAGCACCATACTTGGTTTTATCTGTATCTGACTCAGTTTTCCTGCTTGTAAAGTGGGGTTTAGCATATTCATCTTCATCAGAACATATGTGGAAAGGATTACTTAAAAATTACCTGTGGAGATAAAATGGACAACAAGTTTGCTAAAATTTTTGATAACATTTTCTTGAATTTTCACTCTCAGAATCTGTATCTTTTTCTGTTTTGAAGAATAAGAGTATTGTTGACTTATCAGAACTGGAGGAAAGAAGTTTCAGTAAGCTAAAAAAAAAAAACCAAAAAAACTGTGAGAGAATTGTCAGCCTATTTTTGCCATCTTTTTCTCATTTTGAAAGAATGAGTTTGGATTCTTGGTTCTTGCTTTAAAATCCAAGTCTGAAAGAGTCCTTGTTGGGAGGGAGCTGCCTGGAAGTGAGAGAGTGATGGCTTAGGAAAGAAAGCAACAGACAAACCTGAAAGAAAAGAGGAAGATTATCACATTACTTTGTTGGGGCTTTTTTCAATCTGTTGCTTATGTTTCATCTAATAGTAAAGCCTTCTGGAGCTGGAAGTCAAGTCTGTAGCCTTAAGGGCAGTTGTAACTCTGTCCCAGGCTGAGTAACAACTTGGGGGTCCTGTTGTGTTTAGAGCAGAGTGTCACAGTCACAAAACAGCTCAGATTGCAAGAGACCCTCGGAGATGTCTGGACTCACCTCCACCTAAAGCGGGGTCAACTCCAAAAAGGCAGGCAGAAGAGGCTTCGAGGGCACAAACAAAATCAGTGGCATAACATGAAGGAGGCTGGGGTCTCTGCCTCCTCCTGGCCAGCCTTCCAGAGAACTCTGTATTCAAACTGCATCCTGTGATCAGATGTGTCCCAGAGGTGGTTCAGTCCATTTTGTTGCGTGTTCTGCTCAGTGATGGGAGTGGCTTTTCTCTCCAGGTGAGGAAAGCATGGGTAGCGGCTTTCAAGTGACCTTGTGTGTAAGCAAAATTCAGTCTAATGTCTAGCTCTCACAGCATATTGCCTGTTTGTTCCTCACAGTCATTTCCCATCATGGCTATGTGCTAATTGTCTCTAGGGGAAGTGAGAAGAAGACTTATTAATCTGTGCACTCAGGAAAGATTGTAAATCACTGTGTGTTTCCAGCGATAAAATTGGTGAAATAAATTAAAACAAGCACTAATGACCCAAAGAGAGCTCTGATGTAGTGGGAGTGGGCTGGAGCATATAGCTGTGTTTGGGTACAGGGTACACCTCTGTCATATACTTTGTTCTGACAGTACTCTTGCATATCTCCTGCCAGAGTCCCTCGACCCCAGTCAGTGCATTATCAGTACTGCATATTGTTCCCTCCTCTCTGCTGCAGTGATGGCCTCTAGGTTTTTAGCTCAGTTGTTCTATCCCCTTTGCTTTTCAGTCCAGCAGAGCTTAGAGTTAATATATCCTGGTTCTCTGACACCTAACAAACGCAGTGAACTCTAATGCAGATATGCTGAGCAGCTTCAAAGCCAGCAGAGGCATATATCCATTAACAACTGTACAACTTTCCTTTTAGACATTAGTGTAAAAAGTCCATTCAGAAAGGTTTCATACAGTAAATAAAAAGGCAGGTTTGCAAACAGCCTTTCTAGTGATGAACAACCAGGGTGGAAAAGCCACCCCATAGTCCTGTTTTCCAACAACTTCTTTCATCTGGGAGGCCTGCAAAATTCTTCAGTGACTATTCATCAAATGCCACTGAAATGTCTGATCTCTCTCTCTAGAGGAGATGTTAGTACCAGACAGTTCTATGTTTTCTATGCAGCAACTTCCCTTACAAGAAATCTTCTGAGAATATCCTCCAACATTTTCTGGGATGATTAAATACTACCTGTTTGCCTCACCATCCAGCTTCAGCCTCTGGATACTAACTAGGAATGACTCATTTTATATCCACCAATGTTAGAGCTACTTCTTAAACCAAGAGCAGTCTGCTACTGCTCTGGATTGCTCTTCTGCTTGTAGATGTACCTTGCTACCTTCCTTGGAGACCCTTAGAGATCATAAGGAAGAAGAATGTTCTTGGTATGATCTTTACAGTGGGTGCACTGAATCCTTCACCTGTAAGCTCACCAACCTTCTGCTTTTTCCCCAGAAGATGCAGGTCTCTGGACTTTCCCTAACCAGCAAAGACTGAAGGAGTGCTCCTGCTGCAGTTGGCCACCTCTGCTGGGATGTGCACAAATGTCAACAGCAGAACTGTGCTAAAGTGAGGAATGTGAGGCACTGCTGTATGAAGTCATGGTCATGAGCAGAGGCTCCTGTTCCACAGTACACTCTTTATGTTCCAGAGTCCTCTGTTCCCAGGACCAGTTCACACAAATCCCTCCTCATTTCCTGCTGGATTTGGTCTTTCTAGACATCACAGACAGAGAGGCAAGACACAGGAACCAAGGATGGCAGTGCCTGGGCTCCCTTGTCAGCCTGGACAGAACCACAAATTTCTCCAGGAGCAGAGTCCAGCAGCATAACTAGGCTTCGATTAAAATTGCTTGCAAGGAGCTCCCTAAATCAATGTGTACCTCTGTCACACAGGAGATGAGAGCACCAGCTGTACACTGGCCTGAAGCTCTACTTGGGCAGCACCTCCAAGTTAACATAATTTATCTTGTATCTGTTTCCTGAGTCCTGTGGCCCAAGCTCTGGTTTGTATTTGTATCTTATAAACAGAAGAACTGCAAGGAAAAATGTTTTCGCAGTGGTCAAAACAATAAATTATTGCCTTTCTTTCAATTATGCTTTCTGTGACAAACATATAAGTGGATGGCACCAACTCAGCCAAGCTCAGAAGTCTGAAAAGCTTTTATTCCATGTGGTATCACCACTGCACCAGCCCATGTTAGACACCAGCTCGGTCTCTTGGGCTCTACTAGAGCTCTGTGTTTCCATACAGAAGGTTGGCTCACAATTTGTTCTTGAAAACACAGAACTTATTGTAAATAACAATTTTCCTCTTTGAGGTTTTTCCATATCCTTAACTCAAAATATTTTCTCCTTTCATTAAATGTATTTATTTTTCTAATTTTTGCCTGCTTAACATTCTTGCCTCTTTCTCTAATTCCAATCAGAACCAGTAGTGCTGAAGGATGGTAAGAGATAATCTCCTAAGGAAAAAAAAAAAAAAAGATCCATTCAGAAAGCCAGGAAACAAAATTAACAAGGAGAGCTTTGAGTGTTTTGCTCAGAAAATTGTCGATTCCTTTTGCCTCAAGTGCTGGACCTGATTCTTCTCCGACAGAGTGCAGCCAAGAATTACAAAGCGAGTCAACAGACAGTGGAACTGAGTTCATCTGAAAAGTAGCCAGAAAAAACCCTCGGTCTGTGTTCAAGGTGTCCATTTTTAGAAGGAAATTCGCTTAGGCAGAGGAATACCAGCATATTCAGGGTGAGTGGCTCTCTGTGTGTATGTGTTTTGGATCTTAGCAGAAGGAAGGGATGTCTTGCCACCCCCAGGGGTCGGGAATAGTGCATGCATGGGGAGGACCTATTATATTATTTTTCTTCCACCTTAATGAACTCCTCTCATGTCCACCTCTGATCAGTGGAGTATGACAGAGGGTGATTGAAGGCCAGTCTCCCAGGAAATGAAGTTTGTTCACACAGCCCAAGTATGCTGGCCCTACTCCTGCCTGCCTCTGATTTATAGGACCAAAAATTCCTTCCTCCGGTAACAATAACGCTCTTAAACTCCAGACCCCTCTCCCTCACAGAACCTCCAGACAGGGCAGCCTGAGCCCAGGAGAGACGGGAGGCACCCAGCAAATATATCCATCAACACAACTCAGGTTTCAAAGGAATATGAGACCCCACAGGGTTAGGCTCACAAAGGTGGAGAGCGGAGGAGTGTGGCCACCACCCTGCAGCACCTCTTTCTGGGAAGGGGCAGCAGCGGGAACTGACTGTGCCATGGACAGGGGCACGAGCCACAGAATGTCCAATAAGCCAGATGGCACAAGCCCAGGGAGCTGTGTTTCCACGGGAAATTTAGACCCTCTGGTTGATGCTTGATTCTAGGGCTGGGAACAAGTCTGTTCTCAGGTCTCCTAACATCAGAAGTTTCTGCCTGCAATGTCTCCTCTGGGATGGAGCTGGTAGCTTGTGTGTACTCCAGATGCTTAATCTCTCATGTTGTCCTTGGTTTTGAGAGGTCTCCTATGAGTTCTGTGTGTTTTGTAACACTTAGAGACAGCAGCAGTGGCTGGGACTGCTGGTTCTGCAGCACCATGGCTCCTGTGTGGCACTGCATGCGCACGCTGAGAGAGGGCATCACAGCAAAGTGCTGCACTGCATCTCAGGAGCATTAGAGCATGAGAGGGCCCCAAGGTGTGGCAAGTAACGGTGTCCAGGGGTGCAAGGCATGCTGGATGGTGCTGGAGGTTTTGTCTGTGCTGTCTAGTGGGACTAGTTGGTGTCACGGGCTGTCGCCAGGCACTGTCTGACAGACAGAACCATCCCCCAGCCAGGGAGCCTGTAGTTAAACAGTGGGAATGAGCTGAGGGCATATTGTTTCCAGCTTTGTTTTGTTTAGTAACATAGACAGGGAGATACAGTGGGGCCATCAGGGCAGCCCCTAGCCTGGCAAGACCCTTGCATACACACATGCTTTTTGGAGCTGCGGGTCACGTGTTTGTGCTTAACGTTACTGTCAGAGTTTTGGGTCAAGGAGAGATAAAAAGAGGCCTTTTGCAACTGGACAGTTGTGGTTGCCAAACTGCAAGGCAAGTCCTGGAAAGAAACAAGTTCATTCTGTAACTTCTTTTTTTTATCATTTACTTATTAACAGCTCTCTCTGGCTCTCACCTGAAGCTGCTGACCTGTTCCTCCTAGACAGAGCAATTAACAGGGAGACAATGATCTGCAGAGGGCAAGGAGCAGCCTGTGCTGGGGAGGGGGCAGAGGTGGGGAAGGGCTGTGGGAGGCCGAGGGTCACAGAGGATAGAGCTATTTATGGCCTTAAGAGGGAGGATCAGTAAAGGGCCATCTAGCTTGACTTGACTTCCTCTTGACCTATCACTTCTGGGAGACACTGATGCAACTCCCTGCCCCCATAGGCTTCCAGTGTCCCCAGTGCTTGGGTACCCGGATAGACTGGTGAAGGTGGTAGTGGGCAGAGGAAAACGTGGTGGACGATGTACCAGGTCCATTAAACTTGTGAGGTGGTGTGGAGGAAGAGACCTTGCCGATGTCTTGTAGTCTTCTCCAATACTAGCCCCTGTAACTGCTTCTGCAAAGAGAGACAGGAAAGCTTTTTGCTCCGTCCATTGGCAAAGCGCCGTTTCCCCTCCCAGTTTTTGCTGTGGTTATTTGGACAGAAGGTCTGTGGGACGGTAACTCTGTGTTCATGCTGGTAGGTAGCACAGAGGGCTCTGATCTCTATCTCACAGTCTGTGCTAAACACAGTGCAAGTAATTGCTTGACAAAGAGATCAGGTCTGGCTCATACAGTTGTATCTGACCTCCACATCTGGGCCAGCCCTCGACGTCCTGCTACGAACACTGTTTCAGAACATGCCCCTTGTAAATTACGCGTCTTTGCGTAGTTGTGTCCTTCAGACCACCTTTCCTTCTTTGCTGGAGTGTGCCAAGCCTGGTCACAACTGCAGGGGAGATTCCCAGGCAACACCTTGGCAAGAAATTAGCTTTGAGTTGTAGCTGAGTGACATGACATAAGAAGAACCCTTCCTCTAAATAACTGCCTCCAGAGAAAAGGGTTAAAGGCACGATATTATGTTAGATAACCATGTTAAATTGCATCTAAAAAGGAAGTTGGTAATTCCTAATATATTTTTGATGAAACATGAGCTTTTTTAAAATGAAGAACATTTTTATGGAGCAATCCTATGAGATGCCAAATGTTTTGGCCTTGATCTAGCTAGATATTTAACCATGCACTTAATTTCTTAAGCTGCTCGTGTGCTTAAATATTTTGCTGGACTGAGTCCAAAGCTCTCAGCATTCTGTGTGGTGTCAAAGGGCCAGGTCTGCATTTGCAGCAGCATTGCTGAACTCAGCCTATAATGAAGTAAATCTTCACACAGAATGCATTTTCAGTTAGTGTACTATCCAACAAAAAACTTAAATTTCCTTGAGATTTCTCTCTTAGGTGTGTGTTTTCTGATGATTTTCTAGTAGACAAGCTTGTTAGTCAGAGTATTTGTGGAACAAGGCACTTTTAAGTAAAATTAAGTGGGATCTAATGGAAAGTTGTTTTGTCCTAAAAAATTCCAGGATTGTCACCCAAGACCTGGCTTTAAAAGGGACTAGAGACTCATGGGGAAAGAAATGGAGTGTGTAACCACTCCATCCAGTTAAAGCTGACCAAGATAGTTGGAATCATTCACAGAAATTATTTAGAAAATAATTTCAAACAACAGATGGGGAGGAATTATCACCTGATGGCAGTCAACCGGTGAGCAGAGACCAAGTTCTTGAGCAAAGTAGTTCTCTGCAGATGGCTGGGTTCAATAAGAAAGAATAAAAAATGAACCTGACCATTAAGAAAAAAAAGTGAAGTGAACAAGTGGGTTTCATTGGCCCTATTGAGGAGAATACAAAGAACAAGAAGAAAACAGCCCTAGGTGGGAAAAGGTGAGTCTGATTTCTAATCTTGTGTGTTGTAATTACGGTGTTAAATGTGCAAGTGCAAAGTGAATAGATGAGATGGCATAAGTAAAAAGAATTTGGGGAAGAGAGCTGAGCAGAAAAAGGCTCTGTCAAAGCCAAAAAGGATGCATGCCAACGTTGTTTCTCTTGGCATAGGTCAAAAAGCAGACTGTGTGACAAGAGAGAAATTTGAGAAGACTGAGATAATGCCCAATTAGATCATGCAGTTCACCTCCCTGGGGCCTGTGACAGACTGGTAAGGAATTTTTTCATTTTTTTCCTGAGGAGGGAAAAAAGTTGTCAGAAATGTGATTTTTTTTTTTTTAATTTTTAATTCTTTCTCCCAAAAACTTCACTCATACCAAAACCTCACTGAAAAATGTCCCTTTCAGCTTAATATGTTCACTTTCCTCTACTGTCTTATAAGAAAAAAAAAAATCAGATACCTACTGTGAAAAAAAGCTTAGTAAGTCCATGCTGCAATCTCTTGCAACAACAAAATTTTAGGGAGCTCTAATTATGCCTTTTGTTATCACTGAAATCCTTCTCAAGTCACCTGTAATCCTGAGCCCCATGGCACCAGACCATCGCAGATATGTTGTTCCTTAGAGTGCATAGCCAGAGCAGAGCCTGACTCACCAGTTCCTGGGTTAGCCCAAGCTGGGATGAGCCATTCGTCCCACAAAACTTAGTTGCTTCATTCTTGTGGCTCCTTTTCATACATGTTACAACTGCCAGGAACTCTTGCAGCTCTGAAGGGAGGCTGACCACCTCCATAGCAGCTTTCACGTGAATTGTGAGCCTGCCTCAATTTTGAGAAGACTTTGTGGAATTAGCATTCTCCCGAGACCAGAAATTATGATGCTTAGGTTACCTCTAACTGAAAGCCTGACTGGCTGTGCTAAATTTGGCAAGTGGCTTCTGTATGTTGGCAGTTGGAGGGATGGGAGCATTATATGAACATGTGCTGAATTTAATGTGGTGAGGCTGTACTACAAACTGGTATCAGGACCAAGAATAAAACTGTGACTCCCCAAGCTCTGTGTTGTACCACAGTATTTGCTTGGGCTCTTCGGGCACCCCCATAGCCCTTTCCTCAGTGCAATTTTCTTAGGGCTTTAAATAGCGAAGACTCCTAGTGAGTTTCATTGCCAGGGAGTTTCTCCCTTAATTTTATTCTGCTTCACTTTTATGTCCTTATCTTTAGAGAGAAGTCCTTGCTGTTATCCTGTCATACTACCTAACTCTGGTTTTGTTATTATCTTCCAACCAAACTTACTGGGCTTGCCTCCATCTTTAGGAATGTTTTTAACACTCCTGGGATCTGGCAATGAAATTTTGCACTGTGGTGTGCTGGTGGGGATGTAAATTCAGCCAGACAGTAACAATCTGAGCTCAAATTGACTATGAAGTATTTTCTTAGCATTACCATATTTCCTTTTTGCCATGTGTAATAGGTTCAGTTGAAGATACCTGCTGTAGGGAGTGCCCAGCTTTATACATACATGATCTTCCCTCAGAAGAGGAGTGATCCTACTCTTCATTATACTCTATCGATGGGCTAATGAGTACTGGTACCAGTAGCAGTATCTACAGTACGACTGGTGGATTTGAACCTGAGCTGGTCAGATAGCACGTGCAGCTGGAGGGAAAACACTGGGGTTTGTGACTGCAGCTTCCAACAGAAGGAAGCAGGAGAGGTGCAAAATCACAGCAGCATTACACGTTTGTTAGGAGGTGGTTGCAGCTGACTGACCTCTGACTTACCCCTTCAGCTAAGTGTTGAGGAGAACTCCCAGGTGTGGGAATGGCCACCCTCTGGGATAGAGATCATGGTCCCTCCTGCATGTGTGGTACCAGAGGGGTGGATGGCAGAGGGGGCTGCTCTGACATTTCCTCTCCCTCTGAGGAGGGAACCTTGTCCTTGCGAGGCCCTGGAGAGCCAGATCAGCCCTGTGTGACCAACAACCGCCGCTCCTGTGTCCTTTCCCCTCAGGTGCTGCGTTCATTAGCTGAGGCCTTGGTTTTATGGGAACCCTCCCACCCAGCTTCCTCCTGCCTTAATGACAGGCCCATTAAAGAGAAGCCAATAAAGCCACAGTGCAAGAGCAGTGTGAGGGACGGCTGCCTGCCCATCCTCTTCATGGGCGAGCCATGTCTGTGGGCAGGAGGAGGCAGAGATACTCCTGCGTTGCACAGAGGTGACCCCTGCGAGCGGGCAGAGGCCGCAGCCTGCAGGCCAGCTTTCATGCTCTGCTTTGGGGCTCTCTTGCGTAAACTTTTCCCAGTGTGGGGTTGAGGGGTTTTTTTGTGGGTTTTTTTTTTTTCATCTCTGAGGAGGGAGGAACAAGGTCTTTTAATGAGGGAAGGATTAACAGGCCATAAGACTCTGCCCTGAAAGAGCCAGTCTGTCTGTGGGGCCGCTCAGCAGGACGCAGGGTAATTGGATTGGATCCCGAAGAGCACCTTGAATCGGTTCTGAGGCGGCCACAGCGGGCTGCTCCAAAGGGGGCCGGGGGCCGGGGAGGAGGGGAGCGTGTGGCTCTTTAGAGTAGCCAGAGCCAAGATGGGGGATCAGCCGGCTCATTAAGGGATTAGAGTGTTTGTTCTTCTCAAGACTTTTGTTGCTAAAACACTTTGCACAGCATTTTCTGGAGCCTGGGGAGCTTAAAGAGCTTGTCAGAGCCCTGCTCCTGTCCCCACACAAGAGCAGAGACGCTCTTTCCTCTGGCCTTCCTGCCAATGCTTACAGCAGCTATTGCAGGTGACAGCTCCTCTCTCCCAGCCCTTCCCATCTCTGGTCACAGTGCCTCGGTCTCCCGTGGGGTTTGAGGTAAAAGGGGAGGATGACAAAGAGGATGAAGCAAAAGATGCACCTCAGGAGTGAGTCCTCTGACAATGAGGGACACTTTGACTCACGTCTTCTCCTTGGTATTTGTAGCATGGACAATGAAAGACTTTCCATGTTCTGTGGTTCTTTGCTACCTTTTACCTCCCCACGGGCTATGTTCTTGGTCTCCAGCACTTGGGTAGCAAATTTGAGACACAAACTACTTTAATTTGTAGTAATCTGGCCTTCATATGAATGCTATGGCTAGAAATTACTGCATAGACCAATTTCCCTAACAGCATCATTTGAAATCGGCTGGGTGTTGAGATGCAGTGTCAGAAGAGGCTGGGCCGGGAAGGAATAGTGCAGTGAGACCTTGCCTGAGAGCACGGCTGGCCAGGAAGTTTGGTTCTCCTCTGGACCACAGACAGAAACTAAATCTCTAAAGTCCAAATCAAGAAGCACACAGGTAGCAGTACAGGCTACTAGAAAATATCAGTGGGGCATATGGACAAAGCACAGTTGTCAGCAGTTTATCCATCCTCATGGCCCACACAGGGACTTCTCATCCAACTGTCCCTTACCTGAGCTGCCCTGAGGCACGTGACTCTGGGCATGAATAAACTCTGTCCTGGCTGGCCAGAAGTGGAAATCCCAAGTCACTGGCAGAGCAAATGCTAGAGGTGTTAGTGGGACTATGCATCAGTGGGGATTATTCAGGTTTTCAGCTTTGGAGTGAATTTGGGCTCCACCTGCAGAGAAATAAAGGGGCTGGGCAAAGTGGGCTTTAATCTGTTGTGTGGAGCAGCAAATGGAAGGACTTCAGCAGGACCTCTTCAGCTCCCCGTCTAAACTGCACTCCCACCTCCTGTCTCTGCTGAGCATGAATTTCAGCTGGGGAAGGAGGGAGGGGGGAAGATGGAGACAGACAGGCAGGCAGGGGAGGGGTAGGGGGGAAGAGAGTTACAGGGAAAATAAATGAGACTCCCCTATAATTAATTGTTTGAAGGGAGTGCCCCACTCGGCTGTGAATTCTGAAATGATTATTGGATTTGCAGGCAGACGGGGAACAGAACAGGTCGGGTGCACGATTAATATCTTATTGATAGCGGATTAAGAGAACGAGATCAAATCTTTAACTGAGTGGAGATGCAGTTTATCAATTTGTCACAAAAAATGTAGCAATCAGAAGTGGAGAACATCAGGGGCGGCTTGCGGATCGATTCATGTCAGTGCCTCACAGTGTGGCTCCACAAGGAGACCAGCTTCCCCCAGGTTTCCAGAGAGCTGGGTGAGACTGGCTCGGTGCTGGCCATGCTGAGAAGGGTGAGCCCAGAGACAGACAGTGCACCCCCAGGTGCAGAGGCACCACCAGGAGAGCAGCAAGCAGGTGATGCCATGCTCCATGGATGCTGCACAGCACTGCTCTGGTGTGGGGTGCAAGCACAGCAGCGGTGCCTGGGGAGCACTGGCTTCCTGAGATGGTTTCAGTGGGACATGTGAAGGCTCAGCCCTTGGTATGACAGCAGATGGGCTTGCAACCAGGGCTCACAGTGTGTCAGGGCAACGTGAGGAACCTGCTAGATAAACTTTTCAAACTACTTGAGGTACACCTGAATGGTACTAGCATCAGTGTTAGCTCATGTGCTGTTGGGCCGTATAATGCAAAGTGGTGGGTGCTGCCTGGCTTGCTGGCTGCGAGCTTCCCACTCCTGCTAGAGACCTCATGTGTTGCTAACATTGGGATGTTGGTACTTCTGAATTCTGCTCACAGCTCTGCTGTCTGGATTCTGCTGATGAGAGCTTTCCTCTGAGCAGCCTGGCATTGATGAGCATTCTGTATTTTAGTAGTCCAGTTTGTTGACCAACTCCTCAGTTTTGATCTGCAGTATTCATGGCTCATGCATGGAAGTTATTTGCAGCTATGGAAAGCATCTCCATAGCTGGGAAAAAAGGCAGGAACTCCACCAAAAATACCCACCTCAGAAAAGTCCCTTCTGCATTGTGAGGTAGTTCTGTGATATGAAGCCCCTTTTGGCAACTCTGAAGAGTGTATTGGTTACTTGGGGCCTTCTCTAAAGCCTGATATCTTAGTTGAAAATATAGAGTTCTCAATTAAAAAGTAAAAATCATTTCTAGTTCATGTGGCCTTGAGCTTTTCAAAATAACTCCTGAAGGCTAAGAGCAGAAGCCAGAGAAAGAAGAGTCAGATGGCTGGTAATATTTGTTTTTATTAAATCAAACTTTTGATTTGCAGCTCTCCATCACAGATCTTTGTTGTGAATGTTTGCTTTTAGCAAACAGGGAAAACAAACCTAAGGCAAATGTTTAATGAGCACCTCTTTCCGAGCAGGCACTGTAAGCAGCTGTGATGTCTCTGCAGCAGAGCCTGGCACCAGACTTCAGTCACCAGTTGGACTCCAGCATTTTTTATTTTTTATTGCTAACGTTAAACTTCCTGCTATTCCAACAGATGGGGGATGGCCTGTAGAAGCCAGCAGCCTCCTTGGTGGGCTATGGAGTCGACAGGAGTCTCTGATAGCAATTTCCCTTCTCTTAGGGCCTTACAGAGCTGTTGAATCCCTTGGGCCTTTGCAAAAGATGTTGTGCACCTGGGTGACGCGTGTGATTGTGGAAAGGCTGTACTGAAGGCAGCTTCTCCTGCCAGCACTGCTAGCTTTGGAGGCAATTACATTCTCACTAGGGTTGTTGGGTTTCTGTATGAGACCTCCTGGCTCTTTGCAGTTGTTCTCAGGGTCCTGGGGTGCAATGCAGACCTCAGGGGCTTGGGGGGTGTATTTGGGGGGGTTCAGGTGAGAAAGCAGCCCCGGCTGGAAGCCCTTACCCTAAGTAGCTAGATAAAGAAGGGGACGGGAGGGGAAGGAGGAAAATCAAAGATGAGTTGGTTAATCCATGGCCTTGGCTTACTACCTGCTGTTTACTCCTCTGTACTACACTACTTTTTCCTTACCAGTGTGTCAGAGCCTCTGAAAGGCTTTGGCTACTGCCAGGTTTTTGGGGTGCTTGAAGATCCAGGGAGGGGCACCACACTGCTCTGAGGGCTGTGAGCACCATGAGGGTATTGGAGCTGATGCATCCTTGAACTTGATAGCACACCCAGCTAAATCAGGTGATTTGGCTTGTTCTGTGTTGCCATCAGGACAAAAGGCTGTATGTCAGCCTGGTTTAACTGGTATGTGTTGGCTGAGTGAGACCAGTGCACACTCACTGCAAGGATGTGAGAAATCTTGGGGTTTGCTAGGGTGCAGATCCCAAAAGTGAAGGGAAAGAGAAAGTATCATGCAGAAATGCAGGTGTGCACTGAGATGCCCTCTGTCCTGGCTGGTTCACGATGGAGACCATGGGAGGACAAAGCTGCTGGCCACCACCTTTGGGCTTGTGTGGGGAGTCAAGTGAGACAGGGATGGGGAAGAATTCATGACTCAGCCACCTGCCTTGGTCTTCATGTGTGACCTCCTTCTGCCCTGCCTTTCCCTGATTCTACCACTGTCATTAAGGTCTCCTATTGCTAGTGGCCTTTTTCCCCTCTTTTTATAGAAACGGCTTTCGGATGTGTGATAGAGTGGCCTCTGCTGAAGCTTGAGTTGGATGTTGTTCAAGTCCAGAGGAAAGAGGGTACAGCTAGGGTGGACTCTTCCCTTTGCCAGCAGCAGCCTCCTAATGTGTGGCCGCTGTACTAGGTCTCCCGTAGCCATGAGTTTCCCTGTGCTGCGTATTCCCAAGTAGGAGCACGTGAAGCATCACAGCCATGGATACCTCACAGTGGGGCCTTGGGAAGTCTGTAGAGAGCAGAGCTCATGTGTCACGGTAATAACACGCGTGTGGCACGATGAAAATAAATCAAAAAGTAAATTTGTAGGAAGGAAACATCTGAAGAGAAGGAGACAGTGCTGAAGATGTGCTGAATGTGTGGGCAGGGAAGGCAAAGAGGCAACAGATAGAGGGGGACCCTTGAGATGACACTTCACTGCTCTTTCTGTCCACTATTGTGCAAACATGTTGAAATCCATAGAAAGTCTTTGTTTTGGAAAGAGCCCTGAATTAATTGTGATGTACTGCTGCCCTTAGACAAGTTCTGGGCCTTTTGTTAATTTCTCCCCACAGCCTTTCAGGGCACCACCTTGACAGCCCCCTCCACCTCCAGGGCCGGCACGTTCTCTGAGCGCCGCTTCGGGGGTGCCCTCACACAGGGGTGCCCTCACACAGGGGTGCCACCTGCACCCAGCCCCGGCCTCCCTTCTCCACGTCCCACCCTGCGGGGAGGGCCGCGGCACGGTGACGCTCCCCGAGGCCCCTCGTGGCGGTCATATGAGCGGTGTGGCCTTTCCCAGCACCGGGCTCGGGGGGCTAATTAGTGCATTCAGGGGCGCTGCTGGAGTGGAAAGGCGCTCGTCTGGCGGCGGGGGCCGCGAGGTGACCGGGGGGNGGGGCGCTGCGCTGCGTCGGTGGGGAAGGGGCGCCGCGGGGCCCTCCCGCGCTCCTTTCAGTGCCGGCCGGTTCTGCTCCACAGACCCTCCCTTTGTCCGCCCTCTGAATGGAGCCCTGCCTGCCCGCGGCCCCGCTTCTAATTAGGGCTTCCGCTACCCCGCCGCCGCCCGGCCCCGGCTGCTGCTCCCCCCGCCGCTTCTAAACCCACGGGCACAACTCTGCGCTCGCTCCGCCTGGCCGCCGGCCGGGCCGGGAGGAAGGCGAGGGGAAGCCAGCCGGAGCGCCGGCGGCCGGCATGTCCGGATCCCCGCGGCAGGAGCGGGCACGGGGCCGTGCCGCCGCTGCCGCCCGGGACCGAGCGGCCACAGCCCCGCGGGCCCGTGGCTCGGGGTCCCCCCGGGGAGCCCCCAGGCAACCCTCGGCCGCGCGGGCTCTGGGATGGGTAGGTCTGGGGTTAGCCCATCAAACGTGGCCGAGACGTGATTTTGTTTTTTGTGAAATCTGGATCATATTTCTCGTGCCCGAAATTCTTGGGAAGACCTTGCTGGAGAACAGTTTCACATTTGTGGGGCAAATACGAGGGAGCCCTGTGTTGTTACGGTTTCTGTCTTTGCTTTGGACTGCATGGTGCTACAAGATGGCAATTCAGGAGTTGATGGGCAGCCTGGATTTTCACAGTTACAGCCTCCAGACTTTTCTAGACCTCAGACATGTTTGTACCTAAGGCAAAGATTTGCATCTCTATCTACACAGAACACATTTTTATGTCCCACAAAGATGCATCTTCAAGAGACTTGAATGTGTATGAATAGTCTCCTATGCAGAACAGTGATTCACCGTTTATGCAGGTAAAATCAGGGAAGGAAGACAGCTCCAGGGAACATTTACAGATCCTTCCCTGACTGGATGACAACTTATTGGCTTTTCCTTGGGATGCTTGATCCAGAAACCTTCCTTTGGCTTTTGCTTGTCACTTTTGCCATTAAGGCTTTTAATTTCCTTCAGGGGTGACCTTTAATTTGGTTGAAATGCAGTTGCCCCCTCACAAGCAACAGCTCATGCCTCGGTAACAGGGGGGGGGCAGTTGCTCCTTGTCCCTGTGCTGTCCCTGTGCAAGGGGCCACTGAGCCTCAGGGCTCTGGAGTATGATGCCCCGCGTGGGTCCTTGGTCTGCATCCCCTGCCAAGGGTGGGCAGAGAGGAGCTTGGATGTGATAGAATCCTCCCACCAATTGCTGCCCCATCTGCTGCTGGATGGGTTTCTGGGTGACCAACCTCTCCAGACTGGCAGAGGGTTAGGGGATGGAGAGAAGTTCCTCCTCGTGTCATGATTCCCCCTCTCCTCTCTCAGCAGGTGTGGGTAGGTTGTCACAGCTCAGCCGTGCACCATGAGCGCTGTCTCTGTGGCTCCAGCTGCAGGAGCCCCTCAGCCACCTCCCCCGCAGCACGGGACAGCCCAAGACCACCACGGTGCCAGCAGCACTTGGTGAGAGCGGCACGGCTGCTCCCTGAGCTGCCCATACCTGCGCAGCCGAGCCCGGCTGCGGCCAGCCCCGTGCCAGCTGGGCTTGCGCCACGGCGGCAGGGCCCGGCAGGCGGGAGCTGAGCAGATGCTGAGGTGTGAGCCAGGGTGGGTGGTACAGTTTGGATGTTTCTACCTCATCTGATACAATCAGCATTGCTGTGCACATGTGAGGAAAGTTGTTCGATAGGAATGACCCATGATGCTGGGTTAATTCTGTTTACAAAAGAATAAATATTATAGCGGTGTCTTATAAAAGAGAATCAATAGCTTCCCTTTGCTGGGTGATCCCTTCATGTCTTCGAAAATCGATTCCCACCCCCCTGTTCCCCTCCTCCTTGCTGCACAGCTATCTGTTTTTCGGGGTGACGGGGGGGTCAGGCGATTATTGAAGTATATGTGAATTTACAATATTAACGACTCACGACGGTGTGTCCGCAGGTTCACGGTGAATTAATTATCTGTTTAAGAAGCCATGAAGAAATCAATCAATGAAAATTTCTCACTCTTTTGAGAGTGAGGGAGCTTGTCAATTTATTTTTTTTTAACATGCACCATATTTAAAGGAGCAGTACTTTTTTTTAACATCAGAGGAGGGTCAGGAGGAAGCTGATTTGGGGCTGAGGGAGGCCTGTTCAGTTTTGTGCAACATTAGCAGGAGCAGCAGACTCCTTTGCTGGTCTCCTCCAAGGGCAGAAGACACTAAGGATACATCCTGAAGTGGTTTTGTCCTAGAGTTAAGCCAGTGGTGGCCTTCTCTGGAGGGGAAGGCATGGTGTTACATCGTGTGTGCTAGAAGACTCTGTTTTGGTGGGTCTGTCACACACATGACCTTTTCCCAGCTCACCAGGTCAGCTGCCTCTTTCCTGGAGACCCATTTGCCATTGCTGAGATGGCAGAGGGCAACACATGGCTGGGCCTCAGCTGCTCCAGCCTGCGGGCAGTGGGATGTGCTCCCATGAGACAGGGAATAGCAAACAAAGAAGAGCAGGTGAAAGCAGTAATCTCTCAAATCACCTCAAGACATACTGGAAGAAGTCTGGCAGAGTGCTTTGTGTCTCATCCTTCAGCATTTACTGCCATGACTAAACTTGGGACAGGCATTGGCAAGTGTGCAGCTTTGAGGCATAGGCTTGGCTCTCCTGGACACAGCCCCTCTGGGCTTCTCTGCAGAGGCAAGGTCAGATGGCTCTGGGCAGCAAATGGCCTAGGACTGCTTGTCTGTCCACCTGGTGCTGAAGCTACAGCCAAGGGAAGGACCCTTTTGTTCATACAGACCTGATAACTAATCGCACCACATCCCCAGGGGTTTTGGAATCATCCAAGGTATTTTGGAGGACATGGGAATGACAGTGTTTATCGTTTACAGTATCTGGCTGAGGTCTTTATGTCACCTTGATGACGTTTTTCTGTTTGGATGGAATTTGATGACATTTGAATGTTGAATTCAAATGTTGAATTGACATTTGAATGAGTGTTTTCGCTGCATTTCAGCCTTTGGCAGGCAAAAACACGTAGACTTTGATGCTGGTTGAAAAGCTGGCAGGAGAAGATGGCTCTCAGAACTGCTCAGAGGGTGAAGGGGTTTGTCTGTAATTCCTTATGCGAGGGGAAACCCTTCTAAAATCTGCCCCATCTCACCGCTCTTGTGTCTGTGAAGGATGTAATTTATTGGCACTTGTGCAATGACTGGTATCCCAGTTACAAGGGGAACAATTGAGGCAGGGTGAGACGAGGAAACTGAAAGGAGGAGGGTGCATGAGGGATGTAGAACCTTTGACAGAAACGAATTGGACACTGCCCCTTTCTTTCATCCCTAATCTCCAAACAGGCAGGATGTTGCAGAGAAAAAGCTACAGTAGGTGGGTAGCAGAGGACAGAGGGAAGAGTGTGGGGATGGCAGGCAGCTGAAGATCCTGATAAAAAGACTGGAAGAGGGGAGGGAGCAGGGACAACCTCTGAGTCTGCTTCTGCTCTCACAAGCCCAGGCAGTGATGGCCCCTTCCCAGCCCCATAATCCTACTGGCCTGTGCTGAGAGGAGTCCCCGCCAGGCACACCCATTGCTGTAACCAGAACGGAGAGAAGAGCCCATATTGACACAGGAGCATCTGTGTCAGTAATTGTCATGCAGCCTGGCAAATTGCTTCAATGTGCCATCCCGTTCAGCCGCACAGCTCGGCAGTGGCAACAGGCCTGGGGGGGCTGAGCTGCTGCCAGAGAGACAGGAAGAGGCCTGGACGTGGTGGAAGGGGTCAGGACTCACAGGGACCTCCTGAGTCCTAGCCCAGGTCCCTGTGTCTTGACATAGTCTTGCCTGATGGCTGCTTGGCGGCTGCCCTGGCTGCAGTGCTCTTACTCAGCTTCATCAGCCTCCATGGAATATTCCCAATTCCAACCACAACGAGAGAGGGGGGAGAATTCCTGTCAGCCTTTAGGCTGCCATTTATACCTACAAAAAGAAGTGTGAGGGAGGGTCGTGCTCTCCCTCCTTCCCACTCTTACTTGGCTGCTGGAAGCAGGGCATCCACACCTATTTACTCCAGATAAGCACTCAGCTTTTCTTCTGTCTATATGTGCAGCAGCTTTCTGAGTCTAGACATAGCCAAAACAGAAATAAAAGGTGAGGTTTCCCTAAAAAATTATGTACCTTGTTTGAGGCTGCATAAACCACAGCTTTCAAGATGTCACAAATTGGAGCTATTCAGTGCTCTCTACAGGTTGACCAGAGGTGCCTGTTTTCATTCCCATCTGTTCTTTATCAATACTCTCTAGTTCTGTATTCCTATGTTTTTTTAATGGCAGTGTAGGTCCAGCATAGAACATTGAATTTGCCTACATGGATTCAGGCATGCAATTTTGACAGAAGACTGCTGGCCTAATAATGAAATTCTGAGATAAGCAAGGTCTAGAATTTGGTTTAGTGTAGGACACCATTTAAAAAATGCAGTTTTTTGTAAAATGTCATGATTAAAGCCAGCCTCCTGATCAGTTGCCACTGGATAGATGCTTCTTCACCTAACAAATGTCCTGTGCATCTTACACTCTTAAGTTCTGCAGTGATTATATAACCAGCCAACAATGTAGAAAACAAACCAAACAATAAACACCCCCAAGCCCAAGCATATTTATACTAATTATTTTACCAGCACTCCTTTAGTGGCTGTGGATTTTGCCTATCTATTTGAAAATATCTCTGAGATGAAGAGTCCATAGTCTGTCTTCCAGAGGAGAGGGTACTGCTGATTGGAGTTGTTCCCAAGGCATGATATGCTGTAGAACTGGAAAGTCTCCTGAGCTTTCCCAATACAGTCTACTTTGGGGTGCAGTTAGTGTTGTGATAGGGAAAGTGGGTATAGGCATCCATTGTGGAGCACATGGGGAGCTGAGAAGCTGAGTGTTAATGCCATGCTTTCTACTTTGGGTCAGCATTGGTCCAGTGCTTTGGTTTCCTGCAGGTGCGTCTCTAGCCCTGGCACAGTCAGCATGGGGTTCTTGAGTGTCTGGGTCTCTCTACTGCTCGCAGTTAGATAGAATGTCCCAGATGCCAAATGGATGGAAGTGAAGGGATCCATGGATTTCAACTCAGTTGGCTGCTGAGACCAATATACTTAATTTCTCTGCAGACCTCCCAAGGAGCCATGTAATAGCTTGCTAATGGGGCAGTTGTGTCCCACGTTAGAGTGTCTGTATCAGAGAGGCAGATGAAAGTACTTCATAAATACAGGAATTTCCATATGTTTTCCTGTATCTACACAAGCAGAACAGCTTTGTAAGATAGTCCTGTTACACTCTTGGAGAATGACTGATTCTGATGGTGCTGTGCTATGAAAAGCAAGTGGATATCACGTGTACAAAGGGTGTCATCCCTGTGAGAGGTGTGTCAGATGAACCACACTTTGCCCTAGGTTTACTAGGAAGGAAAGCTCCAGCTGCCCTTTTGCCACATTCCTAGCAGGTCAGAAATGCCATAGGAGCAATCAATGGAAAAGCCAAGCACCACAGCTAGAGCATTGATTGAGAAGACCTGAATCAAAGGCAGAACATGATGGTTCAAAGCAAGGCTTCTGTGTTTCATATTACTGGACAATATTATGCAGAAGGGGTGGAGAAGGGTTAGATCCTAATGCACTGCTAGAAAATCAAAACAACTGTTCTCATGGAATATATCTGTGGTCCTCACATTGCAACTACTGCCAGAGTGAGTATCTAACAGGATAGCTAGAGAATTCATAAACTTATCTAGTGTGTGAGTTCATTTTGATGGCAGATGTTCATTTTGAGGCCTACAATGGACTTGTGTTACAAGAAAAAGATTTTTTTGCAAATGCTTCAGAGCCTAAAGACTTTCTAAATGGAATGTCTCTTTCTGAGATCTGATTTCTGCCACTTCCTTTCCTGCTAGGGACAAACTTCCATGTGTTTGGCTCCTAGAGTCCAGGCAATAGCTAGGAGATTCCAATCAAAGTTACATCCATTGTTAATCTGTTCAGACATAAGCCCATATTGGGGCATGTCTGCCCTGCAGAAGAGCCCAACCAGAGGTCTGCAAGGAGAGAGGTTCAGCCTGTGCCAGCTTTCTGTGTCTGGGCACATTCTTCCTGGGCTATGCATGAACAAATAAGCCATGCCTCTTGAATCCAGCCAATTCCGACCTCTCCTGCACACTGCCATGCTTCAGAGCTCAGTTCTAAGTGTGCCTGCCAGCCCAGGCACACCCAGAGAGACACAGTGCCTTCTGTCAACTGCTGATGCTCAGTGAAGAGAGTTGGCCAAGGACACAGAGGAAAGAGGTAGAAGAGTGAGGGCTTGAACCTGGATCACAACCAAGCACACTCTGTTTATGACTGAAAGCTTGAACAACAACAACAACAAAAAGGTTGTTTTTTTACCAGGGAAAGCTCTGTCACTGCAGTCTTTCCGTGGCCTTTCTGGCCTATTGGAAGAGGATGTTCTGCCAGGCAGCCAGCCTGACTCCTTCAGTTCTGCATAAGGAAGGAAAGTCCACTTCAGCCTCTGAGCTGGTACTCTGCAACAAATGCAATCTCAGCTATACTGGCTGACTCTTTCCTGGGAAATTTTCCAGACCCACACCTTAAGGAGGAGTTTCCAGAACAGAACTTTCAACTGGTCAGCTGGTGGTAAGAATTTGGCCTCTGCTATGAACTAAGGCATCAGGGAGGGGGCTACATATCCAGTGGATTATTTACATGTGTTTTGATCTCAGATTGCTCCTACAGCAGCTGGCATTCCTACCAGCAAGAATCTATATTTTTGCCTTTTCTATTCCTTTTTAATACTTAAATCCCAAAGGCTGGATTCATCTCTTGACTATGCCAATAAGAGTGAAAATCACCTGCAAGAAAGATCTTCCAGAATCACACTTGAGTGATGAAGATCAAAATCATTAAGCCAGAGGAGGTTAATTTACAGTTTACAAGTTACTTAGTGTGGCTTAAGGAAACCCACTGAAGCCCCAGGCTGCCTTGAAAATTTGCAAATTAAATCCAATGTGTCCATCACCAAGTGTCACCTGTCTGCATGTCCCCATACCTCATTGTGGTAATATGACAGGAAATCTTAAAGGCATCTACTTGCACAGACTTTACCCCTATTCAGGTTCTCAGATGTTTGCTTTCTCAAGGCAATGATGTGATGGTGACAGCAGAGGCATCAGCCATTGTGTTTCGCAATGAGAATGGGCTGTGGTGCTGAAAAGGATGGGGTTTGGAGGTCTGCACGGAGCATAAATGCCCCTGTATGTCTTTTGTATGTCTTTTTCCCTGCTACAGAGTGCCCAAGCCTCCTTCTTATCACTGCTCATGAATCCCTCTGCAGCCCTGCAGCTTAGAGACATATCTGAGTGGCTGCATGAGGGCCAAGCAGGTTGGAGGGATAACAGGTTGTGCAAAATTCAGGCCCAGCTGCTGTGAGCTGCAAGGAAGTCAGCACCTGCAGGGGTGGCCTGCTCGGTTTGTGATATGCGAGCTCTACGGCGTCTTTGCCAAGAGATGTCGCATCTTAGTATTAAACCAAATATTAAACAACCACTGGGGAAAAATTAAACAGGTTTGGCTTCCTCAGAGTGGCTGCAGGAGTGACCTTAATGTAAGAGCTGCTGTGTCCACGACTAGAGGAAGGGTTGGTCATTTTCTCTACCCCCCTGCCACACCTTAGGTTTCCCAACATCTTGCCCCCTTGTTCTGCCAGTAGTGCTAGGAAGAGAAGGCTTTGCAGCTTCCTGCTGCCCAGGTGTCCAGAGCTGGAGAATCAGGGGCTGGCAGTCCCCCAGTGTCACTCCCTGTGGGTCTCTGGGAAACCTGTGTGAGTGTACAAGTGAGGCACATGTGTCTGGGAAGGGGCGTTGTGTACACACTTCTCCATACATAGTGGCTTAGCTCAAGTGCCCCCCTCCCTCTCCAAAGCATCCCTGACACTCTAGGTGAATATTTGAAAGACAGGATCGGGGCTTTGGTTCGAGAGCCTCTTTGTACAGTGCTAACTGGTTTCAGGGCTGTAATTATCTCTCCAAGAGAAGCTGTAAATTGGATTAAGGCACTGAGTTGCAGCTGAGTGCGCTCCCTCCATTGCCCCACCTGGTGGGCTGCTGAGCGATAACAAAAAATGCCGAGAAATCGGATTTGGATTCTGCTTCACACTCATGGCTTCCTTCTGGAAAAAATGAAATTTTTCCGGCAGAAAGGGCTGGCATGGGTTTGCTGGCAGTATCAGTCCTGGGTTCGTATCATCTGCTGGCACTCTTCCGGAAACACGATCCCCTCCGTTATCAGAGAGAAATAAATAAATAAACAGCAGGAGATGTTTTGGCAAGGAAGGAGGAATCGCACCAAGAGGCGTGCACAGGCACGCACACACACACACACACACACACACACACTCACCTCGGCACCATGTCTTCAGAGCCCGAGCTGTCTCTTGCAAGCAGAGGTGGCAGCACAAGCACAAGATGTTTTTTACAATTTTTTTTTTTAAATTCCTGGGCTCTGGGATGAAAGAAAAGCCCATTTTTAACAACGTATGTTTAAGGCATAGAGCACCAGGCCCTTATATTGTTCATGGTGCAAATCACCACCTCTCCCTCATAGGATCTCTCCCTGTGCCCTTGAATAAAGGGCTGTTCCTTCCTCATGAGTGCTTTCAGCCCAATATAGGAGCCACCAAAACTTACATGGAGAGGCAGTACAAATTCCATGACTGATTTCAGCATCTTGTCCAGGACACACTAACATGAGGTTCATTGGACTTAATCTTCCCCTTTTGATGTAGGAGAAACTTCGTATCTGGCTTCCTGTTCATACAGAGGTGTGTATTTCCCTTTGGAGACACAGGTGCACTGCACCTTTGCAGGAGTTGGTAGGAAACGCAGCAGGAATGGACAGGAGCAATGAAGGCCCTTGGACAAAACCATCAGATTACACTCTGAGCTTGTGGGACCCAGGCAAAGTAACATGGCAGACAAAGTTTATGATGGAACATTTCTGTCCATGGAAGAACCAGATTAACCTGGGTTTGGACACAGTCTAAAGCACTGCCTTCTCTACACAAATAGAGATTCAAAGGCTATCTTTTCAGGTGAGGCCAATCAGTAATTTGTCCATAATCAGATTTATTCTGGCTGTTACATCTATCAATGGAGCCTATGCCTGCAGTCTTTCACACACTGCTGCCTGTGGGGTTTCCTCTGGCTGCTGGGCAGCTCCAACCAACCGGCAGCTTCCCACCTCTCATGGCCACAGGGGACACTGGGAAAGGTGTCCCTTGTGTCTGTGGTGGTGTCACCTGTCTCCAATTGCTTCTCCAGCTGCCTCTGCCCATCAGCTGCTCCTGCCAGCTGGCAAGGAAGCCCCACTGGCAGGGACTGCATGGCTGCTGAGGGAGGAGGGGTGCCTCTGACAGGAGACACATTTTGCACTCCACATGACCTAAAGACGAGTGACAAGCCAAGGGAAGCGAGCACCCAGTCAACTAGCATCTCCTGTGGACTATGAGACCGGTAATCCACCATACAGCTCCACTGTGGAGATGTTCTCCAAACTGCCTCCCAATAGAGCTTCCAACCCCTTGTGTCCCCAGACATTCAGGTCTCAGCTGAGTCCCTGTAATTCCTCTTGTCTTGCCAGCCACTGGGCCATGTCCATGTGGGCTCATGCACTGTGGGGAGGGCAGCCCCAGCCTCGAGGCCAAAGGATGCTCTGCCAAGCAAAGCCACCCTGGACCTGTGCTGAGGAGGCCTTCTGCAGCCTTGCTCCTCATCTCAACTGGTTCCTGCCTTATGTTCCCTTTCTCTGGTCCTGATCTCGCACTACAACACAGCACTATGGCAGTGTGCCTAGAACAGCCTGTTGGTCTCTCTTCTCTTCCCCCAAACACCAAGAAACCTATTTTCTCCTCTGCTGAGTTTTTAGAAAGCGAAAGAAGTGTCCCAGGGCTCAGCCCTTGCAACTGAGTTCAACTTGGATGTATGCCCTGAATATTGAAAGGCCACATCCCTTATCAGGACCCAGATCTCCTGAGGATACATGTAGCCACACTTTCAAAATGTCCCAGCAGTTGCCATGTATCCTACAAATTCCCCGTGAATCACGATGGGGTAGCGAGCAATTTCCTACTGGAAATTCTGCCTTCCTTTGGGTGCCATCTAATGCAGATCTTTATGTTTCTGTCAGCTTAACTTATTATTTGGTATTCAATTTGGCAATAAAATTTTTATATACCAGGCACTGTGTATTACAGATACACAGATAGATACATGTTTATGTGTGTGTGTTCCTGTAAATTATAATAAGAATTTTGTTATTTTGTTCATCAGGCTTAGCTCCATTTTTCATGACTATAAAGCTTTTGTAAATCCTGACATGGCGACAACAAATATATCTATTCTTATCACTGTTGAAACTTCTTCAGTGATAATGTTTTTGGTTTCTTTTGCATTTAAATACTGAAAGACACTAGTATGAGAGCTGCATGTTTAACTCCAATCTTCCAAAGAAGGACCAAATATTTGTAAATTATGTTTTTATTTCATTAGTTATGGACTTGACCATTCCTGAACAGATAAGGATTTAAGCATGTGCTAGGAGTTCAGGACATACTTAAGTGCAGAGTACTTAATGAGGTATTTTAATTGCTGAGTGCCACTAGTAAGAAATATGCTGTATTTTTCCCCAGAAGTGACTATAGTTCAGCTATGAGATTTAGTTGGTCCTTTAATGCATTTTGCCAACCTCTTCTAGAGTCCCTGAGGTCATGAAGTTTGCATGGCTGTACTGATCATCCCTTCTTGACGACATGTCAAGAGATGTCCTCTATACAGTTTTAGAAATTATTTTATACCTAGAATGATGTCTTTGCAAACGTTTTCCCTCCCTCTATAGATGTGTGTCTTTCATACCTTTTACTGTGTGTTTTATTGTTCTTGCCATTTTAAAAGCAGAAACATGATTTATAGATGAAATTAATGAGCAAATCACTTGATGGTGAATGATCCTGGATGTCGTGGTGTTTTATACCTGATGCTGGTGCAAAAAGAGCACAGGTATCTGGGCTGTTCCAGATACCCAGTCCTCAAAATTATATGGCCGTAGGCTCAGTTCAGCCAAGGCTCTTGCTCCTGCATATTTTCCTTTCTTTGGGATAGAGGACTGTATGGTTCTGGTAATAGCTTAGTTTCTGCTCATCAGGCTGCAGTTGGGTTTGTGACTACGATTAAAAGCATCAGGCCCAATCCCTCTGCAGTTTAACAACACTGAAGTCAATAGAGTTGCTCCAGTTATGAATCTGGCCTGAAAGCTTCTGTTCTGATTTTAGGTGGCTGCCCATAAGCCCAGACCTAGGGTATGTCTTGGGTGAATTTATATTTATTTTTGAAAAAGAGGAGACAGCCAAAGTGTTAGACGCCTTTCACATTCAATGTAAACCATTAAAGGTTGCAGTCTTCTGCATAGAAATAGGTTTATTTACTTCTGTCATTCTATCAGGTTGTTTTTGTCTCTCCATGTCTCTTACTTCACATACAGGACATATAGGACACGGCAGGTAGGATGCCTCAGTTGTACCAGTGTCTAACAGGATGGCTTTCACAGAGCCTTTTAACCTCTCTTTCCTTGAGTCTGGCTGCTGGTTTTTTGACCTATATTGTTAAAGTGCAGCTTCCTTATCATGCCCCAGCTGTAAAGAGCCAAGTAAAAGCTTCCCAGGATTTCTGTTGGAGCAGTACAGGTAGTCTCTGTACCCAAAAGCTTGTAAATTAAATAGCCAGGAGGGACAAGTGTGGGGACTGAATGAGCCAGCATCCCAGCTTTTAAATGGAGAATTACACATTCCCCAGAGTAGTCTCTGTTTTCCTGCAGTTTCAGCCTCCCTGGTTCTTCTTTCCCACACAGTAAATTTCTCACAAACACCTGTTCTTCTCTTTGCTAAGTTTTAATGTGTTTTTTTTTTTTTTCCCTCCGTAACAAAATTCAGGCTTCTTCCTGATCTTAAAGCAAGCAAACAGGAAAAGCTGAGCTAGAAGGAAAATTAGTCCCATTGCTACTCAGAGATGTGCACCATTCTCCCCTTGCCCCTACTTGCCATTGCAGAGAGGTTGGGCTCAGGACTCACCCATCGTCACGGGGCTCTGCAGGGAGACAGAACTGTCCCTCAGTGAGAGATTTAAGCATGGGTTCCATGAGAGATTTAAGCATGGGTTCCAAGATGCCCCACAAACATCTTGGCCAGGAATTTCTAGAGAGAAGGAAAGGCTGACACAAATGGGGCTGAAGGGAGGAGGAAGGGAAGGGAGAGAAACAGTGCATGGTCAGGAGTCCCATTTTGGCTTTATCTGTATAAGAAATTTTAATTGTGGCAGCAGGGTAAACACAGTACATTTCCCTCTAGCTTTTACACTGATACAAATAGTCTTTTTAACAGTTTATTCTCTTGTAGGCATGAAATTAAGCTACACAGGTATTAGGTACACAGATATCAGTATAACTGTGCTTACAGTCTGAAGGGTTTATGCTGATTTAGCCACAGGGGGTTTTAAGCAGATTAAAGAAGTTAAAAGATGGCATTTAAACCATCACTAGTAAGGTACATCAATTCCTAGCTGCAATCTTTCTGTTATCCATTTCCACATTTTCTGTACTGACATACATACAAACACGTGAGTTTTTGCATTCCAAACATGCTAATTGTCCTCTTTCTTTTCCCTGTTTTTTTCTTTTAACAAGTGAATAGTGTGTGCAGTCTGAAGTTTAATTTTGTCCTTCCCTTCTTTATAATTTGAAGTTGCTTTTCTAGCTTCAGAGAACCATAGGGATGACAGAAGGAAGGAAAATAAAGACTTGATATTGCTCTGCTTTTTCAAACTCCCTCAATTTTAGACTAATTGCAGCGTAACTAAAAGAAAAAAGAAAAGCTGAAAAGCAAGCAACCAATGGAAAAAGACAGCATTTCTTGCAATGCAGTCAGTACCAAGTGGGGGAAAACTCTACTACCTTCTCATCAGCCCCACTTTGGGAATTAAATAGTTTTTCAATATTTCTAATTCCAGATTATATATATTTAAAAAGAAGGGGAAATTGAGGAGGACAACAAGGAAAGGAGGATAAGGAGAGAAAAACAGTTTGAGAGCAAGAGGAGAAAAGAAGGCAAGAACATAGTAAATGTGGAATGAGGGAGTTCAGAGTAGGAAAGTGAAGTTTTGTGTGCAAAAATAGTCAAGGTGGAAGGGAGAAGCCTTTGTAGCCCATTCCCACCTGCATCCCAAGCACAGTATATTAAAAGAAATACTTCATGCAGCTCATGACAATGTGTGTTTCTGTGCATGCATAAGGCAACAGATCAGACTGGCTGCTGGCTTAAACCCTCTCCTTCAGCCAGTGGTTTAATTCTTGAGGCTGAAGCATAAAGTATACACCATTGGTTGTATCCAGTGAAGTCCTATCAGCCATATTGACTAGCAAACCCTAGACACGGCCATGAAAAATGATAAAAACCTTACTATGTTGTGACAGTGCTGTTGAAATGATTGCCTCCCTGTGAAGTTCCACTCCCATCCCCACTCACCTTCTTCCTCACAGAATTAAAAAAACAAACATGAAACCAAAACAACAAAGTTTTGAGGGATTAGTTATTCACTGGAGAAAGCCCCACGTTTATGAAAGATCCCAGTTTAAATACACCTATTTGGTTTCCTCTGCAAATATAATTAAATGCTGAATGGATGGAGCAGCCATGTATAAAGGCTGAGGGCTGGATGTTCAAAGGGCTGGACGTTCTAAAGTGAGAAGTAGACTTGACTAGAGCACAGGTATGTGGGGCTGGCAGATGGATAGGTGTGTGATAGGTGTGTGGAGGAGTGGCTGAACATGAAGGTGACAAAATCTACCCATGTGTGACTGGGCTGACAGGCAGGAAGGATACTTTAGAAGTGCAGAAAACTTCTAGTACAACTGTGTTCTGTGATCACCTTTCAGGTGGCCCCGGGTAAAATCACTCAGTCTTTCATACGTGGCAGACAGTCTCAGTGGAAATTGTTCAGAGATTAAGAGATGCTCATATCCTACAGTAAGAGGGCTCAGGCAAACACTTCAGAGAGGATACAGACATGCACAGTGGCCAGGATACTCTGGAAAATCTTTGCAGTGATGTAAGTTCCCCTCCTAGTCTGCTGCCTCACACGTGACCCTGGTGATCTCTATCAGAGCCAAGCTCCAAACAAGTTCTCCCAGTGTGCTGGATTGTTGTCATGATTTGGAAGCTTTGGTGGTTTAAAACACTATCTAGGGCAGCTGGTCAATGCTGGTAATTCAGACTGAACAAGAGTCCAGATAAAGAACATCTCTAAACTGCTTTTCTTGGATGGAGTCTGTAGACAAGCTCCCCAACACCCACATCAAAGGGAACGTGTCTCTGCAGAGAACCAGTGGGACGAATAGCAAACCATCTGCACCTTCAGTCACTAATGGCTGAAATGATGCTAGGAGAATTCAGCAAGTGTTTTAGTCTACAGAGATTGATAAACGTTTTCAATTTCAGTCTACTGACAAAGAGCAGGTTTAGCTTTATCTCTCAGTGGCATCTGGACTATGAGGAGAGCCATAAAAACGGGGCATTTGAATGATCTTGCAAGAACATCTTGCTGGTTCAGCAAAGCTCCAAGGATTTTTCTCAAGTGACACCACTCCCAGTTGGAGCATATTTACGTTATTGTGGAAAAGACTTCTGCTCCTGATAATTGCCGTGGTTGACTCTGAGGCAGGGTTGCATGAAGCCTTTTAGATAATGCTGCAGTTAGTCTGTCATAAACACCAAAGACAGATTAGATCAAAACCTACTGATGGTAGTCATGGCGCAGAACCCACTGAATTTAGTGTATTCTCACTGGGGTTTTTTTGTCTGGTGAATCTGTCTGGCACCACTTGTCTTGGCTCTTTGGTAGCTAAATGGGTAACAAGGAACCTCTTATCACCAAGGGCTTCTGTTTGAGATGTCCGTCATCTCCAGTGGTCACCTGTGGGGCATGAGAGAATGGGGTTTCCAGATAGGAGCATGTTCCTCCAAAACCTCCAGTTATGCCTGTTCATATGTACCCTGACTGGCTCTGTCACCCTGTATGAAGACACTGACTTCTAGGCCCAGTCTGAACACATTTTGATTTGATTTCCTTCCCTTTTCTTTTCTCCATGGGTTCTACCGAACTCCCTCCCCAGTCCCGGATCCAAAAGCATAATGGCTTTATGTAGCTTGTAAAATTCTATTATCTCTGTATTCAAAACTCAACAACTGGGAAATGGCTGTAATAAGCGTGTTATTAAGCGTGTAAATACACTTTAACTTCAGACCTCCAAAGGAAGTCTCTTGCTGTCTTCCTCACTTTGCCCTCCATGTTTTCACCACGTGTTTGGATTTCATGGATGTGCCTACTTTTCCCCCTCTTCCTGACTGGTGTGCTGTCCCATTTGATTGTGTTGAGAACAATGCTCCCTCTGCTGAGCCTGCTATGGAGTCTCCTGGAGAACCCAAGGTCTTTGAGGGAAGACAGGTTCTTGGTGAGGATGGGGGTTTTGGGGAAGGAGGGAGGAGGGTGAGGGTAGGAAAGGGAGGAAAACATTAAAAAAAAGAAAGAAGCCAAGTGCATTCTTTCTGCAACACTCAGGAAAAAGAATGTTGCACAGGGGATTGGAAAGGCGAAATTTTTTCACATCCAAATGGATTGCAATTTCCCTCCATTTAGCACCTGAAGGTAATTAGCTCGAAGAGACTGTCGGCTGAGAAACACGTTCATGGAACATTAACTCTCATACATTCTCCAGTTGCAGGGAATTAATAGGAAAGATTAAAGTTTAAAGAGAGCAAAATGCCATTACCTCGCAAGCCACCTCTCTCAGCGGCAGTAACTAGCCCTCACTAACCTAAAAGCACCATTGGAGTCCCTGGCTCCTGCTTCAGGCAGCGACAGATGAGACGGGCCCCGCTCTGCCCCCAGCTGCCGCCCGTGGGCTCCGGTGACCCGCCCGCCGGCGGCCACGGCAGCGGGGCTGGGCGCTCCGGCAGGGACGCGTTCGTGCGGGCGCACACGTGCGTGTCACCTTGGGCCAGCACACGCGTGCAAGCGCCCCAGATGTGCGCTCCGTGGGTACTGCAGGTGTCTCCTCAGCGAGACGTGAGCTATGGGCACCCCAGGAATGAAGCACACAGCAGTGCTGCTGCATGCTCCCGCCAGTGCCTCAGGCTGGCGTGTGGGGCAGTGGGGAGGGATCCCCCGTGCACCCCTGGGCAGCCCTGCATAGTCTCCATCCTGCTGCTGTTCCCTGCTGGCACAGCAGCACCCGTGCAGGGATGCTGGCAGCCTCCTGGACTCGTGCAAAGTCCAAACTGCAACGCTGCACAACACCAAAACACCTCACAGCTGAACTGGCTCTGTGAATGGTACCAAACCTCTCCTGACAAGGGATTGTGCCGCCTTCTCAGATGCAAGACTAAAAGAAAGCATCAAAGGATGGGGGCCCTTATTTGAGGTTTTGGGGGTAAAGTTTATATAAGCTTCTGCAGTTTAAAGATTTCCATGTTGCTTTAGCATTTCAGGGAGAGAGCGTGAGAGAGAGAGAGAGAGAGAGAGAGAGAGGGAGAGGGAGAGGGAGAGGGAGAGAGAGCGAGAGCGAGATGAAATTGAGACATGGAAGAATTTATTGCCCAGAAAATTCCATTCTGCTATCTGATTCGAAAAGTCCAGTCCCCCCAGCTTCGGAAAATCTATTTTCCACATTTTAATACCCTGCAGAACAGTCCTCATAACTCATCCGAGTGTGTTAAGCACAGTTTTATTAGATCTGAAACAAATTTTGGTGGGGAGATACTATAGGTCATTAACCATGGAGTAATTTTATCCTTGTTTCCCTAATGATGCCATAATGGCGAGCGAATTTCTTAACTAAAGACCAAAGAACATTTTGAAGGTCAGTTTCATCTGTGAGCTCCTTCAAGCGCTTCTCGGAGAAGATTGGAAAACTCGCCGATTTTTTGAAGAGTCATTAATAATGTGAAAGCTGAAAGAGCTCTCTCCCATTTGCGTTCCTGCTTTTTACCTTTTAATTTTATATCGCTTTAGTCCCTTTCTTTTTCTCCCTCACTCTCTCTCTTTTTAACTCTCTTCTGGAGTGGCCCTTCATGCAGCTGAAAAATGAAATGGGCCATTCCTGAGGGCATCCTGAGCTAAGCCAAGGCAGGGCAAAGATCCAGGAGGGGGAAAGGGCAGCCCTGGCACTGGGTGTCCACTGCCACAACCCAGCACCTGCTGCCATAAATGTCCCCCCTGAGCAGCCCTGAGTGCCTGGCTGGCGGGCATCCTGCTCCCCCTTGCTCATGTAAATCAGGAGAGGAGTTGTTGGAGCCCACAGCACTGCATCTCTGCTAAAGGAGGGAGAGGGACAAGGCTGTCCCCTCCCTGCCTAACAGGGCACGTGTGTTTTTACCCTGTCTGAACAAGCTCACATCTGGACCGCTGAGGGTTGTGCTGGCAGAGTGACCTCTGCACTGAGAATGAGTGTGCCTGGAGGTGCACATGCCTGTGGGCACGTGCACGTGTGTGAGCTCCATGTGTTGGGGGCCATGAGACATTGCAGGGGGTTGTGCAGTATTGATATATCTTTTGTTTTTTAATGGATATATATACACACCTGTGTGTGAATTGCCATTATGGATATATAGATATGTTGCAAATGTATGAAATTGTTTAAAAAATAAAATGGCAATAAGCTGTATAAGGATTATATGTGGCCTGTCTACACACGTGTTTTGGGACTTCAGGTGCTTGAGGGGGCACATGGACTAGGAATTAGGATGTGCAATATTCAGTTTCTGTGGACTGCTGTGCTCAAGATTAGAGTCTGTGCATGTGTTGTGCATGTTGTTTCACACATGTTTGGGGGAACACACTGGGGCTCTGATAGTATGTTGATTTATAACCCTCTGTTTGTGTGTGTTTGAAGAGGTAACAGGCTCACGCTCTGTGTTTGTGTGGGGGGTGTGTGGTGGGGTTTCTGGCTGTACCACAGGCATCAGTGGGCACAAGAAATCTTTTGGTATGTGTGTGGTGCACTGGAGGCTTGGCTCTGAGCATGTGTGTGTGTGTGCGTGTGCGCAGGGGGGTGTATGCCCCAGAGAAGGGTTTGTCTGTGCCTTCATTAGAGAGCGCCTGGCAGTGAGCAGGCCTCTGTGTTTATGTGTTTTCCTCTCCCTGGGTGTGTACGCTTCAGGCGCCTGCATGTGTTGCATTTGCAGATGATGTGGGCTACATCCTCAGCTGATGTAAAGCAGCACCAGAGACTGTGAAGCAATTTACACCCACTGCTACTCCAGCACAGCCTTAGGCTGGAGGCAGTGGGTCTGGGGGCTGTGGGCTGAGATGCTTTTCTATACCATGGGAATGGATGACTTCCAACCTGGAACAAGACCTTCTCTCATCCCCCTCCGCCCCCTGTCCCCCAGCCTATCACTCACATTTGAGGCAAGAACTATGGGGGGATGTGTGTGTGTCTATTTGGGGAGGGAGTGCTCCGAGGGGAGGGGGGCAGTGTGGTGACACACTCTGCTCCCAGATGTGATACCAGCGATAATTTCAATTTTATGCCTTTGTTATGGCTTTAATCACTTTCTTTATGCGTTTTGTTCCAGCGATCAGGGAGAGACACCTGATAGGCAAAAAGGATATCAGGGGAACAATTTTTATTTGGAATGTGGTGAGAAGTCTAATTAGAATTTGAATTCTGCTGAGCCTTGAAATGGTCGGTACTTTATCCTGATCGCCTTAGATATTGTTTCGAGTCAATCATCTGTCATAGTGCGGCACGCTGGAGAGAAAGGCTCTCCATCCAGCCTGGTCTCTCTGTCGGGCTGGGGGCTGCTGGTGGGGAAAGGAAGGGTGACAAGAGGGAGGGCAGTGGACTTGGCTCTGCCAGATAGGCTCCCTGGGAGCAAGCACAAAGGGAGAAACTCCTTAGCACAGAGGTTTATCTTGCTGTGTACTCCTAGCCCTGCTCTGGGGTGCTGTCTGCTGGCCCCTCTCTCATCATTGCAGGGCAGCCTCCATCAAACAGGGGATGAGGAGGACTGTGGGTCAACATAAATGTCCCCCCAGCTGCTGCTTGGGAGAGGAGCACCTTCTCAGAGCTAGTGAGCTCCACATGACTCGAGGATTTTGCCGGTATATTTGCTGTGCCAGGTAACACTCTGGAGGGTCAGTTCTCACAGACAAACAGCCTAGGATAGATGGATGGACAAGTGTGGGTGGCAATGGCCATTCAGATGGATTTGTATGGGGCAAAGGCAGAGGTGGTGAACCAGTGACACATAGGGTTGGATGTGGTACTTCAGAAAGGTAGGAGTGAAGAGGAACATGCCTCATCAGAAAAAGGGCAGTAAACACACTCAAGAAGGGGTTTTATCAGACTCAGGTTGATCTTATTTCATGTGTGCTACCAGAACACAAGAGAGGGAACCTGGGAACATGACAAGACACGCAGCAACTTTTGCAGTCCTTCTGGCTTTAAACTGTGTTCTTAATAGTTATAAAACAAAAAAATACCCAAACAAAACACCTCCCCACCTCATTATGAGTCCTATAATTTCAAAGTAAAAGCCACTCCAAAGCTCAACAGAACATGTCCAGTAATCCTTCCTCCTTGTCCCCAGCCCACAGTGCCTCCCCTTGGTGAGACCACAGCTTTCAGTCCTGATCAAACAGTTGCAGTACTGAGTTTGAACTGCACAATGGTGTGATCCCTGCTGCTGAGGAAAAGGAGGCACACAGGCAGGATTGCAGTATGATCTATGTACCAGGAGAGATGAACTGAGGAGAATCATGAACAATAGAATCATTCCAAGATTCTTAAACTTATGGAAATTGATGGTAAAGTCTTTATTCTGTGCCATTCCTACACTTTTAGATAGTGCCTCATTCTGAATGCAACATAAATGTCTGTAACATGAAAGATACAGATTGGTTTGGCTGTTGAAGAAAAGACAGTTGAATGTTTTGCCTTCTTGAGAGAAGCAGAAAATGACCTGGGACTGGGGGCTAATTAAAAGAGTTGCAGGCATCCGCAAAAATTTGCAGATAGGAAAGCCATTTGAGTAGTTCTTTCTAAAGTGTCAGCATTAGGTTTCAGAACTGACATACTGAGGTGGGTGTAGGCAGCTCATGCCTTTCTCAGCTACAGTCCAGGCAGTCTGCAGACTCAGGAAGACATCACTGTATGTTTTTATATTCAATTCCCTCCTTAACAACTCAACAGAGCAATATATGTTTTTCATTTTCTTCCCCCCACTTTTTTTTTCCTTTACTTTGAGTAGGTGTATTAAAAGATTAGTTCTAAGGACTCATCTACAAATCCTTTGATAGTCATGTGAACAACCTTGGAATGTCTGACACAAAAGTCAGTCTTTCATTTACACCCCAAAAATGCATCTAGGATTGCAAACAGAGAGCAGCAGACATTAAATATACTTGCATATTTGTAATTAGAACATGGTTTAGCAGTGGTGTTGGCAGTGTTAGGTTTAATATTGGACTCAATGATCTTAAAGATATTTCCCACCTATATGGTTCCATGATTCTGTGATGTGCTGTCTTTCCACATATATTCAGTTTTGTGTCCTAAAGATGCAATTCTGGTAAAGCAGGAATGTACTATGTGAAAACCCCATGCTACCACACAAGCTGTACAGTCCAGCCATTAAGCCAACATATTCATGTGAGGGCAGAGAGTACAGATCCCCCGAGTCTCTTTGCTCCGATTATGCTTGATCCCAGGTGTGGGGTTGTCACACAGCAGCAGAAGTGCCACTGATCCAGACTGCATGGGGAGGATGGGCCTTGTCATGGGGCTGGTTTGACTGCAGGACCTTGCTGATGTAGCAGACTGCCACTCTGGTGTCTCCTCTGCCTGGTTCAGCAAGCCACTACAGCAGTAAGTCCCTCATTTTGGCCCAGTTTATGGTTCTTATCTCAGATCAGGAAGATCTGAGAACACAACGTGCTGAAGCTCACTTCCATTGCCCTGTTCTTGGCTCCAAAAATATATGCCACTATTTTTCTCCCTCCTAGGGTTGTGGATATTTCTGTATATGTGTGAAATAACAGCTGATGTGTGTTCCTTGTCTTAAGCTTTCAAGCTTAAGGAGAATGAAGAAGGAAATAATAATATTTTGTATTCTGATGGACCTACCTAAAAACAAAAGAATTCCTCCCAAATCTTTGTGAACACTGAGCTACAGGTTTAGGCTGGATCTTCCTTATCTTCACTGGAGCCATAATCCTTAGGGTTGTGCACAGCTCTTTTTACTCATGGGAGGTCTGGAGGGAAGACGGAGTTGGACGACGGCTTGCAAGAACCTGGATTTTGGTGCCATTCCAGAAGGCAGAGTGCTATTTCTAAGCCTTGATTATCATTGAACTCTGGCTTCATGGAGTAATGTTTACTCTGCTGAATGGATCTTTATCCATCATATGCTTTGTTCATGCTCAAATGTCCACTGATGGATGTTCAGTAGTTCTTGATGGCCTCCTGGTTTCTGCAGCCTTCTTTACAGCCCACACAGCAACACAGCAAAGGGCCAGGAACTGAAACCAATGAAGACTGGGTGGGGAGAGTTGCTGTAGCACTGCCAGCACAGGGTAGGAAAAGGTTCAGATGTTCAGAAGGATCGGAAGAAAATCCAATAAACAGGTCTCACTAATTTAACTCTCAGTTGTCTCTACTTGTTCTTACGTTGTGATACTCTGACTACTTCCTTTTTCATCCCAGGTATTGGGTATAGAACTGTTTAGACGAAGAATACCAAACAGCTCAGCCCATATTATCACTACTACCATTATTATTATTATTATTATTATTATTATTATTATTATTATTACCGTTTGCCTCCTAGCACCACTCAACAAAGACCCTTATTGTGCTGAGCACTGTACAAATGCACTGGGAAAAAATAAATAAATGCATGTTGACTTGCCTGAGTTTCCATACTGTGACAGTGTCAGGGCCAGGAATACAAACTAAACCTCCAAGTTGCTCTTGCTAAGCCAGGGATGGCCATTGTGTGCCTTCAAGCACTTTGAGCAGGACTTTTGAGTCATGACTATACCATGCAGCTGTCTGTGAGCCTGTTTATGCACAGGACTTCTGGCTAGTGCCACACCACCAGCATTGCTAATGACAAAGCCAGCAGGAACAGATTTAACTCTATCTTCCTGGGCTCCTGCTGCAATTTCAGTCCAGCTCCAGTTGGGGCATCCCTGTGAAATGCTTCCAGAGTTCCCATCCTCTCAGGTTTTGGCCACACAGATTTTGATGTACTTCTTGCTGGCTCAGGAAGGTTGGATAACCCTGCAAAGTCTGCCCACACTAGCTGCAGCCAGATTTGTTTTAGACTATTTCTCTGACCTTCTCACTGTTTCCCTCTCTGTTCTCTTATGTCTTTAGACTTATTCAAGTGAAGTGCTGAGGTGCTGATATTTCCCACCGCCC
>VYXF01013115.1:393166-433253 GCA_013397295.1 Polioptila caerulea | reverse complement strand
GTTCCTGTATACTCAAATCCATGCAGTCCCACCTAGCTTGCCAACTCTGGCTGAGGTAAATTCTGGCAAAATTGCCTTAGCCTTTCCAGAAGGCAAGGCTGAGAGAGAGGATTGTGTCCAGCTCCCTGTAAAGGAAGAGCATGAAGTTGGTCATTCCCCAGGACCAGCCTCAGCCTAACCAACCCAGATAAGGGGACCTGATTTCTAGTTTAAAGCAAAAGAGCTGAAAAGAGGTTATTGGAGAAGGTCTTTCTGGGAGAGAAGCAAAAATAAAAGCACTGTACCCTTTGTGGGTTCTTTGGGGTCTGTCGTATGAACCCACACCCCAGTGAAGTGCCTGCTCTGGGGACTCAGAGAGTGCTGCCAGGCTCCCTTCCCCACCAGCAGCAGCCCTGTGTCTACAGCTCAGCTCTGTCCTCTCTTCTAAAATGCAGACATCCCTGGAGCTCCAAAGTCTTTTCCCTAAGCAGCCCATTTCCCCTGGCATGGTCCTGGGACAGTGTGGTGCTTGCAGGCTCTGAGGTGTCTCTATCATTGACTGTCAGGTGAAGCCCTCCCTAAGCACTCCAGCAAGCCCTTCTTTATTTATTTTTAAAATTCCCCTGAGCCTACGAAGGTCATTTGAACAAATTGGAGCTGACAGACATTAACTTGGAAAAAAGCCCATTGCACCATGATAAACTCCTTTTAAAGAGAAGCAAAAGTGCCAGGCAAGGGAGGAACAAATGATGAGAGATTTGTCACTGTTACCGTAAGTTTAGGAGTTGAGAATGTCAGCTCTGGCCTTACCTTCTCCCATTATGCATTATTACACATTCCAGCTTTGCTATTTCCACTGCAGTAGCTCCTGACAGAGCAAATGGGCTAAACTGGGATGTTGTGCAATCCTACAAAGATAGCCATTCCCAGCGCCAAGGAGATCATGAGGGCAAATTAAATTGGTGGGCCATACATCTAGTGAAGAGGGAGGGAACCAAAGCCCAAAGATGAGGTGCTTCAGTCTAGGTCCCACAGAGAATCACCATCTGAGTTGCAAACCAGCCTCAGACTGTAAGTGTCCCCCTCCCAGTCCCCAATCCTTGAGCCTAGTTTACATCTCTGTGATCTCAGGAATCCTTGCAGGAGTGGGGAGATGGGTGGGGTTTCATACCTCTGTGTGTACCCAGCTGGTGAACATAGCACTGCCACAGCACTGAGCCCACCCTCCACTGAGGACACAAAAGCAGGTGCCTCAGCCCAGATATTGAGGTTTATCCTTCAGGGACCTGCATTGCAGAGGTAACCTCAACATGCCATGGCCATTGCTCTTCTCTGAGGAATTGGGGATGGTTCTTTCCCTATTATTACCGGCCAGAAGAGCCACCTGAGGGGTGGAGGGAGATGGAGAGGGAGAAATCAGATGTATCAGTCTTAGTCAGTATGACTGCTGATGAAACCTGTGCTCTGTCCAAAGATATATCCTAATGCCTCTCATTCATTTGCACATAGTTTCTTTATGCTTTGCTTAGTGTCCTTGAAGCAAAGGCAATTGGTTTCTCCTCTCCTCTGGGCATCATGTGGGATCCAAGTGGCTCCAGACCCCTGCGGAGCTGCAGCAGCTGCCAATTGTTCTGACAAGCCAGGATCAAATCTCAGAGAGGAGCAAGCCTGGGACTGTCACGCTTACCTGGCCAAGTTCAGGCCAGGGCTCCCTCTACCCCACAGCAGCTGAGAAACGAACTTCTCCAGCTACAGATTAGCACAGTCAGAAGTGGTAAGAAGCGACTAATACACCTTACAGACAGGAACCAGGTCATGCTTTTCCTCATGTCTCTTTGTCTTAGATTTCTGCAAAAATGAATAGTAGTCTTTGTGCTCACATTTTGTCTGGGACAATTACTAGGGATCCAGTGCAGTGGGCCCAGACTCAGCACAGAAGGCCTTCCGCAATGAACTGAGTTATAAATAGCATCTGGCTAACCAGGCTGAGAATTTAGAAGTGTCTCAACATGGTCACTTCAGCCACTGTCACCATCTAGGCAAAACTGTTAGCTGCAGGAGACCTGTTCCTGATCAATACTCCTCAAGATCTAGAGTGGTCCCAAGTCCTGGAGGACTGGGTGCTGGGGAGGAAAGCCCTATCCACAAATCCAGCTGTGGAGAGCACCAAGAAAGTCTCTGCTGCGGCCCTGTGCCCAGAAATCCCTGTCAGGAAGATAGAAGGCAAGGCTCTTCCCTGGGTTCTTGTCCAGGATGCAGCTGCAGCTTAGCAAACTATCCTCCAGCCCTGGGTGCACCGTCCCTCTGCAGCACTGGCATAAATGGGATGGCCAATCTGCTACGCATGAGAGATTTCCAGTCTTGGCTGAATGTTCCAAATCCACAATGACCTTTGTTCCAACAGTGAATGGTGTTAACCTCAACTTTCTGTGTTTGGGCTCCCTGCCCAGCTTTATGGTTAAGCGTTACAGCAATGTCTTTGCCGCTGCCCAGTTTCTCTCTTGGAAAAGAAGATCTCATTTCTGCAATGCTGCAGTTAGACCTATTTGACCTCTCCCTCTCTTGTGGATGCCCAGACAAGTCAGAGGGGGCTGGGCAAAGATGGGCAATGTCCTCACACCACAGAAACAGACAATTTACCTGATTGCCTGCACCATGCCACCTATGACTTCCTCAAGGCTTGCTCTTCAGTTCTGCCTGCACCCACAGTCAAGGTCAAGTTATGTTTTCCCTCCAACTCACACTGCAAACACCAGTGGTCAACCCTGAATGACCCATTCAGCCAGTCCCCGCTGATCTCTGGCCATGAGACGTGGCTCACCCCACACTGACCTTCAGAGCCACCTCCCTCCGCTTTGTTGTGGCTTTAGAAACCACTTGAGCATGAAAGCCCCGGGCACAGAAGTCCATCAGGGCAATTGTGCCCCAAATCCCACGTTCCTCATCTCTTACTCTATTGCAGCCCCTTTCTTCTGAACCATCCTGTTGGGGTTGTGCACCTCAGTCCTGCATAAAACAAGACATCTAATTCTCCATGTGAGTCCATGCCCTGCCTCTCAGTTAGGAGGATAAGCCTGGCCCTGTTAGTTTTCAGCTATTTTGGTTTAATGGCTGTCTTTCACTAGGTGTATGGGACAGAGTCTTGATCTTGCTTGGGGCTGATATTTCCGATCTGTAGGTAAAAGCAGTAATAAATAGTGACTCCATTAGTGCACCTAAACCTTAGCTACAAAGCAGTCACAGCTGCAAGCAGAACTAGTGCAAGCATTGAGAAAATACTGTTGAAGTGTTTCAGTTTCAATATAATTTCTGTATAGTAGGGTTGCAATGGGATTTCTTGAAGAATGTGTGTAGAAATTAAAAGCTCTTTTTCTAATAGATTCCTTCAGCTTTCTAAAGCATGTTTTTATTGGCATTATTTTAGAAGTATTTTTCTCCCCCTGTATGAAGCCTCTTCAGTCAGCTTCGGTTACAGATAGGAGTTTTAAAACTGAGGTTAAATATGATGGAAAACAGAGCACATTTCTACTGATGGCAATTCTTCATGCAGATTTGACCTTTGGGGGAAGAGGAAGGTTGTTTTGTAACCAAAAAATTCTCTTGCCAAAAATGTTGCCCTGGTAACTGATGCTGTAGAGAGCAGCCTGCATCCTTATGCTATCCATTAAAGAGAATCTGACTCAGGAGAGCAAGGAGTGGATGCTGGAGAGCTGTCTGGTGATGGCTGAGAGGGGCTGGAGATGCCACAGATGTCTGTGTGGAGAGGAGGGAGGAAGTGTGTGAGAAGAAGAGGCCAAGAGCAATGAGTGCAGGATGAGTGAGACCCACAGGGACTCAGGTGGTTTGAAAGATTGATAGGGGCAGAGATGACATTGGAGACTGTAAGGGCTTGGCAGCATCCATATGCATGGAGGGTCTCATGCCTCCCTCAAGTGCCTTCCTCAAGATGCAGTGATGTTTTGAGATTCCCTCCCTGCAAGTCCCTTCTGCACCTTGCTGCAGCAAAGATTGTTTTCTGGGCATCCCCTTTCCTTACCCCCCAGCTGTAGTCATGCCACACCAGCCTCAGCCCCACCTCCCTGGCCCCATCAGCCCCCACCTCACCAGTAATGAGGGAGGATGTGTGGTCTGCCTTTCCTGTGCTCCTGCGCTTCCCTCTGGATCCCAGCAACAAGTTTAATTGGAAAAAAACAAGGCTGACTTGGAGGCAAGGCAAGGAGGCAGGGAGAGCCTGTGCCAGCTGACACCATGATCGATTACCTGGAACTCCACCTGACACTGAAATTAGGGTTTTTTAATGATAGGCCGACTCTCCCTGGATGTGAAATTCAAATGATCTCCAAAGCTTCCCTGTGACCATCAGTCGCTGCACGCAGTGGTACACGCCACATGCAGGTACTTTGTCTCTGTCACTGCTGAAAGGACATTGTTATTACCAACAACTCTTTGTATTAACCAGTCTCCTACCTAATAGACAACACTTTACGTTCTGCACCGTTACCCAGTCAGGGCTGCTGTGTGCCTGAGAGACATACACTTCCCCTCAGCTCCCCTGGGGCAATGGAAAGCCAGTGCTTAAAAAGAGACACCAAAATGGAGGATGCACACACACCTTGCTCCCCTGCTGCCTGCTGTCTCTTGTGTCGAGGGGTGATTTTCATTTCTTCTCAACTGCAGTCCCAGAGCACAAACTGGTGGGGCTGGCTGTACTGGGATGTGCCAAGGTGCCTGGCAAGTAGGCAATTGCTGGAGCTGCTTTTGGATGAGAGAGGGGAGCTTTTCTTCCCACTGACATCTTTCCCATCCCAGGGCAAAACTGGGGGAGGCAATACTCCAGGCAGTTTTCCCCATCTTTATCATGCCTGGTGAGCCATTAAGGAAGTGCCTGGTGCACTGGTAGCCTCCCATGCCTGGACAGGGAGCAAGAAAAGCCATCCCATCCAAGAGTCCACAGTGTTGCTGAGCCCTGGTGTATCTCAAAGCTTTGGCACCTGTGTGGAGGGATTGTCACTCCTGGTGGAGGTTGTCTCCCAAGAGATTGTCCTCACCTTTTTTCCTCATCTCTTGACCACTTTTGCCTGGCCCTCTGAAAGGCAGAAGGAAGGTAACTGGTATGAGTGGGACAGACCAGGAACTATTCTGTGGCCATGACGTGAGCATTGACTGTCTTTTCTTACAAGAGATGAAAAGCAGAAAGACCAATTTTCTCTTCCTGATGGGCAAGGATGGAAAGGAAGTGATTATAAAAAGAGGAGATAAAAAAATGTTAAATAATGTAAATACAGCATAGAGAGCAGTAGCCTGTAAGCCATCATGCACTAAGCAGGATTTCCTACATCTTCTTCCTTTACTGAATGAAGATTTGGAAACCCACATGGAGGGAAGATGTCCTAACACAGTGAGTGCTGTGGTTATAGAGCCTTCTAACAGCACTGTGGAAGGCATCATCACCAAAGGGGGTCTTTGGCTGTATCATAACAGTGTCAACAAGGAGGGAACACAGATTCTGAATAGTGGAGATGCTGGAGGAAAAGAGAAAGGTCCTGCTTCCAAAACTGTTCACTGCAAATCCAGATTTCCTCCCATGGGAGGCACAGTGAGAAGGTTAGATGGGGACACCAAATGTTTCCAGCTCCAGCAGGAATTGCTTTGGGCTGTGTTGAATGAGAAAAGCTGGACACAGTGGGTCTGGACAGGACTGCAGGAAGCTATAATTCAGACCTTCTGGTTTGCCTCAACAAGTAAAGCACTGGATGATGACACTGATATTTTTTCAAAGGCTGACCTCTACAGTGCCCATTTCTTCCTTCAATTAGATACCAGCATTGGCATTTTTAACAATATACTCTATGTAGCCTCAGTTTCCCTTGGTTAAGAGATGTTTCTTGTATTTGATAACTTTTGGACATCTTTGATGAGGAAATGCTTATGAGTTGCATGGAAAAATGACATGTTCTCTCAGTGCTTCAACTCTCCCTCCCCATTTTACCTGTATTGTTGAAGGTTTCCTTTCCTTAAGTGAATGCTCAGCACCTCAGCTGCAACCTCAGCTCTCCTCTCTGGCCGTGGCTGGGGGCAGCTCAGACACCTTCGCTCTGGGAGGGGGTCTGTGGCAGAGCTGTATTTGTCACTCAGGGTGGTGTGGTGCTCTGGGAGGGCAGTGCTGTGCTTTAGTGGATGCCTCTGCCCTGTACTACCCCCAGCCAGCTCCGTGCAGCCACTGGTGCCCTCGGCAGCCTGTGCTGATTGTCCTCCAAGCCAGGTTCCTGTGGGAGCTGAGCAGAAAGGGGATGCATGCAGACATTGTTCCCTGCTTTCCTCCCTCGCCCAGTGAGCAGCCCCTAATCTGAGGGGCGTGCCAGTATTAATGCCTTTAATAACGACGGATCAGATCGTATGAAGAGTTTTAATTGATGTCTATATCCCTGGAAACATAAAAACAGCCATGCGAGCATCTTACCACTATTATTTTATCAAAGGTTTTGACGTGGCTGCTGCATAGGAGATGTCAGGGAAAAAATTCATGTCTGCAAGGCACAAACAGGCGAAGTAATGGGATATAAATCAAAAACAGTGAAAGGGGAAAGTGGTTAGTCACAAGATCATAGAGTTTTCACTAAAAGGGAGAGCAGTGAATTCTCAATACAAGCAGCAGAATGCATTCATTCTATGGTGCCATCAGCCCTTTCTCCCTCCTCGTCTCCAGTACCTCAACCCCCTGCCCTAAGGACACACAGCCCCCACAGGGCTGGCCATCTTAGATCTGCCTGTCTGGTCAGAATGGTACATAACATTTCTCTTCTTTGTCCTCTGCTATGTGTACAGAAGACATGGAAAGGGAGCCCAAAAACAGGGTTACAAATAACAGCCCCTTCTCTTTGGCTGGTCAAGAGTGTAGGTAACCTTTTGGTAGATTTGCTTACTTTGCATCACTTGGTGGTCTGTGAACACAAAAATGGTTCCCATTACAGAGGGGACAAACCAAAGTGTGGGAGACAAAGGGGCTGATAGGTTACTCTAGGCCGGTGCAAAGAGGAGGAAGGAAAGCATTAATTAAGTTCACCTTGTTTGCCTTGGGGTGACCTTAGGACACCTCCATGCAATGCCAGGAGGAGATCAGTTGTGAATCTGCTGCTTTTCAGTGACTACTTCTGACCTTTAGGATACAGGAATGGCTGGGACCCTTTTGATGGCTCATGACACTGTTTGACCATGTTGTCCCCTTTCCACAGCCAGAGTCCCACAGAGCTGATCCAGGGCAACCAAGAACCACCTGTGAGACCCTCGCAAATCGATCCTGCACTGATACCTTGCAAACCAATTGTTTCTTCTAGCCAAAGCGTCCCACGGGATGTTGTTCTGTCATGGGAAGATGGTCAAACTGGCCAACAGCTGGGAAGCCATGAGTACAGTGTGAGAAGTGACTGCCTTTTCCAGGGCACTGCTGAGAGGAAGCTTGCAGCATGGCTTCCTTGTCCAATTGCTTGGCTTGCAAATGTAAAAACCTGGAGAGGGGAGTAAAAGTGGAAGGAGGAGAGGAAAGGAGGAGAGGATGAAAAGGAGAAGAAACTGGTGGATAAAAAGAAGTCTGAAAAAAAGTAAGTGAAATATTCAAACTGGAAAGTGATATTATAAAAAACTGCAGGGAACACGCTTGAGTGCATTCAAATTTATTCAAACTCTGCATCTGACATTGATGAATGCAACAGCTTTTTCCACAATATGTAGAGCGCACAGGGCATTTAGGATTGCAGCATCCCTTTCACTGCAGCTGTCTGGGGGCCTGTTCTGAGCGCTGTGGAGACCCCTACTCTGGGCCCTGGCATGCCCCCTTAAAGAAGAGGCCAGGAAGCCATTTGGGAAGGAACAGAAAAACAAACATAGAAGAAGGATTTCAGCAAAAGATCATGGAGGAGAGATTTCAAGGCTAATCCAATCTTACTGTGTGTGAGGTCTTTATTTTTGTGGCAGGACCCAGTTTCTCCTCTTGCAGTGGTGAAAAGTTCTTTCCAACATGCATGAATCCATAGGAGGGGGGTTTTATAGGGATGAACAAAGTCACTGTCTTTCTGTAGGTCCTATTAAAAATTACCTTACTGTCTGTCATAAAATACCTCAGTGCAAATCTACTTTGCAAGCAGGGACTTCAAGATCCAATTCTCTGGTACCCAGTAGCAAAAAGATCTTGTGGTTCTGGCCCAACATAAGACCATGAACTAGTCATCTTCCTGCAGGGAGCACTCTTGCACCCTCTTTGCACGGCTCAGTAGCAGGCTGGCACCCCAAGCGATGACTTCTGCACTTTCCTCCAATTTCTCCTCCCCTTGCCTGGGAAGCATAGCAGCTTTTAGGAATAACAGGGTACAGAAGAGCTTGAGTCAATAACCACCTGCAACTGTTTATCTATAGATTTCATGCTTGCAGGGTTTTTTGGGAAGAGGATGGATGGAGTTATCTTTCTGATGGATGCTCATGGAAAGAGGTGCAAACCCTCCAACGTGCCAAGGAGGCATTGAACTCCCACTTTCTCTTCCACCTCTGGATGTGGACAGAGTTCATCTCTGCCGACTCACAGCACAGCAAGAATTTCCATGCACATGCCTTGTGGTACTGAAGCTGGCAGAAGGCTGGGAGGCAGCCTGGAAGACCTGGCACCCTCAGCAGAATTCAGATACTCATGGAGAGGGTGTGATTCCTTCCTTCCTTCCCTCCCTCCTAGTCTCTCTTCCGACAGACATTTTCTGAGACAATCTCTGAAATTTTTTTTTCTGTGTCCAAGGCTTTTATATCTTCAAGTTAGAAAGAATCTGATGTCTAGGACATAGGACACCTGAGTTCAGCTCCCAGATCCACAGCAAACTCCCTGTGTGGCTTGGGTCAGGTTACATCAATATTGCAGGCTAAATTCCCCACATTTGATGTAAGAGCAGCCTGGTGGTTTTTTTAACAAGAGATATTTTTATAGTGCCATCATTGCAGACTGTCATGTTTTCTCCAATGTCTTTCTGCTACTGTACTATATATAACACCTATAATTTCTGGTTTAGGCTGTTTTGTCTTTCACTTCTTTCTCCTTTCCTTTTCAAATCTTATCTCCTCTATGCTACTTTGGCTCCATCTTTTGCTCAGATGGAGACCACTCTGTCTGACACATGAAGAAGTTTGGCAATTCATTCTCCATGATCTGAGTGGGGACCTGGGAAACAGGGGTTTCCTGCTGTTTGCTCTCCAGGGTTCTGCACAGCTCCTATCTGAAGGGGCAGAATGCAGACCCGACTGGGCTCTGGCAGTCTCCCTACCAGAGCAGCCACCTGGGAGAAGAGTGGATGGGTCACTCTGTGGGGCAGCGCCAAATGGTGGGGCCCATCCTGGTGTGTGTGCTGAGATACTGGTGTACCCCAGAATCACAGCTGGACCAACCTGGAGGCAGTGGGAGCAAGGCCAGATCCCTACCAGAGGTTAGTGCATGAGGTCCTCACCTGAGCTCTGTCATAGAGATGGGCTGGACAGGAAGGGAATTGGTAGGGAAATGCCTCAGGAACACAGGCATGATGGGTTTTGAAGAGGGACCTTGGTCTGTGCAAGGTAATAAAGGAGTCCAAATTTGAGCCTATTTCCTCCAAGTTCAGCTTTTCTTTGGCCCATTGCTTCTAGCAAGGACCATTTCTAAATCTTTAGGAAGACCCTTGGTGACTGTTCATGGTGGTCTCAGAAGGCCACTTAGGCCAAGGCTAGACAGTCAAAAAGACCAAGTAAGAAGCAAGAAAGTCCACTGTGTCCCAGGAGTAGAACATCCTCGTAATGTCTCTCTGAGGGTGGCCTTGGGAAATTACACTGCCTTGCCCATGTCCTCAGGAGGACAACATCAGAGAGGCCACCTCTCCCCCTCCCACTGTTGAACTGTCTCTGCAGATGGGCAGGGAAGGCACTGCCAGCCTGGCATCCATGAGGTCCAATAAATGGTTTGAGGATATGTGCTGTGGCCTGACAGGGGAACCGAGAGCTTCTCTCTCTCACTGTCTCTCATTTTCTCTTTAGATCGTCGTCATGGTGTAAACAAACAAGCTAAACTCTGTGAGATTTACAGTGCCCAGCTTCGGTGGCTTCCAGTGCGGCGCAGTGAGATATTTCTGTACAGGCAGGCTAAGCACTTTCCATTTTATACCTCAGCGGCTTTATAGCATCTTAAGGATTTCTGTGCATGCCTGGCTTCACTCAGAGGGAAAAAAATCAAGCTTGTAAATAAATACTAAATATATATGAACAAAAAAGACAGAAGGGAAGCGAGAGGGACACACGCACACACACACGCGCACGCACACTTACCCACACTGGCAGAGGGAAGCAGAGAGGAGATGCAGAGATACAGGGGGCTGAATGAGAGATGGAGAGACAAGAGATAAAAAAGAAAGAGCCAGCTGAGCAGCAAGCTGAGGACGGGCTCTCCTCCACCACAGCCAGATGGAAAGAAAATAAGCCAGAGTGAGCAGCTTTCTGGCAATTTGGGGAATATTAATTTCCCATCGGGTCAGATGAATGGCTGCGCCTGAGGTTAAGCCAAAACAGCAGGTGAAGGTGGCACCCCCATTGGGCTGCTACCCCTGTTCTCTGCCCTCTTCTCATTCTGCCTCTCTGCCATTTGACAAGTCCTCCCTGCAGTCAGATCTGCTCCTGCCCCCAGATCAGGAGCAAGCTCCCAGGAGCAGAAGCTGCACCTGGCTCTGCAGGGCTCCTGCTCTGGTGGCTCCTGGGCTGAGCCACCCTCCTGTGCTCAGTTCCAGTGGAACAAGAGTGGCAGTGTTCTTTCCTCCCATTTTTGAGAGTAACCAGGTTTTCTTTCTCACCTTTGGCAGCAGGACAAAAATACAGCCTTTAGCCTGAAGCAGGATCCCCGTGGGTGTCCGGTATCCCCAGATTTCAGTGCTGGTTTAGGTAAGGTATCCCCAGAACCCCACTATATATCTTCTCTGTCTTTGATACCTGCAGCCTTTTCCTTGAACACTTGCTGCCTAGTGAACTCCTAGAAATGAGCTCCAAGGCAAGCTTTTTGTGCCTTGTGTTTTGTTTTGGTGTTAGCATGTTTAATGCCCAGTCAGGATCTTTCACCTGCACCTATAATATGGAAAACAAGCTCAAGGGCCAGCTGCATATGGCAGGACACAGCAGCAGGACAGGTTTCCTGTAGGATCCTCTGTCAGTCCCAGCACTTAGCACCAGCTCCACAGCCCTGATACATGAACATAAACCTCCTCCATGCTTTCCAGTGCCAGATCTCACTGCACCATATTGTCCCACCACTAGGGTTGGGGCAGTGAAAGAAGTGACCTCACAGTGGTGGCACACGGAATCATTGCCAGAGATGGGAGCCAAAGCTTGATTTCTGTAGACCTGCTAATGTGTCATCCAGGGGGACCACACCACATGCTGGGTGACATGCAAGCTGACAGCTAGCATGTTTAATAGAGCTGTTGTAGCTCTGCATGGCAAATGGCAGCCTGCATGAAATCTGAATGTGGGCACCCTTACACCCTGGCCGAGCTGAGTCGAAGGAGCCCTGGGAATAAGGGCTGTGGCCACAGATTTTCCATACAAACAAGGCCAGTGTGAGGATAGTATGTCTGCCATGGCTTTTCTGTCACTTGCCTCATGTGGTTTCCCTTCCTCAGTCCTGGCACATGCTGACCTTTCCTGATGTTGGGCTGGCTTATCACAGCAGGAGGTCTGTGTGCTCCAGCTTTTAACCAGGCTGCTGCTCACGTGAGCATCCAGCACAGACTAAATGTGTGCATTTGGGTAGCAAAACTCTCTGTCCACGATGCAGAGGGACGTGTACTGCCCCGCTGACCTGAGGTGACACGGATGCCAAGGAGATGTCAATTCACTCTTCCCCAGGGAAAAGACTGCATGCCATGCAGCAAATGCAAGCAAATGCCTGCTGCTCCCTAGCTTTCCCTTGAATGATCTGTCCCATGGAATGTTGCTCATGAGGCTCCCTGAAGTAGCTGGGCCAAATTTTGGCCTTTGCATGTTGCAAAAATGCTTGTGCAAGGCTCTGCTGGTGGAGCAATCCCAGGCTTGAGTGTGGCTGGCTCCATCTCCAGGTGTGAGCCCACCCTGCTGTGCTCCCAATGCCAGCTCTCTGCTGCTGGCCTCCTGCCCAGAGCAGAGGGGCTCCTGGGCCAGGGGAAGGGACTGTCTCCCCTTGGGTCGCTGACAATTTCTCACCATTCTCTCCATGCCCAGGACTCGCTTCCCCTTCTCAGATATTAAGTATTCAAACCTCATTTACATCCTTATTTTTCAATTTGCTGCCACAGTAGTTTAATTTATTCTATATAATTTCTTTTTCTGAGGGGACATTAATCATTGCCCTGTGCTTTTTGGCGCCTGTGGGATATGTGTGTGTTTTTTTTTTTTTTAAATCAATAAAATAAAGCAACCTTCCTTCCCTCTACCCACCCCCCCACTCCTTCCCACCCCCAACATGCCCCTTTGCCGGAGGAGAGAAATATCATTTCTCCATCCGTTTTTTTACCCCCATTGTTTCCTTCATTTTCAGCCCAAACAGATTAACTTGTCTTTTTTTTTTATTTCTGATGAAATGCTGTGTGAATAGGGTGTCTGGGTGGGGAGAGCTTCTGGCTGGTGCTGCCCACTGTGTCACTCGAAGGGCGGGTTTAGGATGACGTCCCTGCTGAAATGCTGAAGCCCAGAGCCTCTGGAAGGGAAAATTTGGAATTTCCAGAGCCAGGCCTTGGAAGGAACGACCCCACTTTTCGGGCAGGGATGACTGGTCAACTGGGGAGGATGCAAAATCACCCAAAGAACTGAAAACATGTAGCCTTGAAGAGAAGGCAATGTCTGCCATGACATTCTAAGGAAAAAAGAAATATAATCATGGGGAAAAAAGACAAAGGAGACAGTCTGAAGGGGAAAAAGAGAAAGAAAAGCAAAAACCAATAAAAAGGAAAGACAAAATAATTTGGGAAAGAGAGAAAGACCACAGTGCCACAGTGCCACAGAGCTTAATGGCTTTTCCATTTGACTCTAGCTGATTCAAACACAAGGAAGAGTGGTTTGTTCTCCAGACTGAGCCCAGTGTGCAGCTCACGGGGCACAGGCTGCTCTGCCATGGGGTGTGTGACACAGTGGTGTTGCAGCATTGTGGGGACACGTGTGGGGACCCCCAGGCTGCACAGCACAGGCCTCCTGCAGGGCACAGCATCACAGGCTCCCCCGCCACACACTCCAGGTTTTTGTCCATTATAGCTGCTTGCTTTTGTTGTTATGTAATCTCCGATAATGAAAGTCCAGTTTGAAGAGGATGCTTAATGTGGTATTAGTCAGTTGAAATATAAGTGTAAATTACATGCCTGCAGCTAGAAAAAAATGGTTACAGCAGAAAACATCCCTCTTTAGTAGCACAGTATAATCAAGAGAGCTGATCAAAAAAGAATTTTGATGAACCAGTATTCCATTGGAAAATGCAGAATCCTCCAAATTGAACCATTTTCTGGAAATGTTAAATGTTGACTGGAATTCTTGGCAGAAGTTTGAACTGACCCAAAATGCAATGGATTATTTGGTTTTGCTTTTCTCATTATATTTATAAGCTATTTTGTTTTTTCAATGCTATCAAAACAAAAACTTTAACATTATTTTCATGCCTCTGCATTGAATTTCCTTCAGAATTAACATTCTGTTCTGCCCCATTCTGTCCACTTCATTTTTCATTTCACTTCATGATGAAAATAAATGTAGAAATAACAGAATTTCCTGTAAGCTGGAATTTCTACTTTTCTATCAATTTCTAGAGATCAGCAATTCTAGGAGGCAATGGAACATTTTCCCCAATGTTATGACAAGGCAGAAGTTGTTGGAAAATAATTATCGAAAAGTGTCTAGTTATTGTAGAATAGGCAAAGTTCTGAACCATCTCAAAAAAAAAAAATAGGGTTAAACATAGCAGGTTTGTCTACACTGATTTCCAGAGCCACCCATGCTGTGGAGGGAATTGCCATGTAAGTGTATGGCCTCAATCACATCATTTGGCAGACTTCAATCAATGATGCTGATGGAAGGAGGGGAGAGGCTGCAGCCCTCATGCCCCACCAGCATAGGCGTTGCTGTCCGTACGTTTCTGGGAGTTGTGTCTGTATTGTTGGTTTGCTGCCAGTGTTTTCCTGTGAATGTCTATCTGTAACATACTTGAAAGGTTTATATGGAGGTACATGGAAGTGTTTTGGACATGTAACAGAGAAAAGATGAATTCATCCTTGGCTTGCAAGAAGCATGAGCTCCATCACCCAGCCATGAGCAGGCTTGCACTAAAGACCACCGGAGCAAATCTAGAGCTCCCATTTGCCTCCCTGAGGTCCAGGTTCAGGCTGGCAGTGCAGGACTCCGCTGTGTGGTATCAGAGATGGGCACCCTCTGACTAAGGTGTGCACCAGCCCCCTTGAAACCCTCAGGGCCCGAGGGTGGCACAGACAGATGCTGTGAGCTGGTTTTGATGAGTGTGTCATGGCTCCAGTCCAAACCGCAGTTCCCTCCTGGATCCAGGTGATGCTGAAAGAGCAGCATGTAAATGACAGTGAGCTTGTCCCCAGCTCTCCTGTGTACCCTGGAAGAGCAATTGCTTCCAGTTGTGGACTATGAGCTTACAAACACTCACACAGTCCTGTTCCTGCAGTTTGGACTGGGCTCAACATGCTGTCACCTGAATTTGAAGCAGACCTCTTGCAGGACACCCACCTGAGCACTGCAGGATGCCCCAGCCGGGGTGGTCAAAGTGTCTGGCCACTTGTTCCTCTGAGGAAGGAACTCTTGGAATTCAACACTTGCATCTGTGTTGCAAGCATTTTCTGTGCCTTTGTAGCTGTGCTTATGTTTCTCTCTGGTGCCTCAGGGAGCACTCTGTGAAGCTGAAATAATGTAAGATCTGTTCTGCTCAGGGTGTTTCACTCCCTGGATGGTAGGAATACTACAAGAAGACCAGATCTTGCAGTATTTCAGCCCCATAAGTGGCTCCTTGAGGCAAAGAAAGACTCATGAAGAAGAAACACAAATACAAATACTAAGATATTTGGGTTCCCAGTGTGATCTTTCTTCCTCTTCTGCTGTTCATGTACTCACTGGTATCCATGCAAAAAATAGAATAAAAAGAACCACCCTACTCACCAACCAACTATATGTGAAGTGGATATTATGGGATATGGCTAATGATTCCATAAAATACTTCCACATACACATACAGCAGAGGCATAGATGGGACAAAACAAATATCAAAATTTGTCTGTGATTTTGCCATAAGATATGTGTGGGTTGGGGCCCAAATGCATGATATCGCAGACAAAAGCCAACTCATGTATGTTCATACACAGAACCACCATGGAGCATCTTCACATGTGTGTCCTGAACTGCAGCCACAAGCATGGCAAAACCAGACTGGAACACCCCCAACAGCTTGGGAATTTGGACATGTACATGTTGGAGTGTGTCTTACAAAATGTGCATAGGGGCATAATGAAATGCACAACGATCATGGTATACAGGACACATGTGTCAGAAATCATATGTTCACATGTGTGCTGCTGAGCAGAGGAGGGAGCAGCCAGCAGGGGTGCTGGAGGCCAAGATTTGCAAAGCTACTTAATCTTAACTTCAGAATTTACAACTTGTATGAGGAAAAAAACCCATCTTTTTGCCTCCTGTTCTGCTCTGGGGCTCTCTTTGATAGCCCAGCTGCATTTGGGACATCAAAAGCACCAATATGGGAGGATATGGGGAGTTGTCTGTAGGCCAGTTGTTTGGTACAAGGTAAACCCAAATCACATGTTTCTCAATATCCTGGGTCCTTTTTCTGGAACCTGCTTCCCTGTGTTGGGCTGGACAGAGTAAAACACAAGCGGGACTTCAGGGCAGGAAAAGTACAAGACTGGAGCATTAAGGTACAAGCCTGTGTCTGGGAAATGGTTCTTCCATGGACATTTCTGAGAAAATGAGTGCTTGTTCAGAGACAGGGAGGGACTGGACCTTCTATGAAAACAAAAGAATGGTGTAAAGTGCTAGAAAAAAGGACACCCTTTTTTGGAAAACCCACATTTCTCAGCCAGAACTTCTGTTCAGAGGGACGGTTGGCTTTTTGCCTGCCAGTTTGGCATGCAGAGCTACTGTGGTGAGTTGTATGTAAGATACTATTTTCCAGCCAGGTTTGTTCTTGGCTGTACTTCCCTTTCATTTGTTCTTTGTAATTTGTTCTTTTCCTCTTTGAAACATTTTAATTGCCTAATCAGTTTGCAGAGTCATCAGCGTGTGAGGTAGCAGTCTCTCTCACACGTACACGGGCCTTCCTCCCCGAGCACGGACCTGTGAGTGACTGAGGTGAGCAGTAGCACCACCTCTAAGGCATGGAGGCAAGGACCAGACTGCACAGCAGCCAGAGAAGGCAGTGATGCCCATCCAGATGTCAGACAAGCTATGGATGTGGAGCTGATTTGTGTGGTGGGACACTGAGCAGTGGGACACTGATGTCCCTGGCTCTGTGGAGCTGCACACCCTGGACACACAACAGGGCTGAAGAAGATGCTCTGGCATCTTGGTGCCTCCTTGCAGAGGGGATAGGCAATGTGGATGTGTAGGTGCTCTTCTGGAAGGAGAAGGAGGGGCTCTGATAAAGAAGATCCATGCCAGTCTGCGATAGGGATTTGAACTTCACAGGATGACTGTGTTGGCGAGGCACAGCCCTCTGTTTGCACAGGGCTGGGTGGTGCAAACAGAGATGCTTGCTGCTGCTGTCCAGAGACAACCTTGGAAATTTCCTGGAATTCCAGGGCTAGAGCCAGCCCCTGCTCTGGGGAAGGTGGATGCTGCGTCTCAGTCCATAAAGTCCCCAGAATGGGAGAAAGGGGCGAGAGACACACAAAGTCAGTAGTAAAAAGAAATGAAAGTCGGCAGCTTGCCACAGCGGAGTGCAGACTCTGCAGAGCTGCCTCTTTTATTGGCGCCCAGACTGGAGGGAGGTTTATGCTCTCAAACAAGCCAAATTGGAAATGGAGCATAGGCCAGAGCCCTGCAAGCAGGCTGCCCCTGGTGCCAGGAAGGGTATGTGGACACCTGAAATCCTCTCCTTTCCCTCACCTTTCTCTTCTCCATCTTACCTCCTTTCCACCCCTTTTTCACTGTCCCTCTTCATGTCTCAAACCTTCCCCTTCCCATGGCCGGGCTTGTCCCCCAGTGCTGACTTCCCCAACAGCTCCTGCCATGAGCTAATACTGAGAACCCCTTTGGGTGGTGGGGATTGGCCAGTTTGCTCAAAGACAGCTGGTCTGGGTGGCCCAGAGAGGTTGGGAGGAGGTGTGTGTGGCCCTCTCTTTCGACTGCTTTTCTGCTAAATGCAGGAAAGCAATCTGCATTACAGCGACAATGTGTTGCATGTCTGTCCTCACGTTTCTGTCATCCTGCTATTAAGAAGAGAGGAAGTGTGCAAAACATAGAAGAATCAGAGCAAAGAGCAGACATGATGTTGAAGGCATGGAGAGGAAACCCACCGCCCATGGACCTGGCACATAATCTAGCATGGCAAGTGCTGGTTAGCAGCTGGATGCCAGCTATGACATGAAAATAATTTGCTCATTAATGCAAAGCTCAAAGTCATAAAGGCAATAGGTGAGGAGAATTGGGTGTTCATTCCTCAGCAAGTTCCCCAGGTCTGTGCTGAGCAGGGCATGGAGATCACTGTGATGCTCCAGGATCCAGCTCTGATGTGCTGAGTCTGTTCCGTGACATCCAGGTATGTCAATGAAAGAGCACTAGAGACTGAAGATGAGAGATCAGTCACCAGCTACTCTGGGGACCTGAGCTCTTTTCTCCTCTCCAGCTGATTTTTTTTCATGTAATTTCATTTATCCAATGCCTCAGTTTGCTGCCTGCAAAAAGCCCAAAGGGATTATGACATCTGTTGTCACATTAAAGTGCAGTCTTGACTATGAGAAGGTCAGGTACCATGGTGGGACCATTTACAGTCTGAAACAATGCTCCCATCCCACATGGTGCTCTACAGCCTTGTTTCATCTGCTGGGAAAAGGTCCTGCTAAAGTCAGCTCGGTGCTCATGGACTGTCTTCCAGCCAGCATGCAGGGAAATTGTTTGCTCTCTTTCTTTCCTCCGATTTTGGCTGTTGAAGCAAAAACACATAATAAAGTAAAGAGGGTTTTAATGACAATCTGCCGGCATGTTTAATATTCCAGCTTGAGGAATGATCCAGTTATGTACTGGAGCCAAGGGAAAGGATGTCATTACTTCCAGTGCACACTGAATCAATGTCTTTGCAAAGAGAAGCAAACATCACAAAGGACCTGGCTGCTCACCACTGACCCACAAAACAAAGCCACTGCTCCAACAGAATACTGAGCTTTAGATTCGGGGCTTGCTCTCCTGTAGTCACTGTGTTACAGCTCCATGAAGAAGGAAGAACCTGCGTGTTCTATGCAGATTTATTGAGTTATTTCTTTTCCCCTGCAATGCTCAATAAGGTTTTTTTTCTGCTCAGGGAAAGGTACACAAAGTTTTTTGTACAAAACCTTGGCATTCCCCAATTCAGGTCTGAGAGAGAGATTCAGATGTATGCTTTTGCTGCACTTCTTTGTAGCTGAGACTCTCACCACATCTGCTGGATTTATGGCCCCAAATTGGCTCTCTCATCCAGTAATCCTTCCTGTGCACACAAATATTTGGACAACTCTCATTGTTTCAGAAGCAGACTAGCCTGTGTGGCTCCACTGACATTACCTACTCTGCCAGGCAGGTGGCTGCAGAGAAAACAGCTTATTTATACAGTGCATTGGAATGACAGAAGTGGATTCTTGATAGCAAAGAGGATGAGGGACCCCTGGATACAAGGACCAGTTGCCCTTTTCAGCCCAACTGGCAGCAGATTCTAGTTGGCTCTGGCCATCAAATCAACACTGCATCTGCCTGGGGCAGAGCTGGACTTTGAACTGACTGGAGGGTGAATCCCGGGTACTTGTCGGGTTCCACTGCTTCCAAATACAGGAGGTGAGGCAGAAAATCAGGTGAAGAACCTAAAGGTTGTAATAATGTCTCAGAATGCAAATAGAGCTTCTAAAGAACTGAAGCTCCTTGTGGGGCAGAGCCAGAGACCTCTGGCAGCTGAAAACTTACTGACTGTTGAAAGTTTCCCAGCATTTTGGAGTCAGGATTTGAGAGATAGTTAGATTTTGAAAGTAAGAAAAATCACAGCAGGAACGTAACTGATTCATAGCGTTGAATCCTTGTCCGAATGGAAACAGGTTCACGAGGCCAGATGCTCAGACTCCAAGTGACAGCAGGGTTTATAGCTAAGTTGGAGAAAGGAAAGGTCAGCTTGGGAGACAAGCCACGTGAACGCCTGCTATTGTACTTGTGGGTCACAGGCAAAAATATCAAAGAAAGGGCCTAGCTTAGGATGCCAGTGAAGACAGGACCCCTCTCTTTCACTTTAAGCCAAAGTTGAGCATCTGCTTTTCCCCAGGTGCTCACATCAGCCTGTCTCCTTTGCAGGGGCCAGGGGCCTGGTGTAAGCCAAGGTGGCCTGGCTCCCTGCAGGAGCTGTGCTGTCCTGTGCTAGGGGTGCAGCCCAGCAGATCTCACACAGGGGCAAAGCTCCTTTCTCTCCTAATCGAGCAGGTGGTACCAGCCTGGTGTTTCAGGCGTGCTACCTCCATTCCCAAGCACAGCTGAACTCCTCATGCAAGGAGACTTTACAAGACCCATGAGAGATACCAAAGGCTGACCCTTGCTGTCATTGGGAGGGAGGAACTTTCTGGTTACCTCTAAGCAAAAAGGACAAAGCATTTTAAGATATATTTAATAAAACAAAACACACACACACACAGAGGGAGAAAAAAAAGGAAAAGAGGCCAATGCATAGGAAGGTAATGTGTTCATTTGAATAATGGGCAAAATCAAATTAATTCTACATTAAATAGTTCTGAATAAAGGGTTTAAGTCAGCAGTTTCAAACTTGTTTTCCTTAATTACTTTCCGTGTTTAATGTCATTAAGAAGATTAAAAATTCATTAACAAGAGTAGTAAAGTGGCAAATCAGTAAAGCTATCACTCCAGGTTAAAAACTACGCTGAGGTTGACACTTTGTACACTTCCACAGGCGTTGTGTAGAACGCTCCTGGGGAGCTGGGGTGGCTGTGGGGAGTCCTGCCAGCCCCCTCCTGCTGGGCCAGCCAGGGAGGCAGTCAAAGGGCCAGCCTCGGCTCGAGGTGGCAACCAGTTTAACCATTAACTAAGCAAGACAGAAGGCAGCATTTAGCAGAAGGGCAGCATGGACCATGAAAAGTGCAGCAGTGTAACCCCTAAATATGGCTAGCATCACAAACAGACTCAAGCATGGAGAATGGCAGGTATTATAGAGCAGTAGGGCGTGCTAAGGCAATCCAGCTGCTTGATTGGCCTCATGTCCTGAGCCCTCTGAGTGGGAAGACTCGGAGGGCACTGAGCACCAGGGAACCACCAGGCTGGCCTGTGGGGATCAGGCAGGATGAGGAGAGAGATTTGGGGTATTTTTTCCTCCTTCAGCCTTAAAGCATGCAAATATTCCTGGTCCCTAGGAGTGGGTACAGCTTGAGAGCGTAGTAAGGCTGCTTGTTTAGGGAGTGCAACCAAAGCACACAACTCCATCAGCTTTGTGAATCCTGCCCATAGCTGCACTCTCAAGGAGCCTCAAGGTGCTGGATGACACACAGATCCCACTGCAGCCCATCCCAGGCAAGTAAGAGATCATCTTCACCCAAGAGCTCTGATTTAGCTAATCCTAGCAGGTGAAAGGCTCATGGAGACATGAACCCCAAATCGCCCAGCAGAGCTGTGCCATGGGCAGAAAGCAGAGACTCACATCTCTCCCTAGTCCAATGCAGCAGTCAGCTGGTGTCACCCCACAGCAGCACTGCAAAACTGGCAATGCTGGCCTTGCAAAACCAGCCTCCAGGAGTCATGACATCAGCTGTTTTAAAATGGTCTCATTGTATCACTTTTGTTCTCTATTTCTTGAGTTCTTAAGGGGTTTATATTTATATTTATCTCAAAAAAGCTCCGTTCTGGCAGACAGGATCACACAGCAATGAGCCGCACACAGCAATGAGCTGCCTGCAGCCCGACACTTGAATCATGGGGGCTCCCAGATTTGGCCATGTCCTACCCCTCTGATGTGCAGCACACAGTGGGAAGGTTCTGGTCTCCTGGGTTGTGAGGTGCAAAAGCTGGGATTGCAGAGCTGTGCATGGGAGAGGGGATCAGAAAGCCACAGAGGTGTGGTATGACAGAGCAGCATCCGTGCTGCCCTGGCACCTGGTAAAGCACACAACTGTCAGTGCCTGTCAGCAAAGAGCTGGTTCCTAAACGAGACTGCCCAGACCCTGAGAGCATATTTATGGTGTGGAAGAAGGCATTACAGGCAACCTTGCCCCTGATAAATCACAGTTGTACTAATTACCAAAGAAGAGGAACCGCCTTGCTCTTAATGGGTCACAGCTGTGACTAACAAAAATAGGTGTGATAAAAGGCGTAGGTTGGCTGGTCAAGGAGGGCCCGAGGAAGAGAGCTTTGCAGGGGTAGAGGAGCCCTGAGGGAGAAGGAAAGCTCCAGAGAGGCACAAAGAAGAATGAAACAAGGAAGAGAGCTACTGCTGTAAAAGATCAGCTGTGAGGTTAGTCTGGGTCTGATGGAGCTGGAGCCTGCAGACATAGTTGAGCTAGCTAAGGCCTATGGTCAGAGTCTGCAAACTAATACTTGCAGTCATAGTACAGCAGGAGATAACCAGCAGTCAGTCTGCAATTGCACCCTACAGTAGGAGCTTGCTGTAATTGGAGTCAGGATGGCTAAGCTGTAAGGAAGAATAAACTGGGGCCCTTTTCACGTTGTTAAATGTCTGTGTCCGGGCTCATTTCTACCCCTAATGGGAGGTCTACTGCAATATATTATTATCCCCAGTTATTAGGTGAAGAAACTGAGGCACAGAAGAGCAACTGACAAGCACTGCTCAATGCCATGGGGGAAACTGGAAGTAACATCTTTCTGCCTTAACTTCCACATGCTTGTTTGCAGATCAGGCTTTAGCAGCATCACTGTTATCTGGGGAAATTGTGGAGTCCACTTGGGAAAAACCATTATTTGAGTTCTGAAGGTGTAAGAAGTAATAGAGGTAGTAGAGGGAATGAAAAAAACCCCAAATCATTGGACACAAATGTGTCACTAAATCTAGGGACATACATGAGGTCCCAAGACATGCAGGATAAAGGGATATCCTCAGCTGAAGGCAGTGGGAAGTCTTTTACATGTCATGCACCAATCCCTTTTGCCTGCCCCCACGGAGCTCCTGGGAGCCACCCCACACACACTCCAGAGCCCTGCTGTGCTGCAGAAACAAATCCCAAATTGTGCTGAGTTTACATACATGTCCTAAGATGCTCTGATCAGCCAAACCAAGACAGTAGGGATCTGTGGGTTGCTCAGTGACTGAATTTTCTTCTTTTGCTTAACATTAAACAACAAAGGTTTGACTTCTTTCTGCTTAGTTTTGGAATGGAAATGTTTTTGTCTTCTGTTTCCAAATTTTCCTCAGATCAGGAAGTACTAGTCCTGCTCTGATGATCAGTGAAACAGAAAAACACATTTCCCCCCTATTTTTTCCCAGCTTTGATGAGAGGCTCCCATCTGCAGGGCCACACGTTTGTCCCGCTGCTCCCTCCCAGACACTGCAGGATCAAGCAAAAGCCCATTCTCACCACATCTCTTTGTTCCCCGGGGAAGTCACAGCAGCCCTGTTTTGGGAGCAGGTGGGAGGAGGGAAGGACCTTTTTATTTATTTTTTTGCCCTCCCCTTTTATTCTTTTGCAAGCTTTAATTATCGCAGGACTGAATTTGAGCTGTTCCTGTCTTCTTCCTTCCTTCCCGGACAGCATTTCTAACAAAGGCCTGTGGTTTGAGTTTGAGGGTTTTTTTTTTTTCCCGTTTTCTTTTCCCCTCCAGAGATCTAAGGCCTGTAATGAGATACCAACACCCTCTCCTTCCTACAGCCCCCAAAACAACCCCTCCGCCTGGCCAGCCCCTCCCTGCGCAAAGGCTCCAGCATCCCCTCCCGGGAGAGGGAGGGCACCCGGTCCCAGTGCGGGGCTGCCGGCCCTTGCCGTCCGTCCTGGGAGGTGAACCCGATAGAGTTACAAGGGAGAGGAGCTTGCAAACTGCCTCTGCTTTGATGAAGCTACGTTTCATTATCTCCCTGTCCCCCAAGTCTTTCTACAGTGAGAAAGATCTAATGTCGTCTAGGCTAATTTATCCCTTTTATTTAATTCCTTAACCTGTGCCTAAAACTCTGGTCACATTATCACCCATCTCTCTGTCTTCTCCCAGTGAAATGCAAGGGCAGGAGTCTCTGGGTGCCCTTCTTGCTCCCTGTGCCCCGGGTCAAATCCTGAGATGTGAAGCCAGAGGGACTTGAAGCGTACATCACCACCAGCCTTTGTCAAGGAGATAAGGTGCCTAAAGACACCTGGAAGTTTGGCTCCCATGGCTCCATGCCTACCTGAGAGAGTTGCCAGGAGCAGTCCCTGTGCTCCTCGCCACCCCAAGTGTGGCTACACAACCTGGGGCAGCTGGGGAGGAAGACAGAGAGGAGCAGGATTTCTCACTCCAACACCTCCTTGCCTTCCTCTCAAAGTCACCTGTCCCCAGGTGCCTCTCTTTACCTGGAGGGACTTGGTGGTTGCTGAAATCCTGTTACAGTTTTGGATTGGGAAGAGAGGGAAGTAGAAACCTGTAAGCTGTTTTATTTGGCTATTTTCCTTGTAGCAGAGGAGTGCTGCCTGGTGCCAGAGGGCTGCATATTCCCAGGGCACAGGGGAAGAGCTGTGCCTGGGTGCAGCCTGATGCCTAAGCTGCCTGTGCTCCCACTCTCCTGTGAGGTGCAGAGGCTGGGAGCAATCACAGAGGGAAGCTGGGATAGGGAGGGTGTAAGGCAGGAGAGCATCCCTGCTGTGGCTCTGCAGCCAGTGCACGTAGGGGAGCAGCCGTGACTGCCCCGCTGCGGGTGCCCTGCCATGAGCCCAGGGGTTCAGAACAGCTCAGAGTGGAGCACAGTCCAGTGTGCCGTGGAGGTGAGATGGGATTCTGGTGATCTGCAGCTGCTCTGGCCATGGATAGGGACTTGAGGATAAAACCACACAGGGAAGCCAAGCCTTTCCCCTCATCTTCTCATCATCCTCCATGAGGAGGAGGGCACTGGAAAAAGGTGTTGAGCAAGGGGCTGTTGTGCAGCAAGGAAGGGCTGGGGGAAAAGAGCTGAAGGAGGGGAGGAGAGCAGAGCAGTTGCTCGGCTGCCTTGAGCCAGAGCCTTTTATGGACGTGCAAAGGGATGGGAATATGGAGGATCAACATTGTCTTCTCCAAAGAAGAAAAGGAAAAAAAGAAGAATGCAGAAGGAAGACAAAGGGAAACAGGAATTGTTGGGAGGAAAATGGGGATGCTCAGGGATTGAAGCAGGCTGGGGTCCAACTTAATAAGAAGCGAACCAAAACAAAACCCAAACAAAAAGTGACTGGAATTGGTGGTGGGCACCCCCTCCCCCAGGCAGCCATCCCCAGAAGGCAGTGAAGCTGCCTTTTCAAACAGCCGCCTCACAATAAATTCATGGCAGCCAGGGCTGGGAAACAGGCTGCTGCAATTTAAAGGAAGCGTGGATTTGCATATTGAATTAAAATTAAGAGCTAATTATGCAAATAAATTATGACATTTGGCAGGAGAATTTGCTTCAAGATCATTTATTACGTTCTTTTTATAACAGTGCGAGCGTTTAACGGTCAAAGACAATATTTTAAAGGAAAATTAACGCAAGATTATTAACCTAAAAACAATTCCACATTAATGAGATGTATTTCTCTTCAACTTCTCACACCTGGCTGCCTATTGATGCCCAGCCAGGACTGTCTCTTAATAATTGGCATTTTTTTTGCAGGCAAATATTGAATGAGGTGGTGAATGTTGGACAGACTCACTCAGGAAAATTCCTTCAGGGTTTTAGCTTGCTGGTCTGTAAAGGAAAGTTGTGAAGGTCAAACATGTCTCATGTTGTTCTGTGCTCTTGTACTGACCAGGTCTGGATGTGCCTGGGAGAAGACACTGTGCTGTCTGCCCCATCTGCATGAGAATAAAAGCTCCCCAGCTAAAATGTGTGAAATTGCTTTTTGGGAGAGGTATAATGCAAAAGTCTTAGCCATTTGTGGTCATTAAAGATCCCGTTCCTTTTTCCCCCCCAAGATCAGGGTTATTAACCCCAGTGTTTTGGCTCCCCTCCAGCCCAGGTACTGCTGCCTTCCCCTGGCCCTCCACTGGGACTCTCAGGTGGGGCAGACTCTGCTCTTCCCTTCCTGGAACACTGGTGTGCCAGCCAAGCACTCTCCCAGTGGCCAGGATCCTTCCCATGAGGAGAATGGCTTTGGGAGGGCCCCACACTGGGGCCTTCAAAGGCTTGCTGGAACACTGAGGGATCCAGGTGCCTACAGGACCCAAAAGTTGCCCATTCCCAGCCATCACCTGTTACAAACCTCTGGCCCAGGTCCATCACACACAACTGAGGTGGTTGTCTACAGTCAGGGGGGCAGTTGTCTTTCTAGAGGATTGACTCTTGTTCAACTAGGAAAGATGTCCAACCATTTGGTTTTTTATTTGAAAGTAGCTTTAAAACAGAATTCGCAGGAAAGGCAGGCTGTACTTGTGTTCCATCCAGTGCTCTTGCTTTGCCTCTCTTTTTTCCAGGTAGAATGCTGGGGAACTGGGAGGTTGTGTTTGCAGCCAGGTTATAGGAGCAGTTGTTGGGAGTTATGGGAGAGCTGTAGCCAGGAATGACTAGAGGGGAACAAATTACATGGTTTAAGAAGTAAGAAAGAGTCTTTGTCCAAGGTGGTATGTTGCAGCCTTGCTGAGGAAGAACAGGGTGATGTGTTACACACCCTTCAAACACTTTTACTAGTCTTGGCCTCCAGTGTGGCTGTTGCTCACTGTGATCTGCACACTGCTAGGGCAGGGTGGGATGTGAGGACTTGGTTCTGGAGTTCCCTTTTGTTCAATTTCTTTACCCCTGTTTCTCAAATGCTCCCTTACAAAGCTGTCTGCCGTTGTTATTGCTGGGTTTTCCAGAATCCCACACCCTGCTAAAAGCTTTAGAGGACTTCACCCAGAGGTTAAGGGGCATTTCTCTTCTGAGGCTGCTGAAAGTCTGTCTTTCATGATTCTCCCACACCCATTCTCAAGGGATTTTTCTCCTCTCAAGTTCAAGGTGGAGAGGACATTCCCTGCTAAATAAGTCCTGGCACACAGCGCACGATGATGTGCGGAGCCAACCACAGGTAAGAAATTGTGTTGCAATAAATGAAAGGTTTGGAGCCAGACAAAATGTGTGACATTCAAAGTTCTCAGCTCTCCTCCCTCAGAAAGGCAATCTGTGACTTCTGGACCCTCCTTAATGACCCAGAGCTGGATGGAAAATAATATTAATAATAATAAAAGAAACAAAGAAGGGGCTGGTGCATTTTTTAAATAAAGAAATTTCCCTCATCTTGCGGTTAATTTAAAAGGTTTATTTCTTGAAATGAATCCTCTTCATCAAATCTCCGATCCTTGAAAATCAGTGCAACCTGCCTCTGTGGATAATGAATTGATTTGTAATGTAAATTATATAAAACACCCTCCCCGCCAGCATTTGTGTGTGAGTGTGTTTAATCTAAAGCGTTTAAGTCTGAAAATGAGCTTCTCCATCAAAAGTCTCGATTCCATTTACATTTCTTGCATACGAGTCAATTTGTGCCTGACCCAGTCTATAAATCACTGCCAAGGAGTGCTGTGTCTGTACCTCTCCTCTTCCCCCACTCCCCTCCCCTCCTCCTCCCATCCTTGCACATGCAGTGTTCAAAAAGGCATCTTTGGGTGCCATCTGTAAATGGTAGAGTTCCTGGTTCTCCAGCTGGGGGTTGACCAGTGGGGAAGGAGCCCCAGCTTGGAGCAGTGTGCAGAGTGGGCACATAGCAAGTGGGTGAAGGAAGATTTCCCTTCTTCCCCCTTCTCAGCTTCTGCTGGCTGCTCTGGAAGGATCTCCGAAGGGAATGTGCCCTTTCTCTTGGTGGCTCCTTTCCAGCATGTTTTTGCTTGGCCGCTAAAGGAGTCTATGGCTTAATGGCACTAGAAGGGGAGGTCTTCTACTGGTGCACAGCAACATGGCCCTCTAAATTCCATGAAATGGGAATTACATGCATCACCAGAGCCTTTAATCCTGTATTTATGTCCCCAGCTGTTTGATCATGCCAAGTTTTATCCTTCATCTCCTGCTATAGGTGGTGAGATGACATGGGCCATACCTCCTTATCTTGCCTCCTTGTGCTAAAACCAGTGGGATTAGCCTCTGGAAATTAGGGGCTCCCCTTGCTGGTTGAACTTCCATACAACAAATGCCTGTGGACCTTTCAGAGAGCAGAGGAAGTAACAGCAGTGGTATCTTCACTGTAGAAGTCTGTTGACCATCTGGGTACTGGCATTAGAAGGGGTTTGGTAGCCATGCATTTGAGAGAGCTGTTGGAGATCCACATTTCCCTATATATTTATGCACAAAGATTTACAAAACCAGTTTAACCAGTCTTTCCTGGATTCTCTTGCTCTCTCTTTTCCCATAGTGAAGGATGCCTGAAAGTGTTAAGAAATTAGAACATCAAATGTGTCCAGGTCTCCAAAAGAGCATGAGATGAAGAACTGGACCGGTGGCCACCTATCCTACCCAGGGCCACTTAATGCCCTCTCTCTGTGAGCCTTGGCTTGCCCTAACGCTGCTATCTCTCAGCACCCCTAAGAAGTGAGCTCCATCCATTGCTGTCTGTCTGATCTGTCACTCACCAGAATGAGAAAGATTGATGTCCAGCAAAACAAAGTGAAAACTCAGCTTGAGTCAGGAAGGCAGCATGAGGTAAATCTTCCGAAAAGACTTATATTGGTACTTATTACCAGGAAAAGGCTTCCTCTCTGTGCCTTGTTTGTTTGCCTTTGAAGTCGGGTTAATCCGTCCCTCCTCCCGGCTTTCCTCAGTTTCCACATCAGGTCTCGGGGCGTGGGGTGTGTGTTACTGTATGAACGTGCAGCCCTGAGCATCGTGGGGCTTCTGGCTTTGGAGGACTCCTATCAGCTGCTATAATACAAATAGTAGGAAGAGTTTTTCCTCAAGATTACCCCAGGGGATTGAGGTCACACTTTCAGAGAAGGAAGACACAAACCTATTACCAGTTTCTGTGGGGACTAATGCAATTTGCACTTTGTTAGAGGAACTCACAGTGATTTGTACACATTAATTACTCCTTGCAGCATCCCAGCTGGATAAATATTATTACCTTCATTTTACAGAAAGGGTAACTAAGATGTAGAGAAGTTCATTTGTTTGACTAGAGCTGTACAGCGTGCCAATGACAGGAGCCAGAAATAAAACATAAGAGGACTGATTGCCAGTCCCTTCCTGCTCTAAAACTGTGGGTTCCAAATATTTTTTTTCCCAGAATGTCACAAGCAGAGAAGGCAGCCTTGCCCCCTAGCTGGGCTGGGTACCACTGTGGTGGGGATTGGGTACTGGGGGTGGTGCATGAAACACAGCCTGGGAAGCACCGCTTCAAACCCCAGCCTGCACAGCCTCGCAACGATGGGAGGAGGAAATGAAAGTGCAATTAGCTGGAAACAAATGAATTTGTGTTGCATATATTTCCCAAGCTGATGGGTTGGTGAATGAACCACTCGTTATTTCGTGGAGCAGCATCTCTAAAGATCTGTAGAACAAGTTGGAAAAAACCCAGCTTTTCTGTTTTGACATTTCTTGCAATATTTCTGAATGCTGTCTGCTCTAGTTTCAAGCATAGCTACTGCTGTATTTCCATTTTCTTTTTGTGATAAGGAAATTCTGAAGAAATTTTGTAGTTTGTTTTTTAGTTGCTTAAACTTCTCACCTTGAATTTTTCAAGGTCTCATGAGTATTATGTTGACAGTATCACCATGTGGCCTACAGAACTAAAATACTTTGTAACCTAAATATGAAGCCATTTTTATTCCTGTTTTTCTTGTACTAGGTGAGTTAAAAACAGGTGATGTTCTCTTGTCCAGAAATATTTAACTTAGAGCCAGAGATGCAAAGTGAAACAGACAACACAAAGCAGCATCAAAAATAGGAAATAAAAGTGAATAGTGGGTTTGATAATTAATTTGTTTTTATAGTTGTTGAGGGTGAGAGGGGAGTACCTTTTAAAAAAGAATCCTTTTTTTCTACAAAAGAAAAACATGTTCAGAATTTTTCCAGCTATCTGTAATCACTTGCATTTTTCTGATGTGGTGAACAGAGGAACTAGGTATTGTGAGCAGCAGATAAGCCTTCAAGATGGGACCAGAGTGATGAAGCTGCAGTGTGTGCTTCTCATAGGTGGCAAAATGGATTCTCCAAGTAAGATGGATCTGAGAGTATTACAATAACACTAGTATTATATTTACTTGGTACTTATTTAGTCAGTCTTAATTACATTTGAACTGGTTTCCTGTAGAATGGTATTCTTCAACCCATGGTCTGCAGATTCCTGGTAGAACATGGACTCCTTGGAAGGAGGGTGAAAACAGCAATTTCACCAATGCTTTCAAGTGGTTAGGGCTTGTGAATTTTCTGGGGGTTGCTGAGCCTTCTCGAGAGATTTTCTAGGGATCCACAAATCAAAGCAAGTTGAAAGACACTACAGCAGGATAATGTTATATTGATTGCTTTATTTTTGCAGAGGATAGATTTTGTTTAATCTTCCCCTTCCTTACATTGCTTGACACTATTAGTTTTATCTTAACTGACATCAAATATAAAAGAAAATAGAGAAGAGACTGTCTAATTTTGGGTGGGTAATAACAAGAAGTATTTTCTGGGGCATGGTAGCTCTTTAAAAAAATACTTGCTCAAAAAGAAATCAGGTAGGACAGAAAAGCATGAGGTTAAAGTGAGATCTTATTCAGTGCAAGTTTTAGAAGAAACTGGGATTCAAAATATATCGAGAACCTAGAAACTATGGGGCCTGCCCAGAACTGGACAGAGGGAGACACAGAGTCCTTCCCTGGTCTTGAGAACCCACTGACCTGCTCCTGCAGACAAAATGGGGCAAATGGGCTTTTACCCAGGGTTACGGGGTTTTTATTTGATGAGGGTTTTGGTCTGTGATGGCAGACGATAGGAAGTAGTACCTCACCCCACCAGGGACAAGGGTGTGACAGAGGGCTGTGGTTTTGGGATGGAGGGAGTAGGATGGGGCAGACTCCACCGGGTAAGAGCCCTCCTAGGTGCTGTGTCTGCTGCTGCCTCGTGAGCCCCAGCTGCCAGCCCTGCTCATCCCCAGGCACAGTCCAACCCAGATGGGAGCCATCAGGGACGCTGGGGAGGGCGACAAATGGACACACCTTCCACTCAACAAACACAAACTTGTTTCTCCTCCTCTTCCATCCTTCACAAATTCCTGGTGCCTGTCACCCCGCTGTCTGCTCCGAGGGTTTTAATAAAAAGGGAAAGCAACATTTGATGTGAGCTCAGTAGGGAGAGGAGAGGCAGTGCAGAGGGAGGGGGACAGACAATGTACCCATATGGAGAACAGAAGGATGCCAGGGCGGCCGCATTCAGAGCCTGGCCCTCTCTCCTCCCTGCACCCCACAGCCTCCTCTCCACTGACGGGTTCTTAACATAACAAGTGAGCCCAGGGGGCGGCCAGCCCTGTGCTCGGCGCCCCCGGATTCCTCCGCCCAGCCCCCTGTCTCCCAGCTACTGATCCCAGGAATCAATCGCTGGGCTCTCCCCTGCTTCCCGGGCAGCACTATTGTCTCCTGGCTGCTGCAGTGGGAAAGGATGCCCTGGGTCCTTTCCTGACAAAGGCCAATAAAGCCTGGGGGAGAAAAATACATATATAACCACATGTATGTATGTATGTATATATGCATATGCAATAAACAAAGCAAGCCACCCAAGCCCTTCAGGCAATTTTAGGTCCATGTATTGTTCAGGAGGAGGGGTTTCCTCCCTCCCCTCCCATCTCCTAATGAAATCCCCCAAGTCCTCCTTGTTTCTCCCCCTTCACCCCCCCTGCTACCAAAGGGTACTCACACAGGCATGCTCTCAGGGATTTTGTCTCCTGGAGTTGGAGCAGGATAGGCTCTCATGATGGGGAATCTTTTATTTGCTAAGGTTGTTGGTGACAAAGGCTTAGTCATAAACCCCTCCAGAGCCCCTTCAAAGCCCTCATTGCTTTCTTCATTTGCTGGCCATTTGATTTGAGGCATCCCTTCACCCCATTTCACCCAGACATAGCCCTGCCTTCTCCTACCTCACCCCTGCAGTCACACACATGTACACCAAGCCTGGCCATGGCTGAGGGACGAAGGTATAAAATTGCTGGATATCCTCTCAGAGCTGCAGGTGCTGGCCGTGGGACCATCTGCCTGCATGTACAGATACCTCCTTCCTTGCTGGTGGCCTCTTGGGGCTACCCAAGACATGCTTGGTGTATGTATGGATGGGGCAATCCACCTCTGTTTCCCCATCGCTGTAGCTGCCCCTAGTTAGACCTTTCCCTGTAATTCTTGTGGTACTGCATTGAGGCAGGACAGAAAACAGAGGCTCCTGGCAAATGACCTGCTCACAACATCTCTGGCCACTGCCCATGCACTCCTGCCTTCAGGCTGGGCCTCACACCAGGTTCCCACTTGCTTTCCCTGAGCAGCACTGAACTGACAACCCTCGTACTCCTGGGTCCTCCCCAAAACAGAGAAAGGGCTGTGAAGGCATGTGGAGCCACACAGCTCTGAAGGCCACCAGCCCTGGATGCTCCCCAATATCAGAAAGTGCAGGTAAGAGGCTTTGCCGTGCTTGGTTCAGCTCACTTCCATCTCCTGCCCCAAACCCAATTTCTATACAGAGAAAATGAGTTCTCCTCCAGTGTCTGTTTCTTTTTGCCTCCCATTGCACATGAAAATGCTGACGGATTTCCCTGATCACTAGCCATGCTGGCTAGTGGCTAAAGCAGTTCATTTCAGACCCTGTGCAGGTATTTCTTACCATATATTATAGTGAATAATGTATCCCCAGCCATGCAGCACAAGGCTTATAAGGCTATCTCAGTATTCTGGTGACAGCTTTAAACCACTCGACCATTGACCATTCAGGTCTCATGGTTTATAGAGTCACCAGTACACCTTGACAGGGTTATAGCCTACTTATTGGTATAAAGCATGGTTAGGGATACATTATTATAGCACGTTGCCTCTGAAACGGGGCCGTGTGCCACCGGTGGCCTAGAGAGCCCTTGCTGGTGATCTGCAAAGGGCTGGGTGATGTGGACAGCCCAGTTAACATCTACCTGCTAAACCACAATGAGCGATTGTTGCAGTGACCTGAGGGACAATGTTCACCCTCAGATCCTGGAGGCCCAGAGGTGCAGGTGGCTCTGACAAGGGAGGGGCTCCAAAGAGCTGCTTTTCATCAAAGCTGGCACCCAACCATACCTGAAGACCTCTCTTTAACACCAGTGATCCAGCAACCACTTTGCATGTTGCCACGAGGATGAGAAATTATTTGAAGACTGCTGCTTCCACACTACATTGTTTATTTCCACCTTTTCAGGACTGCTTCTGGGCGGATGCAACCTGACCATCTTGCTTCTCTACAAATGCCAAATTTGCCTGGCTCGTGCTGAACACTCATTAACAATTACTAGAGTTAAGGTAGTTAATCACTACAGCTAAAGTTGAAATCTGACTTTTCTTCTGATTCTTGATCCCAGGTCTGTGAGCTTTTCCCATCTCCCACGGAAAGGTTTCTTCCTTGTTTCCATTGTTTCAGTCTTGCTCCCCAGTTAGTGATTTTATTTTAAAGTTTCCAGGGATTGTTTGAATTACCTTTGAATGCAGCATGTACTTTTTCTTGTTGCTGTTGCAGAGCTGCGACAATTTAACAAACAAGTCAGGTTAAAAATGTTGACCTCAGGTTACTTCCTGATCTCACTTGATTTGTTAAATATTGAGCCAAATTTGGAGAAAAATTACCTTGGTACTTTGAGAGCCCTCAAAACTGGAACTCAGCAATAATGTTTTAAAATTTCTTTCCTTGCACTCCCTCTTTAAGTGCTATTATAGGAAATATTTGTTAAGGATATTTCAGCTATAGGACTAAAATAGATCCATTACAGAATGACTATATGCCAATGTTCAGGATGCCTCTGAAACAAATGGACTCATTTTCTCAAATGTTATGTTTCAGTCTCAATGAGCTCTTGACCACAGTCCCAGTCGACATATGCCTCTTCAGTGTGTTCTCTTAGTTTCCTCTGCAGCCTTGATCCTACATAGATTTATGCTTGTGATTAACTTTAGGCATGTAAATAGCCTCCCTGATGGATACAGTTAACACTGAGAGCAACCTCTGATGGGGCTGAGGCAGCCCCAAGCACTCTTGTGGGTGCTGCTGCCAGATGTGCACAGTTTGGGCTCAGCCAGCTGCACAGGCCTGGCCTAGGCCAGGTATCCTTGCAGCATCAAATCTTACCAAGTTAGCCAGAGCACACATTGCACAGCTTTTGTGCCAGCTTCAATTTTATTTCAGCTTTCTGCAAGCTGCAAGGGGATGACAGGCGATATTTTAAGGTATAAAGCCAGAGTCACAGACAAATAACACCCAATGCACATTGAGTCTGTCAGGAGAAGTTAACCTGTCAGCACTCCCTGAAAGGATCTGCATTAGCAGATCAGCTTCACATCAGATCAGCATTTGTGTCATGTGGCCACAGTCTTCCTGACCCAGTATTTGGAGCCCTAAAGCCTGACTTTCTCGCCTGTTGAATCCAGGCTTCAGTAGGTTTAAGACAGCAGGGTGATTGCTTACCTTTGCACAGTAAGTTCTGCTGGTGAGAGGCTTTAGTGGAGTTTTTTAAAGAGGGAAATAAAATACTGTAATGTGTAGATGTGAGGCTGTTAGTCTTTCCATATTCTTTTTCACTTAAGAAGGGGAAGGCACAAGATACTGAAGACAAATAAGCAGATAAACTTTTGTAGATGTACATTTTTACAGTGGTTTCATTGCTTGCACAAACTGGTATACATGGGAAGGGGGTGTGAGATGGCTCTGACAATACAGATATACTGGGACTTAGTAGGGACAAATTGGTTGCCTTGCATTCAGCTTCTCAGTTCATGTTTCCACTTCAAGCACAATAAATCCCTGAGTCCAGGATGGCATCTCTCCTTCCTTTTACACAAACCGCTCTGCCAGGGCCTGAGTTCCAGCCACTAGGTCATGGCACACCAATACTAAAGCAGGAGTGCAAGGGGAGGAACCAGGCCCACCTCCGTAAAAGGACAGATAGATCATAGTGCAGCTGGAACAACCGAGGGATACACAACTAATTATATGCACAAGTGTGGGGTATTTATTACAGTAAAATGCTCACAAAATTCATAGGCACCTAAGACTTATGATGGCATTATCCACCGCCACTGGAGAATTAATGGGCAGCCTTTTCCCTGTGCTAAAGCAGACAACGGAGGGGGGTACTCTGTCATCCAGAGGTGAGAGCAGGGAATGAATGCATAGACGGTACTCCCCTCTAATGCTAATGGACCCTAGCACTGAGATTAGATTTACACCCTCCCTCTAAATGTACACCAGGGGAAGGCAGCTCCCCCAGGCTGCCTTCCCAACAGTGTGGTGCTGCAAGAGCTGCTCTCTGCTCACCCTGCCTTGTCCCCACTGGCCTCCACACTGGCCAGCACAGGCTGTCCTGCTCCCCCTCATGGCATCTGCCATGCCTGGGTTTGCAGAGCAGGACTGCTCACATTTTCCTCTGGCCAGTGCCCTATGGCACTTGGGAGCCCCCAGCTCACTCCTTCGTGGGTACTCACCACCCCACCATGGATGCTGGGCAGCAGCTGGTGCTGCAGTCCTCAGCACTGTGGGATCAACACACCACACTACAGAGGGTTAAACAGTTATTTTCTAATCTCTGCTCACCCAAGGAACAAAAGCGTGGAGAAATTATCCTTCTTCCCTTCCAGCATCTCTGCTTTGGGATAAGAATGGGATTTTGACCTGAGGAATAATAAACCTAACAACAGGCAATGTGTAACTATTGATTTTCAGCTTGCAGAAGGGGCAGGCTAAAGATATAAAGGAAGAGAAAGGCAAGCCATCAGAAAAGTTCTCATGGATACATTTTTCCATCATGGCTCCATGTTTGGCTCAAGTCCCTTGAGCATACCCAGTGTTAGTCCCCATCACTAGCCCTGGAAGGAGCTGGGATTCAGAAGGCACAGCCCTGGAGCCTGGGAGGAGCACGATGGTGCTCACACACCTCTCACTAACACACAGGCACCACAGAAGGTGAGGAAGGACTTTTGCCGGAGGTTTGAACAGCCCAGCTTTGCGAGCAGCCTTCCCTCCTCCCTGGCGGTGGGATTGCTCCTGGGCAGCACCACCCCACGCGCGGCGGGAGTGACCACAGGCCTGCTAAAGAACTCCCTGCAAATAATTCACACCAACTTGTTTAAAGGAGCAAATGGGTTTAATTATTAGTTACAATCTTGTCAATAATTATCACCCCATCTGTGGGTAATAAATGGCAGCTTCTCACAGACTGCATCATTAGAGTTTAAGGACACCAATGGGGTGCATTAAAATGCTGAGGAAAGCATTGATCTGGTGTAAAAATGCTCTTTACAAATTACAGACACGGGTCAAGCCCGCTGGTGAGTCCTCCTTCTTCCCGTCTGATGCCAGCCTGCCCTCTCCTCTCACTGTGCATCCCCCCAGTACCCCCAGCCCATGGCTGCTGGAAAGACAGAGAGCCCAGTAGATCACAGGGGACCCAGCCCGTACACAGGACTCTGGGCTTCATAGAGTGAAAGTTGTGCAGTTATGACAGGGCTGGCATAAAGCACCACAGCTCCATCCTGGTCAGCTCTGCTGCTTTATTCCCACGAAGGGGCTGGTCATCTCCACAGCAGTTTTTATCCAATGGGCAAAAGAAGTAGGATGATATAGCAATGTTTCCCAAAATGCAGCTACTTCTAGGGTGGAAAAACATCGGTCATCACACAGCAGGATTTCTTGGAGGAGAAATGATAACTCCTTTTTTTTGGGGGGGGGGCGGTTCTTTTTTGGTTTTGATTTTTTTTTCCCATTCAAACTGCAGGCTTGAATATAGGCCGGCAGAATGCAATTATCCAGGCTGGAATTTCGCCAAAATGCTGGGGCTAACAGTCCTACTGTTTCAAAATATGCCACAGTACCCTAAATGATCACATCTTGCAGGATTTGATTTTGCATTTCATCCAAAACGATGTTGGGAAGTTCATGAGTTGGATAAGCAAAAACTAGTCCCACTCATCTCTGTACCTGCTGAAAGCTCAGCCCAGAATAGCTGCTGAATTTTTTTTAATTTCTGTGCAAAATACTGAAAGCAGTCAGTGGTTTTATTCTTTTTGCAAATTCTCTGCCACTAGTTTCCACTTTTTTTTCAGTAAAAAAACACATCAGCTTTCAGAAGGAGAAGCTTGAGTATAACAAGACATTTCAATCTGAAAACAAAAAGAAAAAGGGGAAGGGGATTTCTTTCATTTACAACAGTATTTTAGATGGACTTTCTTTTTTTTCTAGGTTTTGTTTTTGTGATCCAGCCTGTAAGGACAGCGGATTAAGATAGCTAATGGACAATCTTTATTGGCAAACAAAACTAACACCTAAATGTCTCTTTGCATGTACGAGTGGTAAACTCTTCATTAAAAAGAGAGCTACATTGACAGAGGCAGACTGGGCTACAACTGAGCCACAGTGTAAATAAACCTCTGCCAGGGCCCATACAAACACCATCCCTCCATGCTTGCAACCTATTCCCTTAGTATTAAATAGCTCCAAATGCTCCCTGTTGTTTTGAATGCTATGCAAATATTGGCTCTGTTTTAAAGATACCTCAGATAAAGCCATACCAACCAAACTTTTTTGGAGAGCAACATCAGGACTTGCAGTTTCTCTATTTACTTCACCAAATGAAATTTATCTGTGGATTGAATTGTGTTTTGAGCTGCGTCAGGCTGTGTTCTTGCTGAATTTGGCCAATCATCCCCCGCAAGGGAAGAATAGAAAATGAGGAGGTAATTTTGAAGAGTCAAAATATTTAATTTTATATTTTGGAGAAGGAGTCATTACAATTGATTTTTTGTATTAAAATAACTTCCCATTGTGAAACACAAGTGTTTTTATAGAAAGGACAGTGGCTGTCTGTAAAAACACATCTCATCAAAGCTGGAAAGATTACAGTCTCCTTCTGTTTTACTGCATTATCTAGAAAAACTTCAGTTTAACCAGGGAAAACCAAACCTCTCTTAATTTTCAGTTGGACAAATGAAAGAAAATGAATGATAGGGATATTCAGTAGCAATTTCAGATGCCACAGCTGGTGGGAGCCCAAAAGGAGAATGTGGAATATCCGATCAGCTCTGCAGCATCACCAGCACGTGTGTCCTACAGCATCTCCAGTGTCCCTGCTCTCTGCATGTCACTGCTGCAAAATCTCAAACTCTCACTTACCTCACACAGATCAACCACACTTAGATGAACTGTCCCAGTGCTGCCACTGCCCAGCTCACATATAGTTTCCATCATAACCCTCCCTGGTGCTGAGGGGAATACAAAAAAGAAAAATAAACTGGATCCAGGAAATGACAAGTTCAGTTCTTAATTTATAGTCATTCATACTCTACTCCTAAATATCATGGTAATTCCTTTGATTTTCTGAAAATGTAAGTGGATCCTAAAAAGCAGTGTGACTTTTTGGCATCCTGTACCAGAAACAAATTATTCCCATGTTGTAATGCATAATGCACAGTAAGGTCTGCATGAGAACTGGAGCTGGCCGCTGCACAAACACAATTCCACTGGTGAAGCTTCCAGCCTCCTTCAAAGTACCTGCTCTTCAGTTTTGTTCCCGTTTCAAACCTGCCATGTCACTTAACTGACAGATTCCATGCCACAAGCAGTTTGCAAACACACTTGTTTGAGGAAGATATGCCCTGGCTGATTTGGAAAATCCCTATGCAGTGCATTCAAAATAATTCTGAACTGATTAATGACAAGTTGAGCAAATAGAGGGAAGAAAGGGCCTGGCACAGGCTGTGGTTAGTTAGAATTTGCTGAGTTCACTCCAACTAATTTCGTACCTTCTTCCATTTCACTTTCTGTAAAATTCCCAGCAAATCACTTAACGGTGAGGGATGTGTTGCAAACCAGAGTGTAATGAATAGACAGAGGAGAAAAATCACAACAACGTGTTTAAAAAATTCCCTGGGTAAATATTTGCATTGGAAACTGGACCTCAAGATTCACTGCCTGCAGCCAGGGGTCAGAAACATTACAGGTCCACTCAAAACAAAGGCAACTTGAAACTGGGAAGTGGTCAGAGTCAGTGCAGCCTCACCAGTGTCAGGGAACTGTGGCTTTTATTGTAGCTGAAGATCCTAACCCTGCATTTGTGCACATACATTCATAGGTGTTCACATATTTAATGCAAACACACACAAGTGTGGGCACTCACATTCTTAAAATGTATGTGCATATATTCCTGTATTCACAGTGAACTGTTTATGAGCAAGCTATCAAGAAAGAGTTTTCACTGAAATTATTCAGTGAATGACTTCAAACAATGAATACATTGCAGGAAATGGCGATTGGCTCCAGAGCAATCCACAAGCAGAAAAGAAAGCATAAGCAGTTGAATAAATGGGTGGCTATGAATTACTCATTTAGCTGCATTATCTTCTTGTGGTCCAAATTCAGCAAATGTCTAAACACCCACTTCCCATTAAGAGCATGAATAGTCCCATTGATTCAATAGGGTTATTTTCGCTGCCTTCCATGGGGCAACTCAAATACTTAAATTTAAGCAAGTGCTTAAAGTGCTTTGCTGAATCAGGAGGTATGTCCACACTGTATATACCTGTGTTATACAGAAGGTCAGATTAGCTGATCCAAGAATCCTTTATGGTCTTAAGATCTATAAATCTGTGAATAAAACCAGCCTTTGCTGGAATTGCTTCTCCATAACCTTCCTGAGCACTGAAATTCATCCACACCCCAAAAATATTAATAAAACATTCTGTACTTAACTCTTTTCATATTATACTAAGTACGCCACTAAATAAACCTCTTAATATTCCAGTATATTTTGCAATGAACATTTTCCCGGTACGCTAGAGCGGTTCCTCCTTTTGTGCCATCCAGAACACAATCCCCATGAAATACTGCAGTAAACATTTCTCTGAGTACTACAGCAAACACTACCAGCATTAGCAGATTAACCATTCCACTGAGCGCCATATTAAGCACACGTTTAAATACTGAGAAAAGACGTATAGCCTCCTCTTTCCACTGCGCCTCGTTACCCTGCCGAGATCCATATTTTTCTGCATGGAGTCGACCAGCCCTGCATGTACCTGCTCTGTTCCCTCCCCTCCCAATGCCTCTCCCTCTCTTTTTCTCCTCTTTCTTGTTTTGTTCATCCTGGACCTATTTTTCTGGCTTAGAAAATTTGTCAGGGGCCAGGAAGCAAAGGATAAAAGGGGGTCAGAGGATTTGGCACATTGTTCAACCACAAAATCAACAACAAATCTGTACTGTGTGCGAATTTCTGTCTCTCTCAGAATTTGCTGAAGTTCTCTTGATGGAGAAACACAGGTTAAGTGTGAGTCCCCCCTCCCTGGATCAAAAGAATGAAGTAGCAGGTCTTGACTTGTGTAATTTGGAATTACAAAGCATTGTTTGGATTTTACAGATATAGTTATTGTCAGCAAAATTACCATGCTCAGAACCTTCAATGGATTCATCTTTAGCAAGTGTTTAAGAGCCGCTGACTCGTCTCTTGTTGCTGACAAACCATCTAGATTCAACCCATGGTTCTGTTCAGCTTTTCTCCTTTCCCTCCTCTCTCTCTTTTTTCCTCTCTTTTTTCCTTTTTTTTTTTTTTTT
>VYXF01013115.1:374620-393142 GCA_013397295.1 Polioptila caerulea | reverse complement strand
TTTTTTTTTTTTTACTAGCAATTTGATGTTTGATCATTTGAGGCAATGAGGCGGAGGGTAATTTACGTTATCAGGGAGGTATGAGGGGTGCTGGGAACCCAGACGCAAGGCCCATTCGCCTGCTAAAGCGCCATCGTAATGTAATGAGACTCCAGTCAAGTGCAGCTAGTAATGGAGAGGAACATTTCCCATTCATCTGCCTACCTGAGACTCCACCGAATATGACAATAACTTTCGCACGGGAGGAGCAGGGGGGGACACGGTGAAGGGGGGCCAGAGTCCCCATGCCATGACTCCCTCTGTCTCCTAGAAAAGCACCACAGCCTCATCCTTTAGACCACTGAGGGAAGCAAATTAACACAACTCAGGAAGTCACAAAACAGGTTGTTGGAAGTGCTTAACCCTTCCCATGTCCTTTCCAGCAGGGACCTGGTCAGCACAGACTCCCAGCCTATCTCTGAGACTGGGTCCCCTCCTTAGACCCTCAGCTGTTGCATCTCTCAGGGCAGAACTGGACCCTTGTGCAGAGGGAGCTTGGAGAGGATGGGCCCACCAGAACAGGCCATTGGGAAAGTGCCTGCACATCAACTAGTAAAAGTTGTAAAAATGAGGAAAAGGATCTCCCGGAAGTGCTCCAATGCTGTTTCCCTTTAAAGGAGTTTCTAAAGAAAGCCTTTTTCCCTGATCGCACCTAGCCAGCTCCATCACTTCACAAGTGTGGCTTCCTATTAAAAAAAAAAAGTTTTAAGAAACCCCTTCCCTTTGTTTTCAAGTGTGGCAAACAGGACATTGGGACTGCATCAACAATTTGTTTTAATATCATTTTCTAATATCAATCAAAACCTAAACAAAACCTCAAGTCCACGCCACACTCCTAGTGCCATGAATATCCACCCCTGGGGTACTCCCCACTCCTATTTCCATGGATGTCCATCCCTGGGGTAATTGCATGCCCCATGGCAGCCTCCTCCTGCTATGCAGTCTAGAGAAACAGATACAACTTCACAGTGCCCTGGGAATGGCTGTTCCCATCACAAGGATGAGCATATTCACATCACTCTGACCATCAGGGAAACTGAGGCACAGAATGGTGTTCAATGACATGCCATAATGAATAAAATACAAGGGTTTGTACAAGGGTCTTTTTTCAGAGAATAAATACCCAAGGACGATAGAAGTAAATTCTGTTCCCCCAACCCCCCCAACTCTGCTCCTCAGCCTTGGCCCTTGCCTGTAAAACTTTCCTGGCTGCAGATTCACTTTCCACTGTGCTTGTGTAGACAGGGCCTCCCAGCAGCACAGTAATAACCATAGCAGAAATACCCACCACCAGCAATAACAATGATGCACATATTCAAGTTCTCACAGGCAACCCTACTACTCTGTACACTTTGTTTGCAAGCTGAGGGTAATTATAGCTTGAGGGAACCTCCTGGATACAAACAGATCTCCTGGTATGAAGATCTCAACGTATGTCAAGGGGTGTAGGTGGCCTGGACAAGATGCAGAGAAAAGGAGAGATTAATTTCCTTCATCAGCCTGTCCTAAGCTTGCTGGTTGTTCCCAGAACTCAGCCTGAGAAAGGGAGAGAGAGGAAAGGAGAGGGGGAGCTGAGGTCTCTCCCTCCCAGCTCTCACCAAATTCCTGCCACATGGACCCTTCCAATTATATCCACGTTTGAAAGGCTGCTGTCAGGATGAAAGGCACAGAGCAGTAATGAACTGACGATTAATTTGCAGTTGGCTCACCCAGTGCGTGAGTGTCTCTCAGGCTCGCTGCATGCGGGTGCTAAATATGACGATGTCAGCAATTGTCAGCCAGAGCCAGGGTTACCCTTAATAAGAGTCTCTCTCACTGCTCCTGACTGCCTGTTGCCAGCTTCCGGGGGCTCCAGCCCGGCTCCCCAGCCTTCTGACGGCGAGGGGAGCTCTGTACCAGCCTGACAGCTGCCAAACTAGCAAGAGGAAGGGAAAAGAAATGACCCTCTCCCCTGGCAAAGCAGCAGGAGCAGCTGCCAGTGCTAACTGCTTCTGCCCATGCCAACTTTGACCTCGGAGAGTTACAGCTTATGCTGGCACAAAAATAGCTCAGGATGGAATTGCACACGTGAGCACCAGCCATGTCTGGGCTGGGATCCCTTGCACATCCAAACCTGGCAGCAAATTTCACAGCCCCTTAATCCATGTTAAAAACAAGGCCCTCTCTCTCCTCATTTAAGTCAGCATCCCCATGTCAGAGTGGGCATGATGGCCAGGGAGTGTGATTGACACTGAGTTTCAAGATGCAGCTCTTGCAGAGGAGCACCCTCTGCAATACCCTGCAAACCTGTACTGACTGCGGCTGGTTTTCAGGTAATGCATTAAGGGTTGGTACAGCCTGCCAGGGTCTGGGCCAGGACCTGCTCAAACATCCCTGCCAGCCTCAGAAGGGAAGCAAGAGACACACACACTTGGGAACCAATGTGTCGAGCAGTCTGTGAGAGCACAGAGAGGGATCTGAAGCAGAGCTCCAAAGAGTTTGCAGGCTCACCAGCCAAGATGTGCCCGGGTGTGGAAGGGACGCAGTAGAGAGCACAGGATTGACAGGGCTGGGAATACAACCTGCATCTTCTGCATTAAGGGGCCTGTCACCAGGCCGCAGGGGAGTGCTGCTTTGCAGAGGGAAGCACAACACCTGCTCAAAAGACAAAAATATTCAAAGTAAAGACCGATCCCTTGACACTGCACAAAGACACCTCTGCATGCTCCCAAGAAATCTGGGGTGTGCACAATGGTCCTGCATATTCCATTCACCCTTTTAAATCTGTCCACCAAACCCAGACACTTCATCTTCCTTCCTCACAACAGGAACAGAACTCAGGCCTGAGCCATTAGCCTCTATAAATGAGCTCAACCTCAAAAAGACGTTTTCTTCTACTGTCTGAAGTTTGGCAGTCCAGATTAGTGGGCACCTTTGAGAATCTGGGTTCAGGAGGGCCGTAATAAATTCTATGGTGGAGCAAGGATTGGGTACTTGGGATGCAGCAAGGCAATGCTCTTCAACTGATGTGGGACACTGTGTAGGGCATTAGAAATGTTCATACTGCAGCTTCCTTTTAGATTGCCCAAAGGCCTATAAAATACATTTAATGTCTCTCATTTAGTAGGTAATAATCTAGATTATTAGACCTGGATTCATGTGATTATGTTGGGATCTGAAATGTTGGTGCACTGATTTCATCCTGGGTATGGCCTTCTAGAGCTTCAGAGGGCTCACAAGAGTACAAAAATCAGCTGCAAATGGTAGCTACCTGAAATTTTACACCAATCATGGTATCCATGCTGCTGCAAATAGTGGGTGCTTTTTCTTTTGAAACATTCAGGAAAACCCTTCTGACAGTTGGCTCAGAGAGAGAGATTTAGTTCTAATTTTGTTTGGATGCTATTAGACAATGTTTACAGAGCTCAGACACCAAAAGAAGCATCCTTTTTCACCTTCAACAAGTGAGTTTAACCAAAAAGTTAGCTGTAGGTCCCTGTTCCCCCTTCATCCAGCCCCTTGATTTGAAAAAAAAAAATTCTGCAGAACCAAAACCAGGTTATGGCTAGATATGTGTTTCTTTGAAACTAGAAGTCTGCTATTCATCCTGTTCTGGTACACATATGACTTTATTTAATCACTACAGTCTTCAAGTGCCCACACAACTTACCCGTCAGTTTCCCTGTATGAAATCACATGCCCTTTCTGGAGAAAAGTACAGAATGAAGAGAGGCAAAAAGATGTTCAGAGATGGAATCTACTCACAAGGCAAGTGTTCAAGACAGTCTAAGGCCCATGTTAGCAAAATGGATGTACTACTCCTGTTACAGCCCCCAGGGCACCCTGGCAGTGTTTGATTCCAAGTCCTGTCATACTGAGGCTGAGGTGGGGGAGAGTGGTGATGGGCCTGCATCACCAGCAGCTCTGTATGTATGGCACAGTCTTTCATTTATGGCTGCAGCTCTTCATGTAACTTACATGTCTTGCTGTAATCATAAATGTGTTCTTACTGTGGAATCTCTACCATCAGAGCTGGCATTTCAAGTGCTGCTCCTACCACTGCTCTCAGTCCCTCCCAGTGCTGTCCCAGCAGATGTGCAGGGTGCCCTGCCAGTTGGACACAGCCCACATCCAGCCCTCATACTATTTTAAAAAACTCAATGAGACCTTCCTGCAAAGATGCCATTCAAACAGCCTTTCCTGCCCACCAAGCGTGCCTGGGCCTGGGAGAGACACTTTTTTGCTTTCCCTGCTCCTTCTACCCTGGCTGGCTCCCATTGGGAACTGGCTCAGTGGCCATGCTGTGACTGGGTGCAGAGCAGGAGGCAGCAGAGCCATGGCACCAATGCCACTTGGCAGGGTGTCCTGATGACAGCTCAGTGCAGCCCCCGGGGAGTTGGGGGCTCCTCTGCAAAGGAGACCCGAGCCCTTTAAGGAAGAGAGAGGAGCAGAAATCAATTGTCTGCTTGCCTTCCTCCCCAGGCCCCCCTCTCCCCCTCCTCCATCACCACCACCACCGCACATGCACCCTATTCACCCTGCTGGAAGGTGACATTTGCTATTAACCTTATATTGGGCCATTTTGTAAATCAATGTCACTTACATTTAATAACAAGTGTAATCAAAGGAATTATGCAAATTTAATTTGATGCTTCTTGAATTATGCAAATCTGCACCACATATAATGGCTTCTGACATGTGCCCAGTTGGAGAACGTTCCATTACCTCCTCTCTTATTACCCCTATTATTATTTTTATTTTTTTATCCCGTGGGGGGGGAGGGGAGAAGGGAGGGAGCAGCAGTTAGGCTTAGAGGCAGGGGGGACAAGCAAGTGCAGGGAGAAGAGACGGGAAAGAAGAGGGGTGGTAGAGAAAAGTGCTCCTTTGCCTGCATTTTGAGTAGAAAAGCCTCCTGAAGGCATTTCTGTTATTGTTATTGCAGATCAAGGAGAGCGGGATGGGGGGGGAGCGGAATGGGGATGGGTGGAATCATTTCCCATGAATGGCTTTGCAGGCAATAATACTATAAGCCTCTGAGTCTAAATTACTGCCCTTCCAGTCCTATCTTCAGCACAATATTACTCTCCTTGGCCTCTTCTTCCTGAATCACCAGGCAAGCTGGGGGAGGGTGAGGAAAGAGGGGAGCAGGACCCGCAGAGTGGAAAATGCAGAACAAATGGGTGAAAAGATGTATCAGGTTTTTTGTTCTGTGGCTATTCCAGGTGCACCCACATTCTTATTCCTTTTGTCAGGGCCCCAGAGAAATAACTGTTCTTTCCTCCTTTGCTTTCCCACCAGTTGTTTCCTTGCATGTGACCCCAAGGTCAGGAAAAACAGCCACAATATGCATGTGCCTCAGTTTGTAATATCTTCGCAGTAACCAGGGTATCTTCAGCAAGTGACATCCCAAGTTTCTCCTTTTGCAAGGCCTTCAGTGTCTGTAGCACCAGAAGTCAGTTTGGACCAGCCTCTGTTTCTTCTGCTTGTAAGAGATGGCAAGAGTATCTGGTGATCACAGGATGGACTTGAAAGACAGTGCCATGATGGTACCCCAGCATATGATGCTGGACAACCTTTTCCTCTGCTGTTCCTCACAGCAACTGATGAGTGACTCTTGCCACGATAATTTGTGCAGTGTGACCTTGAGTAAGACCAGTCCCATCTCTGTCTTGCTGTCTTCATACTCGTGCAAAGCAGGTAAAGAAATAGATCTCTATTTGGGGAGGATGAGAAGAAGAAGAGGAAAATACATTTGTAAAAGTCTGTGCACTCCTCTAATGGGAATTGATACACACTATGAGAGCACAGTACCAGCATGGCAGAATCATTTCTATAAAGCAAGGAGTCACTAATATCCAAAGTCTCCTTAGACTTTGAGAATTGAAAGGTAGGGAGTATTTCTAGATTTTTCAATTTATACCTGCCATATTTCCTTCCAAAACTCTTCCAGAAACACTGCAGTTTTTTTCTTCTTTTCTCTAAATATTTCTCCTATTATTACAAAGCCCTACAGGCCCTGCGGTTTTTTCTCCAAGGGAAGATAATTTCCAGAAACATACTCTGCATTTATATTTTAAACACAATAAATTGGAAAAGATGTCCAGATTAATTTTTTTCTTACCTTCCAATACTCCAAATTCTTTTAAATTTGAGTATTTAGGTTGGGTTTTTTTTCCTTAAATGGAAGGATTTTCCATCTGCTGTCAAAAATAAACTCTCATAGAAATATTGGTGAGAGAAAACTGTCCCTGCTCTGCCCAAACTAAACATCATTTGAAGTTCACTGTGGAAAATGTCATGTTTTGGCCAGTCCTTAATAGTATGGTTTCCACCAATGATGGGGTGAAATGGATGTGCTCACCCTGCTTCAAGGATAACACCTGCGGGCCTTACAAAAGAAGTATATAACCCAGGGGATGCTGCTGACATTGCTTTTCAAGCCCTGATAGTATTTGACAGCCTGACCAGCAGCTCTGCAGTGCCATCAGCACTCTGCCACTGCTAATTCTCTGTACAGCCCCTATGGGAAAAAAGGGTGGACTTCAAGAGTTGCAGTTGTGGGTAGAAATCCTGCTGGGAGGTCTCAGTCCAGCATCTTCTCTGACCCTAGTTCAGGGAGCCCAGCCCTGCCCTCTCCAGTCCGCAGGGATGTGCTCTCTGAAGGGAGGGTGTCAGCAAGAATGTCAATAATGGTGCCTGAAACTTGCTCACCTCTTCCTGAGGTTGTTCATTCACTGCCCAGAGACAGGCTCTGTCATTAGAGGCTGAAGAAAGGAACAAAGCTCATTTCAGAGTCAGATACACCAATAACTTCTGAAGGCCTCCTCAGCCCAGAATTTCTTGACTGCAGAGGATGTTTGCTTTGCCTTGTCTTGCCTTGCCCTCCCAGCAGATGACCTTCACAGCTCTCGTGGACACAGGGTTGGTCAGGACCCAGACCATTTCCTGGTTCCAGGTGCTGGACAAGTAGATCAGCAAGGGGGTGCCCATGGAGAAGGGCTGATGTGGGTGCCCGCCACACATAGCCCTTGGCCTCAAAGGTCCTTCAGGGGAAGCAGGTTAATGAGAGCATGGAGCTAAACTTGTCCCTAGTGATAAACCTGCCGAGGTCAACAGAGGTACCAAACAGCCCGAAGGGTCCTATCCCTGAATTCAAGGGGTGTGTGGCAGATGGAAGCACCGCTCCTACAGAGACAGCTCAGCACACAGAATGCTGTTTCATAGCTGGTGTTTCTGGGCTTATCTCTCCACAAAGATTCTCACGAGGATGTCTCTGAATGACTCCAGGCATGGATATTCCAGGATAAAAGAGTCTGTGTTGGAGTTTGTTTGGAATAGCTGTCAGGAACAGCTAGAAACTGTCCTGTACTCTACCCTGCAGCCAGCAGCATCAGTCACAGAGCTAAGGCATCAGTGGCTGTTGTAATATGGGCTCACTGCTCTCTGTGCTCCTCAACTCCAGCCCCAGCTGGAGGATGCCAGATACAACAGACATGCCAGAGTGCAAGTGAAAGCCTTTTCCTTAGGGAACCTGTTCCATGGAGCTTAGGTCCTGACACTGTAGGTTGACTCAGAAATAGGCAATGCAAAGTTCCTGAGCCTAGGCTGAAAGACCTTTGTGCTATTGCTGGGACAGGGAATTTGCCTGCCTCAAGCCTTGAAGGGAGCATGCTGGGCTTCCCCAGGGTAAACAAATAGAGTGGGGAAGTCATAATTGACACAAGGGCTCTAAAAGGGACATCTCTCAGCGGGAGGCCATGCTGCTTGAAGTTTCCTTGCTCTCCTCTTCCATGGAAATCACAGGTCATTGCTTGCAGCCACCTCTATCCCAATAAAACTGTAACCAGTGAAGAGCCATAAAAACACTGAAGCACAGAAAGGCTGGGAATCTGATCTGGTGAGAAAGGACACACTGACAAAATGAACATGAAACATTGTGGGAAGCAGTTTGGAGGGATCAGGCTGGGGCAGTGCAAGATAAGAGCTCCGGGAGGAAGATGGTGGTGGCTTCAGAAGCAGCAGGACGAGGGTGAAGGGAGCAGTGACACAGTGCTGTGACAGCTACCAGTGATGTGGAGGCGAGTTTCCCAGGAAGATCTTTTTCATTAAAATAAACTTTTATTTTAGAGCTGAAGAAGAAATTAAATTATGGACAGTCCTACTTCTGACCAGGGTCCCAGCTGTCACACTACTGCCTATGCTTGGCCAGGGCATACAGGAGTAAACAGGTGTCCTACCTGCTCCATGCCTCTGTTTCACCACCTGTAGGGAGAAGGCAGGACAGACACTCACCCCACGGGCTGGAACAGACCCCATCAGCCATGGCTCTTATGCAGTGACTCCATTGACATCAGGGAAAAACCTCTTGCCGAGCAAAGAAGAAAGGTACACTGTTGGTGATGCAAGGAGGGAAGATATTCCACTTTACCTTTGCCCTTGCAATGACAGGGGGCTGGAAGGTTCATTGGGAAGGCATCAGAGTTTTGCCTTCATTTAAGGGCAGACGAAAGGAAGACAGCAATTTCATATACAGGTAAAAGTCACATAAGAAACTAAACAGGCAGATCAGCTGATTTTTTTACATAGAAATAATTATGTATTTTGTTATTATGTTTTTAGGGCCTTTTAGGTTCTGTATTTCATAATTTAATTACTGAAAAGAGCTCCAGGAATTAAATATTTGGAAAAAAAATATTTTGAGGACAGGTGTTGCCTTCCTACAAGCATGACTGGGCTTTGCATGGACAGAATCTGCCAATGCCCCTTTAAGCTGGCAGGCATCTGATGAAACACAGAAGCAGAAAACTGAGGACCAGAGGGAGCCAGTGTCTTCTGGACTTCCTTCTTCCCAGCACCCTGAAAGCTTTGCCAGCAGACCCTGCTGGCATGAAACCCCACAGAATGCTTTCCACAGTGAGCTGGGAAAAGCCCTGACTCGTGTTAATGACAGAAAAAAAGCCATCATCTGTAGAATGGGGAAAAACAATGAAGGCCCATGGAGAACTCTCTCTCTGTCCACTTGCTGTAAGGTCCACTTACCACAGGTCTCTGGCAAAGGTCAGCATCATCCTCCTCTGGCTTCCTCTTACAGCCCATTCTTCCCTTGTCTGAACAGTGGCCCCACATCTTTGTTGCCTGCATCTGAGCCCAGGGATGCTGAAGAGTTTCAGGGCATCACTCTATCCCCATCAATGTCACAGAGTCACCTGAGTGCTGCTTTCAGCTTGGCCAGAGCCAAATCACAGCAGTGGGATCCTGTCAGCACCAGTGGATCCTCACAGAAGGTGGGTCCTGCTTGCTCAGCCTCTCTCCAGCACCTGATTCTGCGTGCAAAGAACATGAAGATCTTTTTTCTCCATCTCCCTGTCTCGTTCCTGTCCATTTTTCATTCCTCCCATTCCTAATTCCCGAACACATGGGTGCAGCTCTGCTTGTAGAAATCCCATGGAGTTATTCCTGCTGCATCCCAGGGCAGTTCAGTAGAGATGGGAATCCTCCAATTTCTCACCTTACACCCTTTCCAAGAAGCTATCTCACGGCACTGCAGGGAGAGGGATTATTTGATCTTTATTAATTTATTGAAGGGAAGGAAGAGAATGGAAATTGTAATGAAAGGGACAACCAGCAAGATGGCAAGGAAGGGAGGTTAAAAATGAAATCATCATCTAATTGGCCTGCAGTGAATTATTCACATGTATAATCTTTTTTAAAAAAAATTCAGCACAAGGCAATGCAAGTAAATGCTGTTCATGTTTAAAAGTCATTTCCATAAGTAAGTGCAATTTCTCTACTGTTTGCCCCTGTTTAATGAAGTGAAATCTTGTTTGCATTCCTCCCAATTTCCCAACGAAAGGCGCCCAAGCGTTTGCACCAAAATTACTTGGCCCAAATTAAAACCCTCCAACACTTCAAAAAAAAAAAAAAAAAAGGAGGAAAGGGGGGAAAAATCAGACTTATTTTTAAAATGCCTTAAGTGCATCCCAGCATCCTAATTTATTTTTAGACACTGGTTATTAAGAGTAGTAGTAAGTTTCCCCTTCTTTCTCGCTCTCTCTCTTATTTAAATGAACTTAATGGCAATAGATGCAAATGTCTGGAAGAGGAAAATAGTTAACATTTATTTATTCTTACTGTTGTCTCTTCCCTGGCTGGTGTCATTAGAACAGTTCGTTGCATCCCATTCGCTCCCATTAGCTCTGCTATCAGAGCCACCCAGCACGACTCCAGCACGGCTCGAAGTGCTTTCTGCGGCCCACATAGGGACTACATCATCATCTCCGAGGCACTGGCTTAATGACAAGAAAAAAAATCGGAATATATTGCACAGCGTTCTGGGGAAACAACAACAAAAACTGCGGCTGCCATCGCTGCCACCCAACAGCATGTCCCCTTGACCCGGGGCGTGCGTCCTGCCTCAGCCGGCCAGGGGACAGACAGACTGACGGACTGGCTGTGCTGCCAGGGCAGGCATCCCTTCCAATTCATTGATCCAGGCAATGTGCAGAGAAATACGCCAACAGGGACCCGGAGTGCTTGGAAACGCGCTCGGGAGGACCCAGCGAGACTGGAATGGGTTCAAACAGCTGCTCGTCGCCAGCAGAATCATCACCCCCCAAAGCAGGGCTGCCAGCCGGCTGACTCCTGGCTCCCTGGTGTGGGCAGGAGCTGCCAGCCAAGGCTGGTGTTGGGATGGAGGGTTTGCAGCCCCTCGCTGGATGAACCCTGCATTCCTCCAGTACCCCTGCTGCTGCCTTTGGGAGCATTTCCTAAAGCAAACCAGAGCAGCTCACACGTGTGAGCAACCCCGTATCTCAGAGCCGCGTGGCCGGAGCTGACAGCTCAGGCTGCCGAGGGCAGCTGGCACCCTGCACACCTTGTCCCAGTCACTGGCCACTGCTGCAGAGATGAAGGACTTTGCCCTAATCCTCCCCTGGGGAGCAGGGGCTGAGGGCCAGCGCTGCCAGGTGACAGCCCAGAGAGGCAGGTGCCCCAGGGAGAAATGGCCAAAATCCAGCCTCCCCCTGAGCAATGGTGTCCTTTCTGACCCCCTGAATGCAGAGGTGGGCCTGGCCCACACCGGAGGGACAAAATCCCTTGGCAAGCAAGAGGAACACAACAGGTCGCTCACCCAGAGAGCACCATCAGGTTTTGGGGTCTTGAGAGCCATTCACCCCTCCAGCGACACAGAGGTGAGGGTGGTGGCAAGTGTCAGAGAGGGAGACCGGGGCTCGCTGACAGCTTCGGCTCACAAAGCAGCATTTGGGAGGAAGGACATCAGCATCTGCAGCGCTGACACCCACAGAGAGGCGGTGGCTGTTGCAGGCGGGGATGGAGCCGTGCGAAGGGCCCTCCCCCTCCGTAAAGTTGACATTGTCTCCCGTGATAACTTTTCTGCTGAGGTAGGAGACACTTTACTGCAGAGTTGCACACAGCAAGTAGCTGCTCTCCCCCCGCCCCTTCCCATCCTCTCCCCCTCTCTCCCTCTCCAGCATCATTTACATCCTTAATTAGCTGTAATTCTGCAGTGCTCATTAGGAAAGGACTGGAAAATATCAAAGAGCCCACAAGCAGGGGGCTTCAGGGGAGAGGGAGGAAGAGGGGGGTGCATCAGCCTGAGAGGGATACCCAAGGCTGGATTGTGGAGTCAGAAGCCAGGAGCTACTTGCTGAATTCAAGTGGGATGATCACACTAGTGTAGTTTGGGAACCCTGATCCAGTGATGGGGTTAAAGAGGCCACACTGTCCCACCTAGAAAGGCAGAAGACCTATCCAGAGAATGACAGCCTCTCACCAAGAGGACATGCTCTCACCTCCTTGCTCGCAGGTGATACCTCTCTGCTGGGTTATTTAGTGTCCCACACTTCTAAAGCCAACAGACAGGTGCAGGAAGAGGGCAATATTCCACTCCAATGCAGGCAGCTGAACAATCCTCTCCTTTCCTGCAGCCTCATCAAGTATTATCCAGCAAGGAGATTTTCTGGGAATATTGCAGCTGACAGAACTAAAGATCTTCTGCCAGGTGTGTGGTAAACTTTCAGTTAGAGGAAGAAAGACACAAAAATGATCCAGAAGAAAATCTGAATGAGTTGTTAACTGTTTCTTAAAGGAATACTCTCTTGATTTAAAACAAGGAGAGGGTAAGCACTTTGACTTCACTGACCAAAAAGCATTAAAAAAACCAACCCAACCCAAACCAACCAAACAAAAACAAACAAAGAAAAAACAAAACCAAAAAAATAAACCCAAAACAACCCCAAAAAAACAAACACACCAAGAAACTAAGGCTCAAAACTATAGCCAAACTTCACAGTCCAGGTTATTGGACAAAATACGTCCTTCAACCCCAAATGGGAAAACATTATGAAGTTTTATTATTGCTCCAGATATTTGATATAATTACTTTGGAGAGCAGCAGCAGTTCTAATCTGGAATCCCTTTTGCTCGGGAGTAAATTCATAGTGAAGTCCTCCTTCTTCACAGTCTCAAGAGACCTTCCCAAGACCATTAGGGAGGTACTATTGTCTCCTTTAGCTGGAGAACAGTTAAAATAAGTGGATGAGGTAAAGACATAAAGGAAATGTGTGGCAGAGTCAGGCAGTGACCCCAGATTTCCTCCTAGTTCTCTTTGAACCAGCAGTTACAAGCCATCCTTCCTTGTGGTACAGCATTTGTATGACCACTTGCACTTGCAATTCTGGGCACAAACCTCACTGAGTTTTAATTCACTGCCAAAACTTGTATCTTTGCTCAAGGTTAGATCATAGAATACTTTGTTTGGGAGGGACCTTAAAGATCACCCAGTTCCAATCCCCCTGCCATGGGCAGTGACCCCTTCCACTAGGCCAGGTTGCTCAAAGCCCCATGCACCCTGGCCTTGAACCCTTCCAGGGATAGGGCATCCACAGCTTCTCTGGGCAACCTGTGCCATTGTCTCACCATCCTCACAGTAAGACTTTTTTCCTGCTATATAATCCAAACCTGAAATCTTTTGGTATGAAGCCATATCCCCTTTTGCTACCACTACTCTTGTAAAAAGTAAAGTTTGTCTCCAGCTTACCTGTAGGTGCCTTTAGGAACTGGAAGGTGCTATACAGATGTGCATGTAAGAGTCTTTCTGGGAACAAGTGAAGTTGAGGATGTGTGAGGATGGTCTTTGGAAGTCCATCCTCTGACTATGCACTTGTTAGCAGTAATGTGAACCTAGTGCTGGTGTGTCCCACTAAAGGCAAAATTACCACCAGCACATGTGGCATTATTTACAAATATGTGGGCATGTGCAGGAATGGGCATTTGCAGTTTGAAGTATCTTCCTCTTTAATCAAAATCTTCACATTTCTGTTAGTGTTTAGATGAAAGTTACCATAACAGATAATCAGAACAAGTTAACATGCCAGAACAAGTGAAGAGAAAACCCTGGTGAAGTACAACTTTATGGAAATGCCTAGGACCTTTGCAAAACAGCATTTCAGTGATTGGTATCATTTGCTCTGAGGTTTAACACATGATAACTCTCTTTGCACTTTCCCAGAACAGCTTATTTACATCATTCAAGCAAAGAGAAATCTGGCCCATCTTTCTATATTAACAGGTGGCTTTTCCTGCAGTGTTTGGAACATAGATTTCTAAGACCTTTACAAAGCTCCGCTCTATTTGGGTGTCAAAGAAGTAGCAGTGGACCAGTGTCTCCCTGGATTTCGTTATAGTGCTCTGAAGAGCATTTTCTCTGCACTTCAAAAGGGACCATTTAGTCAAACTTCAGTGACAAATTGACAATGACAAACATACTGGGAAAATTGTATCCATTACCACTCTAATATTTGGGAATAAACGAGATAAGGAAAATAAAACGCTAGATCCACATGCCTACTAGAGATATTCAGCTGGAATAAGGAAAGAGGCCTCCCCTTCTCCCAGCTGTAGAAAATAGTTGGCTTAAACCTCTGTGCGGCCTTGTTGAGCCCACATGACATGAGCTGCTGGTAGCATTGTGCAAATGGTAAACACCTGCTCCCAGACATCCACAGAGGAGTGTGGAAATGGAAGGAGCTGCTTGTATTTCTTGTGTAGCTCACAACTACGCAGGGCAGCTCCTGGGCAATAGCTCACGCTTGCCTGAAGCTGCCTGCACTCTCCTGCTCACAGCAGCCAGTGATTCCCTTCAAAATGGCTCAAAAGTGTCTTTTGCAAATTGCCCGTTAGTGAGTACTTTGATACCTAGAGTACCAATGAATGGTGTCATTCCCACATCCTACTTACCATCATTACATTTTCCTCTTCTGTACTTCATCCTTCCACTAGAAAGCCTAGAGGAGCAGCAGGCATCTGCCTTGCAGCAGTAGTTAGGAAACCCGAGTTCAGACAGTGTCTGGGACGAAGAGATGCTGAACAAATGTCTAGAGAAACAGGTAAAGTATGAATTACAGATAGGATATTCAAATATGAGCTGCTTTTCCCACAGTTTGGTGCCAGGGCTGTACAGCGCATGAACCCAAAGCATAAAGTTGTGTTTCACATGACTGTCATAATTGGAACCAAATCCACATCAGGGATGGATTGTTCTGTATGAGTAAATGGAACCGAGAAAAGAGGAACATACTGACATGCACAGAGTCAAGATGTGTGTGGATAGGCACATGGGAGTTAAATTACATATGTGTATGCTTATTTACATTTTCCTGGGTGTTGAGGTGTGCCTGACTCTGCACATAACCATGGGGACTTGCCAGGAGGGGAAGGGCTGCTCCTTAGGCTGCACACCAGATAAGTGTGGGTAAGAGTTTGTGGACAGCTACTGAATAGCTTGAGGCATCAGCTGCAAGGGCTTGTTTCCAGTGCAGAGTATTTTCCCCCACTAATGAAACCATTTCTGCAAACCTCCCTCAGGTGCCACACAGCAAATATAACACCAAGGAAACATCGGGGAAGATTTCTGGTCACTCAAACTGTGGTAACTTGAGGAGGAAGCCCAGCCTGTGAAAAGAAACCGCTCGTGTAATTTGCAGAGATACTTGGCTGACTGAACAGCCTCACACTTTGCAAGTATTCTTTTGGTTTGCAGCAGCATTTTCTCCCTGATTCTTTCACAGAGTCTTGGAAGAGACACAGATTTTTTCCACTCTAGCTTTCCTGGCATTATTGCATCTGGTGACTCCTGCCAGGAGAAGCTGAGAGGAGTAGAGCTCTGAGCTGGCCCATCCTGCATCCCACACTTCTGCACACCACGCTGCCTGCAAGGCTGTCACAGTCAGGGTCCTTCCAGCTTTCAGCAACCCAACTCTTCCGTCTGCACCCCTGCCCTGGTTCTGCAGCCAACTCAAAGCTTCCCCTGCCCTTCACCCTCCTGATAGGACTTGGCTTGCTCTCTTTGGCCCAGGTCCAGACAGAGTTTTTGAGCATCTCCTTCAGAAACGGGTCCTCTCCCTCGTTAGTCAGAGCCAAGCTTAACAGTGCCTCCTGCTGAACCTACTGGCCAGCACCTCGCCCCATGGGCATCCTGGGCTTTCCCACAGGACTCAGGCAGTGAGAGGGAGGGAGATTGATAGCAATGAAAAGCAGTAGATGAAAAGTAAACTCACACTACATAAATTCTTAAATGATTTTTATAAGGACACAGCATTCTAACAATTTGCCAAGAACAACACTGAAATTCTTTCAAGGTTTCCCATTTGTTTGTAAAGTGAATATTAAAAGTGCAGGCAGCAGTCTCCTGGTGTTCCCCTGGGAACTGTTAGTGTCCGTAGTAATGAGGTCATTCCTTTTTTATTAGGAGAAGGTCTTCTGTAAAGTTAAATGTGCTGACAGCCTCTTGCCTTTGATGTTGGGTTTCACCTCAGTCCCTCTTGCAGATATTGCTGCTCCTCCCTCGCAAAGACACATCCCTGACAAACAATCTCCCCTCTGTCTTCCCTACTTGTTTGTTTAGATGCATGATAGGCAGCTCTGTTAAAGGGCAGCACATGAAGGCGGCTGGTGTTTCAGTGGACAGGAGATGTGAGAGATTTGGTTGCTGTAATTAAGTCAGTCTTCATTCCTCCAAACTGCCAGCACTCAGTACCCTTCATTTTATTGACCAGACAGATAATTACACCGACAGCAGTCACAAACCCCCAGTTACAGTCACACTAAAATTGCCATGGTGCCACATTGAGAAAAACGTGGGACCCACAGAACCCTTGCCACAAAGCCTGGCCTGCAAGGGAAGGCTGGGAGGAGCACCCCAGCACCATGCCTGGTCCCCCAGCACTCTCCTTGCTCTGCAGCTACTGGCTTTTCCCCTGACAGAGGCAAACGTCCTCCCACAGGAGGACACACACAAGAATTTGCTGCTGCTGTGTCTTAATTATCACAGCTCCTGCTTAAGCACCTTCCCTGTCCGGAGACCTGGACATCCCTGTGGAGTGGCCTCCAAGCAGCCGTGCACTGTGTCCACCTGGCCACGGCCAGCAAGAATGCTGAAGTATAGATAAGCCACGGTTGCTCCATGGCCCACAACAACCAGCTGACCTGTGCAGAAGGGACATCTGGTGAACATGGCACTGAATTATCCCTTGGGAGATTCAGTTCTGAGATCTACAAACACTTTCCCAAAGGTCCGAGGCAAATTAACTCAAGAGCCCCTCTAGTAAAAGCACAGGGCAGCCCCAGGAGCCTCATTCAGTGGCTGCTCAGAGCCGTGGTCGCTGCCTGCTCTGTGTGTGCACACACCACACGGAGCACACAGGAGCCCCAGCCCCAGCAGGCACCTCAGTACAGCACAGTCACACAAAGAAACTATTTTTTTTTTGTTTGAACATTTAAACAGGCAACAATGCCCACAAAGTGTATTGTGTGTAGCCACTCCTTGGAGTAGCGAAAGATAAATAATAGTTTCATGCTTCAAAGTGAAGTGCACACTGTGTGCACCCAAATAATAAGAAATAATGTGAGTATGCTTGTTCATCATGGACATAGTAGGAAGAAATCAACTTCTTCCCTGGGAACGAGAGCTTCGAAATTATTTATTCACTCTTGGGAAATGAATGCAAAACCCAAGGAGACACCATTGTGCAGTGAGGTAGGTCAGAAACTTGTCTGTATTTAACCACAGGATCAAGAATTGTGGTCAGGTGACTGATAATGCCACCAAAAATATTTCAGCTCTGGGATCCACATTCAAAACCAACCATGAGCCCATGATGAAGGAAGGCTGTGACCCCATGTCCTACAACTGTTCAGTGGCTGACACCAAACAGGCTGCTACAACCAGATTAATTTACCAACTATAAACACTTTTTATCAGCAGACCGTCAGAAGAGGACCTTCATACTGGAGTCACAGGTCTACAGACTTCTACAAAATGCAGCATAGCAAGCCTGGGTCTTATTCCTAACTCAGCTGAACCTACTTGTACCTCTGTTTGCACTGAACCCTTTGTGAAACAGGCAGCTTTCAGAGGGAGGTGGGTCACTATGATCCTTAAAGCAAAGCCAAGACCAGGCAGTCTAGAGTAAGTGGGTCAAATTCTCAGTGGCTGGAGGTCCCAGATCAACAACTGAGAAATATGAATAATTTTGGCCATGGCACTGAGCTTGAGATTTATTCCTCCGTGATCTTACATTTTACCAGTCTCTTGCTAGGCTCAGCAGTGATGTCCTCCAGCTCAGCACAGCTGCTGCTGACAAACATGGCACCAGGGAAACAGGGGATAACCTTCCCAAGGGAATGCAGCAGCATGGCTGGCTTTCATCTGGGATGCAAATAGCAGTCATATGGACTGTCCCAAGAGAGAAGCAGCCAGGACAAAGACTTTCCCCCCCAGGAGAGGCAGGACACCAGACAAGCTCAAAGCCAACTGTGGCAGTGCAGCACCTCTGGGGATGTAGTCCCCAGGCTCTGCCTGCCCTGGCCATACACACCCACAGCTGGGCATGCCCTGCCCCTGCCCCAGATGGGTTCCCGAGGGTCTCAGCAAGGAGAAAGCCTGGGAGGGGACGCCCAGGGATGTCATGGCTTCACCATCCAAGCAGGAAGTGTTAGAGGCGGGATGTTTGCCTAGAGAGTTTATGAGTGACACCTTCCAGCCCCCACACTCCCCTCCCCTGTGCTAATTTCAAGCACTGAGAACTTGGCTATTACGCTCATTGTTTGCCCTGCTTTGGCCTCTGCTGCCCTTTCTGATGCTTTGTGCCAATTTCCTCTCGTACTTTCATCAGAATTCAATTTCCTCCCAGTAAGTTAACACCAGCCAAACTGCTCATGATTTCTTCTCCCATTGATGGATGAGTCCATGCGGGGTCTCTGCTCCTGTCTATCACAGCCCACCATTACCAGAGTAGCCCACTCCCTCCAACACTCTTCCTCTTTTCCATTTTTTCCCTTCTCTCTCCTTCATTTTTTCCCTCATTCCTTCCCTCCCATCTACACACATATTTTCTCCCTTAAACCACTTCTGCTTTTTTTTTTTTTTTTCCTTTTTTTTTTTTTTTTTTTTTTAAATATTCACCCTTCTTTCTTCCTGTGGGAAAA
>VYXF01013115.1:271430-371430 GCA_013397295.1 Polioptila caerulea | reverse complement strand
GTCTCCCCAGCAGCAGTTTGGCAGGTTCTGGCACACTCCTTCCACTTTGATCTCGCAAAAAGAAGCCTAACACTCAAGGAGGGGAGGTGGCCATCCCTGTTCTGTGACAAGCCTCCACTCACTGTGGTCAGCAGGAAGTCAGAGGCATGCTCTGTCAAAAGGCAAGGACATGATCTGCACTGGATTCCTGGAGCAATACCTGGCCCAAGGCAGAGCCACATGAGCAAGGCCAGGGAAGCAGTACACAAAGAGAAAAGGGCTCACTACCAATATAAGGTGTCCCTCCCTGTACCTCAAGGCTGATGAGGCTTCAGTGACAGGAGCACAGGTCTTAATCCCAGTTCTGGCACTTCCTCTATACATGACCCCACACCGCTGCCTGTGTTTCCATGCCCTGTCTCTACAGGCTGTTCAGGGCAAGTGCTGGCACACACTGATGTTTGCCCAAGGCCTGGCAGGGCAGAGCCCCACTGCCTCCAGGCAATACCTCTGCTGGGGGACAGGCAGGGCAACAGAAGGGGTGGGCATCCTCTGAGGGGACAGCCAGCAAGGCCTGTCCTCTGCAAAGGGATGGCGGTGCGGCAGATGAAGTGGTTTTTCTGCAAGGACACAGCATCCTTTGAAAAAGTAGCAAATGCTTTCTATGAGTTATTCAGTTACAGGTTCCAAACTCCCAAACTACACAAATCTCCTGAGAAAATGCAAGTCAGTCAGAGAGGAATCTTGGAGCCACTTCAAACGTTTTGCCAATAATTCATGCAATGAGATTAAAAAAGCCATTTCTTCCTTTGCCAAGTACACAGAGAGCAGAGTGTTCTCTATTGTGTAGGAACATCACAGCATGTAGCATTTGACAAGGAAAGGTCACTGGGGAGGGGCCACAACTCCTTTTTTAAGAGGTTGCTACCGGTGTCCTTTGGAAAAACTGGTTTTACTCTGTAGCAAAGGCCATAATTGAATGCTCAGCTAACTGGGCTGAAATACCTGCCTGTGGTTTCATTTCAAGAACTCTGTTGGAGGGTTCTGTGCTCTCTGTCCGACCTGGGCCCAATTGTTTAGTACGTAAAGCAGTGTGGATTTATCATGCCTGAGTACTTCAGTGCTCTACTCCACGGAGCAGCACAGGAAAAATACCAGGGAGCAGAAATGAGCTGAGAGCATAGGGTCGGGTTCAAAGGAATCTCAGGGTATAATTGATTTCCCCATACTTCAAGGGACATACAGCATCTCTTTCAAGGGAGTAGGAAAGCTGCTGGGATCTAGCCCTTAGTCTGATGCAGTAGTACAAGGAAAGAGAGAAATAAGAGCCTCAAGAAAATGGCCCCAAATCTAGTCATGCTTCCCAAACTACTTCTTCTCTTGCACTGACAGGTGGATGAGGAGCAAATTCTAGCTGTGGTAGTCTTCACTAGATGATCTATCACTTCCCTCATTCTCTAACACAACAGTTGTGGCCCCACAAAAATCTGGCGAACAGACAGGCTGCTACAAGATGCAACAGGAAGGTCTTCTCTGGAAATGCACAGAAAGCCTCTGAAAACTGTTGGCTGAATCTAGTGTCAAGATATAGGATGGAATAGGAGACCTCAAAATACCACTGGAAATTTTTGGCAAAAAGCCACCAGTGTAAGTACAGCTCCTGAGACAACACAACAGCAACATAGATCCAAAATCCCCTCCCACTGTAATAAAATTGGAGCCATTTCATCATGACTGATTTCATTGTGTCATTATCAATTTATCCCATGTAAAGTGAGAGATGACCCTCGGCCCCCAGGGAATTCAGAAAATGCTACAGGAGTGTGAGGAGCAAATCAGGGGGCTCTGAAAATACCACTAGAATCTGTCTGCAGAAATCCCCCGACAATCTCAGACACAGGCCATCCTCACAGTGAGACACAATAGCAGGACAAAGCCAGGCAGCAGGGATATTAGGGGATCTGTGGAAGTAAGAATGCAGGAAATACCAGTCTGTCCAGCCAGTGGTCTGTCTAAGCACATAACCTGTCTCCAACAGTGACTGTAATTCAGAAAAAAACCCACACTCTGCAAGAGGTAATTATAAAACAAGGTACAAGTAACAAGATTTTCATGCAACTTCCTCCCAAGCACTTGCAGTTTCCAGCTGGCTCCCCTACAGAGCAAATTCCCATCCCAGAGCTGACTGTACCTTTATAATTTAGAATATCCTCATGATCCTCCTGAAACAGCCCATCTCTTTTTGTATCTTTCCGAGATCGTGGCCTCATCAAATCATTGTGCTGCAGAGTTTCATCACTAACAGTGCACAGGGCTGAAATAAAAAACAAAAAAGTATTTTTTCTACCAGCGGTGAGCTACTGCTAATTCAATTTCAGTGGCTGCCAATCACTGGTTTCTAGAAAGGGCCATGAAAGGCTACTTGTTTTGTTACCAAGCAGACAGAAAGCATTCTGGTAGTTGTTAAAGAGTTTCTAGGAAATGGCAGGAGAATTAGAAAACCCTATAGCAATAGCAGGACGACTTCCATTTGTGTGTGTCTGTGGAGGGACAGCCTGGTGACTCCAGTTGACAGTAGACCCCCTGGCCTATTTGCTTCATAGATGCAAGCACAATTAATGCATGGAATTTGTCCTCACTTGTAAACCTAATGAGTTGGGCTAATGCAGGGGTCAGTAAATCCCATCAACTTCTCTGATAGTTACAAAAAAGCCACTTCTTCACCTGAACCAGTGCAGCTTGCACAAGTCCTGTTTGTACCAATATCTGAGCATCCTGCCCACTGCAGCTCACATCGTTTCATTGTGGGACGTTATGGAAATTCCCAGTGGAAATGCTCGTGATTATATTGCGGGAGGTGACTAACTCCTGGGAGACAGAAAAAGGATCCCCCATTAAAAATTGCAATTTTCACCTTCATAAGGAACCTTTTTAAGATGTACTGCAGTGAAAGAAGACACTACAGGACCATTCATAAAATCTGTAATCTGATGTCCAGTTTCTAAAAGATACATGGTGGTAAAGTCTCCCATGAAGTTAATGAAATTTAAATGTTCATGACATACACTTGTCACTGCTCGCCACCTAGAATTCCAGAATTTTACTTGATGGCAAAATTTTTTAAATCTCCAGCAATAACTTTTGATATGCTACGAAAGGGCAAAAGGATCAGACCTGGTGTCAAGATGATGAAGTGGAGAGTGGATGAGAAAAGCCCACAGAACTACAAAGTGTCCATCTTTTTTTGTGTCTGTGGATTACAGCTTAGGGGTTCCAGCAGGCTGTGGGACCTGCAGTGCACATAGGGAAGGATTTGCAGGACTCTTGGAAGATACCATTTATTATTCAGCTGGAAACACAGTTAACGCCAGCGGGATTTGGTCTCCCTCATAAATGTGAACAATTTTTACTTAGAGCAGTCAAGTGACCAAGGGCTCCTTTAGCCTGTGGGACTACAGAGTACAGTTTTTAGCAGTTTTATTAACTTTAGTTTAAATCACTTCTAGTACTGATGCCCCTAAAGATCAAAGCTGCTCCATCATTTATATCTGGAAGGCAGTAAAATCCTTACGTAAATCTGTAAGTCCCCTTGTTAACTTTAACATTCATCACTTAACACCACTTAGCAGCCAACCAGAAGAGTGTGCCTGCCAGGCCCAGCCAGTCCCATCTGCATCTTTTGCAGCAAGGATCCAAGCACTCAAAAAGGAGTCAAAGGGTTTGTCCGATATCTGCTCATGCAAAAGACACAGATGGGAGATGGCCCTTGGAGAGCACATCTCTGCTCCCCATTTCATCTGTGCCCCCACAGTAGCTGTGGCTGAATTCCTTAAGTTACTAGGAGATCTCAGAGAGCTACAGAAAACATTTTGTGCCTAATGATGCCTTCTTGGACCACAGTGTCATCAGACACTACCACGGCCTGCTAATGAGCCTCTCTCTGTGCAGTGTGGAGCTGCACTGAACTGAACTCTCCCCATAGGACGGCACGGCATGAACTGGCAGATTAAACTTTCCACTGGACCAGGGACAGTAGCAAGGCACTGGGATGGCATCCAACTTCAGCTAAGTAGAGTAGGGATTGAGAACATGAATTTATAACCAGCAACCATCAATGAGGCGTAGGGAGCCATGTGTACAGCATACACTTGGGGGAGAAGACTGGGGACTAGGGAAGGGTTGATTTCACCTAATGTAGGGCAGACAGGACATGAAAGGCCATATATCCACCCACTAGAAAACAGTGTCAGAAAAGACAGAGGCAAGACCATCATGACTTAAAAAAAAACCCCAAACCAGTCAGAAAATAGGTATGTCTGACTAATACTTGAAAGCAATGCTTCCCCTCCTTGCATTTAGAAAATACATCCTGTTAAGCCAAGGATGTTCAGAAGGAGATCCAGCAGCCATAGGCAGGGGCTGTCGTAGCAATAAGGTAAATGGTCCATCCCTAAGAGATGACAAGCCTGGAATGCAAACTGTGAGAGGGAGCAATGAAAGACAATGATCTTTAGAGTGTGTAGTAGCAGGAACTAAGCAAGATAACAAGAGAAAAACTCTAAGATGGAGAGATGGATACCATCCAGAAGAAAACTGCAGCTACCTCACACAAGTTTCCATTCCACTTGACTGATACAAGTGCAGAGTCTCTGCTATGCAATGCACCAAGCCATTTTTTTTGGGAAACACTTTTTCTTGGAGTTCCCTCTTCTTTTTATGTCTCACTTTCCCCTTCCTTCCTCTCTGCCACTCCCTGCCTCCTTCCAGGCAGAGATATGTTTCTCTCAGCTGCTTCTGCGCCTGTGACTTTACTGCATGGGGGAAGTCAGTCCGGAAGGTCACCTCTTTCATCAAGTATTCTATTTGCATCCAAAATTGTATGTACATGAAAAATGTGGTCGTGTGTTGCACCTAGCTGCAGACGCAGATGAAATTCTGTGGAAAGCCTGATGCACACTAACCTTTGCAGATGGTGCAGCTATTGCTGAAAAATGGATTGCTTAATAAAGCATATCATCCGACATATTTGCTGCTTGGCTAGCCAAATAGAAGTTGTTTTTTGCACAAATTTCCTTGTCAAATTTGTCAATGTTCATGTCATTTTTGCTTTAGGTCACAGAGCAAGGTGCAAATTCTTGGCATCTTTACTAGTTGCAAGCCAATTTTGGCTATTTCTAACAATGAAGTGAATTTCTCTGAGGATAAGACACTCGCTTTATGGGGAGGAAAGGAAAACAGCAGGAAGTGGGTAATTTTTTTTCTGGGATTTTTTTTTGCTCCTTTCTCTTTTATTTCTTCTCTTTCCTTCTGAGGGATAATGTGTGCATTCATTTACGGACCTTGTTAATTCACAGCAGAAAGAGGCCTTTTAGCCTGTAAAATCATTTATTTTGCTTGACTATTTGGTGCATGATGCACAGAGATTTTTTGCACTGATGTAGAGAAAATTTATCCCTTTTTGTAGGAAAACTTGGAAGAGAAGAAATGATCCATTCCTTTGGCACTCTTAAATGTGGAAGTCAAGGGATTCTCCCCTTCCAACTGTCTGCTGGAAGAGTAATGTTTTTAAGTCTCACAATCTCCTAGACTTAAAGCAACATAATGTATTTGTGTTGTTTATTCTTCTACCTGCTCTACATCCTTTGGCTCTGCCTACAGACCCATCCTGTTCCCTGCTCAGGTTTTCAAGCCTATTCCCTTCTTCCTTTTCAGAAGTTTTTACCACATGGTGCCTTCCCAGACATCGTCGCCAGAAGCTGCTCTACTCAGAAGCAAAAGCAAAGATTGTCATTTCCATGTTTGCTATGATACCGACCTCAGCAGGGGCAGCTTTTAAAAATGCACTGCACTGCCACAAGGAAACAATACCAGCCTCAGGCACTGGGGCACAGTTCATCAGGAGGACCACAGGGAACGTGGGCATGAAAGCAAATATGAAAGGGCTGGAGCCCCATTCAAGCCCTTCATCCACACCAAGTCAGGTTGCAGGGAAGAGGGAGCTTCTAGGCCTTGAAGATCTCTCAGAAGACCAGACCCTCCTCCTTCAGAGGTGCTGCATATGCACTGTTGGCAGCATCCACTTTGGGGTACAGAGCTCTACATCCAGCCATCCACCTCAGTATACCACAGTTTCTCCAGCCCTCTACATGGAGAGCTGCAATTTTGGTGATAGGCATGCTATTTGGTGTTCATTTCCATTTTTGTTCCAACACTCACTGGATATGGTGTTTTCAATTTACTAGGAGCAGAGGCATTCCTCTCTGGGCTGTCCTGCAACAATTACCTTTCCCTTTGGAGGATTCATTTCCCCCTTTATTCCCACCCTGTACAAATTCCTTTATCAAGCATACCTTCTCCAAAGATGCCAAGTGCATCCTCCAGTGATCTATTCCTATAAAAAGAGGACTTTGCTGCAGGACATAGGCATTTGACATAATCCCATTTGCCTCCCAAATAAGATCCCCCTTCAAAAAGAACATTCTTCTGCAAGGAACATTATGTTTACAAGGTTTATTTTGTTAGCAGGTGTATTCCCACTAGTAACTTTTCCACTGCACCATTTTTTTTTTAAAGGTCTTGTTTGGTAGCCAGATAGCCGAGACTGCCTGTGATAAAGCCAGCACAAGTGATTAATAGCAAAGTCTCTGCCATTTTATTATTAATAGCAGTGTGTTGACTCAATTAAATCCAGCCTGCTTTTTTTGGCAGGCCTTCGCAATTATACATATCATTATGGGCTGCAGCCCAAATGCATCCTGGGAGTAGACCAGAACTCCACATTAACTTTTTCTGGCTCTCTCTTTGCAGGTTGGCCGCTGTAACATGTGGGCTATAACCAATCCAGGCTGCTTTAGGGATGGCAGAATAGAGGAAGAAGGACAAATGGTGGAGGTGAGGATCACACCTAGAAAGGGCACGCTCCCCTACAGCCATAAACAGCCTGGCAAGGATGTCCTGTATCCACCCATAAACACAATGTAATCTGTCTGGATAGTACCTGCTACCAGCAGGGGTGATTTTCCAGCACACTGAGGGGTGTGTTCAGTAATCCCTTCCAAAACAGACTTGCAGGCAGCTTGGCCTAGCTTGAAGAGGCACTGAACTAAGGTTCAGCCTTTTATTTTGAGAAAGGCTCCTAATTGTGTTTGTAATTGTATTCCCTGGTGGTGAGACTGATCTCCTAGTGAAGCTGGAATACCCTAAACTCAATAAATAAATACCCTAAAGCATGCAGTAGGCATATTCTAGTGTTGAACATACTTCATTTTTAAAAATTCCAACTGGACTGTTGGGAGGAAAGCCAGTCATGGAATTAAGGCATAACACTAGGACCAAGTTAAATTCTCAGCACTGATAACAGATTCCATATATGATTTCAAGCAATCCTATATATACAAAGTCCTGATGCATTTTCTGTAGCCTTTAAACTCAAGAGATCCATGAGATATTAGGGTCACTCATTATTTTGGGGCACCAAACTTGGGGTGTCTAAATGGTCAACAGAGATGCACAGACAAGAGTAGGTTGCCTTACCTTGAGTTTTGAAGAGAGCTGGAATCTGGGGACCCTGAACACCTGGTGAAATTAAGCCTTGTGGTTTTCTCACAGCCTTTTGAGATAGCCCATACATAAATTGATGTTCTGGTAATGGGAGAGATCTGTTAATGGGAGAAAGCTCCTTTTGGACCTGAATCTCATCAGACTTGTACATAGAGCACTTAGCACAAAGATAGTTTGATCTGAATTGTAGGCCTCTCCATCACTCAGATAACAAATCACTGACATGAAGTGCTGGAGGAATAGCCAGGTCTGGCCCCTTGCAAAAGCAGCATCTGTTGATCAGAAGCACTGACCCATCACTGTCCTGTGCAGACTGGGTGGGCTTTATCTTCCTGCAACCTGCTAACCAGAACAGGCAACTGCAGTGATCACTCTAGCATGCATAGGGTCTATGATATCCCTGACTAAGACTGCTGGATTTTTTCTTTTCAAACCCACTGCTCATTGCAGCTGTAGATCTGGATTCTTCTCCAGTGAAGCCTGGAAATGTCCCACCTTCCTGCAGGCACCAAGGACATCACCCTTTATCCTGTGGTGTTAGAGGAGATCCCAAGAAGCCACATTTGAAGTCCCACAAAAAAGAGTAGGTCCTGTTTCCCATTACCTGAACACAAGGAGCTTTGCAGCCGAAGGCTCTTTTCAGCTTGTGCTACTTCATCTTTCAGAAGCCCATTAAGACAGGAGGGCACACAATGCTTTCCATCCCAGCTTGGCCTGTCTCCATCCCTGTCATCCATCTGGTTTATTTGCTGGCATCAGACAATCCACAGCTGTGGGGCTCTTGCTAAGCAGGGTGGAAGAGTTTAAGTGCTTGGCCTATAATCTCCTCCCAGTGCCTACAAATGTAGTTCTGGAAATAATTCTGCTGCTGGACAAGGAGTGCAGAGGAGCTCTGCTGTCTGTGTTCCCCTGTACAGCTCTCAGCAGTGCAGAGAGGACTTTGTTTGTACCCAGCTCCAGTCAGAGATGGAGCTGCAGCTGCAGAGTGGTGCTGCAGCACGGAATATGGGTAACAGCCACACACGTCCCACGGATCCATAGATCTAACAGATCCTTAAGGAAAGTTTCCCTCCCCACTCTGCACAGATATTTAGCTTTAGAGGCTGTCCCAAACAAGGAACAATTCAGTTGGCACCTGCAACTGAATTTCCCTCTGTGAAGGTGTCTATGTATTGCTATGATGGTGGTGGCTTCCCACCATCTCAGCCCTGGTTTCTTCCATCCCAGAGGGTCGATTTGCCAACCCAAGGCCAAGCTTTAGAAAATTCTCCCCTGCTTTTCTGAGGACCAAAGTGGAGCTTATGACAAGTGCTTCCCTGAGGAACCTCAGCAACATAAGCAAAGCCAACTCAGGATATTCTGTAATTCTATGGTATATGGCACTGACTATCTCATGAAGCTGGGCAGAGGAAACTGACTTTTTTTGCAGGGTATTAGAAGCAATATTCAATTCCCTTCCAAAGACAAATGCTTTCCCTATTGCCCTATTAACCAGACTGGACCCACATCTCAAATATGACAGAATAGGACTCAAGCATTATTCCAGACAACCCAGCCACAGTTCAGTACAACAAAGTTTAATTGCCTAGAACAAGATCACATATCCTATTTTAGAGATGGGACTACTGACTTCCAGTGTGATGTCAGCAGTGCCCTCACTTCAGGGCCTTTTTATTTTTAAGGGCGATTGCAGAGATTTAAAGAGGCCAAAATTCTGAAGCCTACTGGTAACAAACCAGTGCTTATTATCTCAGTGACTAAGTGTGCTTTTCTCAGAGATTTCCCCTAACCCCAGGATGAGTGACCACCTCAGAGGAGATGGTGACCTCCTCTCCTGAGAGAGATGATCAGACATTTGTAAGGCTCGTGGCTGTCGCCTCAGGACCAGTTAGTGGGAGCTGAGCTGTTATTGCTCCCCTGTTATCAGTTACGGCAGGAGATTCCTTGCCTTGTGGCTGAGACTGCATTGTACCAATGACTCACAGAACATAACTAAACCATGTAAAATGTCATCCTGTGTTTGCCATTAATAAGCTTTCAATTAATAACAAATTTCCAAGAATACCCCGAGCTTGAAACTCCGCGCTGTGCTGCCTAGCAGAGCCAATCAGGATGCTCTCAAAGCCAAGCCTTAATAAAGCAATTTTGCTTTCCAGGAAAGATCACTCCTTGCTGCTGCAGCTGGAAAACCCCAGCTCATGCACATGTACAGACCATACTAACCCCTTTGGGAAAAAAAATCCTGTTACATGGAGGATTTCAGGAAAGCTTTCAAACTGATGCGCAAAGCCTTTTTTTTTTTTTTTTTTAATATCACAAAACCTGATTCTTCTTGCTTGCTGATATAAGTTACTTCCTGAGGTACATGACTGATCAGCTGTACTACAAGGAAGACAAGAACTGGCACTTTAGGAGGGCCATAGTCAAAATCACAGGTACTAATGTGATGTGCAGTTTTTCAGCAATCATAGTGTACACATGAGCTTTTTCCTGTTGTAAGCACAAGTACACAGGAAACCATGGGCAGGTTTAGGCTTGTATTAAACACATATCAACCCTTCTGAAGGTAGATCTAAAAAGCATGGCACAGTCTGGCCGTGCATATGTCCCTCACACAAATAAAGGCAAAGACAAGGTGTTGCCACCTGCCCAGGCCCTGCACCCTCTGCTACCTGTACATATCTCACCTATATGGAAGAAAATATTTCTCTTTCTGGTATGCAAAGCCACTCAGCATCCCCAAGGGCACTCTCTTTCACAGACACACAGAGCAAGGCATCTTCCTTATTTCTGCAATATTCCTGCAATTCCTTCCCTGTATCTGCAGTCAGGTACCATCTCTTGCTGTCTGTACACATCTGTGTCCACAATGTACCCTGTTGATACACAGGCACGCAGACAGACAAGCTCGCTCGCTCTCACTCACACTGCTCTCCCACCCCCAGGAGGAACTCCAGGTATTGAGAGGTAATCCTCCCAGCTCACAGAGCCTGCTGAATGGAATAATTAATTTTCTGATGAGCATGAATATCACGCAAAGGCAGCCACACGGATATGGTGGAATGCTTCCAGCCAATACCCATGCAATCCGGATATTTGGATTCACCCATCCTCAGCCTCTGCTCTCGGCAGTGCTGACGGCAGCAAAGCTGAGCTTGCTGCACTGATGGGGAAGGCCTCACGGATCTGGCTGGCTGGCCTGGGTGGTAGAAGACAGCTGAACTGTCGTGCATAGCCTGCTCCTCCTCACCACCAAAGAGAGGGAGACCCTGCCAGATCCCATTCCTTAACCTACTGCTCCCACAGGAAGCTGGCACCGACTGCCTGCCAACACCAGCCCCCTCTGGTCTCTGGGGCAGGGGAGAGAATTGCACGAGCAGCATCAGTCTGCTCAAACCTGACAGTGCTCCTCGGTGGGGAATTAAGGGCAAATCCCTGATGCAAGGACAGTAATTCTCCAGGCTACAGTTCAGACTTCTCTCAGCCCTAATCTTCACTCGTCCCTAGGTCAACTTGTTCTCTATTTTACAGTTAAAAATGCTGTTGGACAGCAACTGCAGACCCTAATTCTAAGGAATAGAGGAAAATGAAGCTTAAAGAAGAACAGGGGATGCTAGGCAGAACAGTATTCTTAGACAGTGGTTCAAACTGCACCCAAACCCAGAGGATTCCCAATTACAGAGCTATGATACTCCTAGAAACTAAGATATACAGCTATTTTCTCCTGTGCAAATGTTCAGCCAGTGTTGCTTTAGCATAACTGACCAGTCTAGGCAAACAGAAATTGGGAACTTACCATACTGGACATGTGAGTCCCATTCCCAGCTCTGTCTTCAGCTTTGCACATGTTCAGGGACAAGTTACATCTGTTCCACAGCTGTAAGATTAACACAGAAATACCTGGCTTGACTGTTTTGTTCTATCGACCTTGTGTCTCTGATCCTTCACTTGGTTCTTTTAATTTTTTTCTTCCACATTCATGGTGCTTAGAAATAGTGCTGGGAACTGGCAAGTCTAACACTTCTTTGTAGGTATGAGAAATCTTGTAATCTTCTATTTTTTTCTAGGAAAAGCTAGGAGAAGAACCTAGGGGAATTATCTTACTGTAAAATTGAGGCTTACAAGTAAAAGCAGAGTCATGAAATGAAAAGCTAAAGGTCCTTAGTCATGCTGAATGTTTTTTTAGCTCCCAGGGCAGTTGCCCATCCACAAGAGCTCAGTATGTTGCTATTTTTATTTGCTAATAGGTCCCACAAAAGAGAGAAAGGATTGTTGTGTAAGCCCTCATCCCAGTCCAGAATACACTGGGAAATTCCCATGGATATATACAATACAGAAGCAAACAATGACATCCAAATATCTGCCTGGAAAAAGATACATCTAGCTTTTTAAAGGGTGACATACCAAAGTGATGAGGAATTAGTCAAAACTCTGGATTAGAAATGGGTTCAAACTCCGTTCTCCTCATTCTAACACAATTTCCTGGCCTTGTGTGGATGGGCTTGCCCTTCCCAAGACACTGGGATTCAAAACAAAACAACAAACAAACACAAAGAGACCCCAAGCAAGCAAACAAATGAACAAACAAACACACACCCACCCACACATCCCCCCCCCAAACCCCACAAAACAAAACAAAACAAAAAAAGGAGAAAAAACCCCCACCAATTAAATAAACTCCACAAAGGTGAAGTTTTCAAGCATACCAAGAGGGCTTAGGAGTGCAAGTCAGTCAGATGCGTGCTCCTAAGTCCCTCCACTGCTTTGGAAGACTTCCAGCCCTAGGAGTAAAATAAAAGGCAGGGGATATATATGGCTGTTAGGCTAATGAAGCTTAATTTTATCCAGCTTCTATTTATTCTTTGGTTTCGCTTCAGAGCATTGATTTCACATTCCTGCATCTTTTACATATGCATATATATTTCATAAATAGGCAAATGTATATACACAGACCTGAGCAAGGGAGTATGTTTATACATGTAAAGCAACTGGGTATTTACAAGCTGTTTCTAAGGTTATAATATCCATTGCTATTATGAACTGCTTCATTAACCTGTCAATCAGATTGCTTTCTCCCTTTCAGCCCTCTCCCGTGTTACTCTGTGTGTTGGAAGTGAAGCATGTGTGTTTGTGTCAAGTGTATTATTTCAGACAGTACAGACACACAGACACACATGGACGCACGCCCAGAAATTAATATGGTTTCATTGCTGCCTCCCCAGAAGCCTGGCTCTGGCCAGCCCTCCTCCGGACTTTGCTAGCCACAGAGATGCCTCATGCAGTCATTTATCACCCAGCCCCTGGCCAGTGGCACTGGGGTCCTGGCGTTGTGTCCCCAGGCAGCCTGGCTGCCGTGCAGGAGGAGGGGCATGTCTGCAGCATGCTTGCAGTTTGGAAGCACTGCTGATGGACTAGTCCCCAATAAACCCCCCAAAAGTGCTGATGTGCTGAAAGCAGCTGACACTGATGGATCTGCTCTCATCTTGCCTTTCAGTCGGCTGCAAGAGAGAAGAGAGAGAGGAAGAGAAACAAAGGCAGAGATTAACTCTTTTGTCACAGAGCTCTGCAGTTTTACAAGGCAAGATAAAGCTGCTGTCCAGGTTGGGTGCAGATGGGACCAGCTCAGCACAGTCTGTCTGATTCTCTATGGACTCCAATAGGGGAAAAAAACAGCCTGAACTGCACAATGATTTACTGACAGGGCCCATGCTGCCTAGCTGAGCCTTATAACTTTCCTTGCAGTTGCAACCACAATCTGAGAGATCAGCAGGGATGCCTGGACATGGTCCTGGCTGGCTCCAGACCAGATGACGTCCAGAGGTCCCTTCTCACCTCAAACATCCTGTAATCCTGTGATTCTCCCAGACCTGCATTAAACCAACACTGCACCAGTACTGATTTAAGCATCACACAGCAGCATCAAGTCCACCCAGTGCAGCCCCCTGAGGTGGGACACAAAGCTGCTCAGCCAGCGAGGCACAATCCTGTGGATGCAAGCTCAGTAAACACAGATGTCCAGGGGGATTAATACACACCTGTGTATGAAATCATGGGGTGGCTTTTGTCTGCGATGCCAGGCATTGAAATCCCAAATCAAGTCTCAAACTGCCACTTGTGATACTCCTCACTAGAGCCAGTCAGAATGTTTTCGTATAATTTCATGTAATCAAATCAAGTTTTACCAAAATTGAGCTGTTTGGGGAATTGGATCCAATTGGCTTAAGTTTTCTCGAGAATACCTTGGTTCTAAGGGGCTCAGATATGAACCTCCAGTCTGCATTGTTATGTCATTCATCTGAACAAGAAGAATTTGGAAAGTTTCCTTCTTCTCTTACTGTGCTAGAAACTTCAGCAGCTGCCAAGGAGCAGGACTTTGAGCTTCCAGATCTCCTCTCTGAAGGACTAGCATGTACTCACATGGATGTGCCCTCACACAGTTCATACAGAGTTCAGTGCAAACATAGGCAGAGACTCACACAACTCTTTCAATGTCTTTGCACAGTTGTGTTTAACACTGACAATGTCACAGGTACAGCAGGACCCCAAATTCTCACATGCCCAGCTGTAGGGCCAAGTGTCCTCAGAAAGGCAGACTATGCTACATTAAGCCTAAGCACACAAGGAAATACATTTAATAATACTACTAACAAGAGTAATGACAGTAATATCAATGCTAATTCTTATTAACAAAAATGTTAACAACGTTCTTGTTCCTGTGCAAAATCTCATTTTATTTGTAATCTTAATTTTCCTTGATTTGAAGAGAGGAGGTAGGATCTTTTTCTAGGTAATTCTAAAAATGTATTCCTAAACCCATATTAAAAATTTGGTCATTTACCAGTTTCAACAGAAACTTCCAAATAGCATATTTCAAAAATAAAGTTCATATTTTTAATCAAGAAAAAGAATGGCACCTTGTCATGAGAGTCATTTTACAACTGGGGAGCAGTGCTGAGCTCTAACTCTGCACAGCACTAATTCTTGCCTGGATTTTTTCAAGCCTGGTTTATCATATGCTTGTGTGGCACAGTTCACAAGTGTTCCCAGCTAAACCAGCCACCAGGTGAAGTACAAATGACCACGAATAAAGGCAGGAGCCAGCCCCAGGCAAATGTTAGGGTTGTTCCAGGGTTTTTGTCAAGACTGTGGTCTTCTAGTGCTGAGCCCTATGCAGCTTTACAAACATACAGAGAGAGCCTGTCAGATCTGCAATCCACCATCATAAAGCATATCAGTAAAGACAAGTACATTACACTTGGACATGGACACACTCTGAACACAGACACATCACCACGGCAAAAACTCCTGCTCTCACATACACTCTGCTGAACATGCAATCCTTCCTGAAATACAAACAAGATCTCCAAGTCAACAAATGGAAAATGTGGGGCTGGGGGGAAGAGTCTTGAGGGGTTTTTTTTTCCTAATTCCTGGAGAAAAAAAGGGCCTTTTAAAATAAACTAATAGTAAATGCAATGTTTCCTGAGGAAATCCTGATGTGTTTTTTTGCCATATCATTTCAGTTTTTGTCTATTGCCCCCCATTTCCTTTTAATGAAACACTGTAAAAGCTAAGTCAGACTCCCAGAGTCTAAACTAGGCTTGCAGAATACTGCTCCTGTCCAAGGGATGATTTAAAAGGAAATCTGAAGTAGAGATCTCTTCTAAAGTCTGAAAACAACTTTGAAATTTAGAAGTTTTCCACCACACACAAATAACAATAATAATGTCACCATGCCAAATGCAGACAGTCTTGGAAACAAACCCACCAAGGTATTATTGATCATCTCTTCACATGTCCTTAATAAAATCTTGGTCTAAAATCTATCCACAATATGCCATCTGCCACACACTGAGATGAAATATGGTGCGTGCTCTTGGCATCTAACACTCTGATGAACCATTTGTGAAATCTCTGCAGAATTTCACATTCTCAGAAGCACACTTTTCTAGAGAACTGATTTTCAACTTTAATTTTATCTTTGTGCTCTTAAAAAAATATATCTGTCTCTGAAGGGTCTGAAAGACAATCTATAGATTGTTACACAGCTGGTTTGAGCTTGCCTCTCTCAGTAACTTTTGCAGACTCACTTAGGAACAGCTCAAATTCCCCAGAGAGTTGTGTGGACCCTGGAACCAATTTTTGGTGCTTTAGGGAAGGGCTACATGGACTGCCTAAATTGTGCTCATGGAGGCTTCCAGTGCCAGGGTTAGCCAGCTCCTGGCTGTAAACACCTCTGAGCAAAATGTGTCTTCCTCTCCATCTCAGAGTGCTGACAGGTGCTGAGAGGTGCTTAAGCAGGACACTTGAGCAAGTGCCTGCTTTCAAGCACCTGAGGACTGCTGGTGGGATCCCTCATATGCTGCAGGTCAGGCATGTGCACAGGCTGTGGAGAAGTGAAGCCCTTGGCAGCCACCTTGAAGCTGCTCCTGCCAGTGAGCACTGCCCAGACACCAGAGCTCTGTGTCTGGGGAGTGCATCCAGGCAGGACAGGACTCAGCTTGCCAGCCCATGCACCCACCTCAGTGTCCTCCACTCCCAGTGAGACCACAAGGGCCCATTTATTCTAAGATATGAAATTTGTGTTGTTTCTTTATTGTTCTTTAATGAAACCCTGTTTATTCTAGGCTTTTAATTCTTTCCATCTATTATGTTTAGACAACTCATTAACAATCATTTGTTATCATTAGACTTCAATTTTAAGCTCCTTTTCCCAGAGGAGGCAAGGCAGTACTTTTAAACATATTTGCATCATAAACAATTTCTGGGCCCTGTGTGCCATCTATTACCCCAGCCTTTCCTCCCTTCATACTTGTGCTGGAAGGTGCTGTAAAAGCCTTAGTAAGAACTGGGCTGAGTCCAGAGTAATCCATGTTTCCCCTAGTTCTGGAGCCATGGAGGGTTCTGCATTAGGACAGAAACCCAGTGCATTAATAGCAAACTCTTGAAATCCTAGGTCATGTAATGGTGAGCTGCTCCTTCCACTGGGATTAATGACTACATGCTGCAGCTGAATTCATTAGGGCCTGCTAAAGATAGCATGCTAGCCTGGGATAATGTGTGGGCCTCATTCTGCTCATTTATGGTTGTTCAGCTCCACTGGATTTAGTGAAGTCATTCCTGATTTGCAGCAGGGTCCCTCGTGTGCATGCTAGATAAGCACTACGTCACACTTTGCATTCATTGACAGCTCCCAGTGGGCAAAAATCTGATCCCTGTTATGTTGGTTAAATCCAGATCAACATTCACTGAGGCTGCAAGGCATCCTTTGGATATGAAATAGCATCAGCATGCATGGAGTGTGGCCCACATGATGCAATTTGCTCTGGTGGAAGGGAGGTCCCTTAAGTTGCACAGAAACAGGAAAATAGTTGCTGTTCTCCTCATGGTTTTTCTAATTTTTGCTTGGCATTATATTCATCATACACTGGTCAACCCCAACCCTGACCAGTGAAATGCAGAAGAAAAGAGAAATCACTAAGCTGGCATCTTTTAATGTATGTTTTGATCTCCAAAATCTCATTCTAAATTATGCTCAAAAAATGTTGGACATGGCAGCCATGTCTCCTGTTTCCCATATCCCTGCGAGCAAGCCAGTGACACATCTGTTCAGAAGAAGTTTAGCTCTTATTAGTAGCATTACTAGATCATCTCTGTCAGTGCTAAGTCTTGTGCTGGTGTTAATGCATTGTCAGTGTCTTGATACCCTGGAATGTGGCTTTTAAAGTTCATCCCCAGGCCCAGTAATATGACAGTAATGCACATTTTGGAGCTGCTGTGTTTCACTACAGCCCCTGCACCTCTGAATGGCAGTCAAAAAAAATTTCACTGTTCAAAGGCCTCAGTTCTGCATAGCTCTAAGCTTGTGCTCAGCTTTAGAGACTTGGAGGCCTTTCACTTGTCCAAAAGCCCTTCCACACCACCAAGTGCAAAGGAGGTATTTAATATGGCAAAATTTTGCTGGCTAGAGTACACACACACAGGAGAATGGCAGGCTGGACCACCACACCTATTACAGCTTTCCATATGGATGCTTGCAGATCACAAGATGAAAAAACTTCATACATATTATTGTGTACTGTTTATGGAGTTTTTACACTTCTGATGAACTCTACCTCCTCTACAGAGCTAGAGATCATAATGATCCTTGCTGCAAGGCTCCACCCTGCATGCTAAGTAAATTCCTGTAATTTTCTATCCTTCCTTTGTTATTCTGATCCAATTAAAGTCACTGCAGCTAAGTGAAAAGTCATGATTGGCTAATTGGATTTGGGAAGGCAGAACACCCATCAGGGGCCAGGTTTAATTTAGGTTTCCTCAAAATTTTTAAGGCCACTGGTAGGCTAGAAGAGGCAGTTACACCCTTGGCTGGCTGCAGCTCAGAGAAAAGGGATTAGTTGGCTGCTGAGTGAGCTCCCTGCTGCCTCCTGTCCATGGAGCTCTCCAATTCCAATGCCTGTGTCAGAGTCTTTTTATTTTTTAATCCAATGCAATGGTTCTTTGTGTATCTCTCCCATGCTCCTTCTAAGTCTCTTGTCCCCAGTGTCATCCTGCACCAGCCACCATCTCACATGATTACTCCACACATCAGTGCAGTCCCCTCCCAAAAAATACGCTTCCCATGGCCCTGAGGGGCACTTCTGTGCAAGACATGTACGTGACTGGACCTGCACTCCTGGATGTGGTGCGGGACATAAACTTCCCTGAAGCCAAGTGGAAGTTTTACCAGTGAGGCTGAAAGGGCTCAACACATGGAGAGCTCTAAATACTTCTCCGAACACCAAGCAGCCAACTCCTCCCAGCTGCCCTGGATGCAGACACCCCAGGATTCCAGTCACACAGTGAGATGAAAACAATAAAAGATCCATTTTCATGAGCACTTATAAGTGATCAGAAGCCTATCTGTGATATTTCCAAAATAAGCTGTTAAAAAATGGTGTGCTGTATCTGCTAAAACCAGAAGTTTCTTTCAAATCAAATTCATTAAAATATTTAATAATATCATAGATTCTGAGTACCTCCTGACTTTTAAGCTTCTAAAAAATTCTTAGGCTACTTATTCTGATTTAATGCTCACCTTGGACACAGAAACATTGAAAAGATAACAAACTGAATGCATGACTGATATTGTCATATGCTTACCTAAGAGCTTCAGAAACTTCATGAAACATGTAATAAAAACAAGAGTTACTAACACTACCACCCAAACGCACAGTAAGCCACTTGCATATGACCAATAACAGTCAAGAAATGTATCCTAACAAACATTATACAAAAATAAACAATTTAAAAATGGACTCTAAATTCTTGGGTTTGGGACACTTTCAGAATACTTTATATTTTTGGCTTGGTTGTTTTACTTTTCTTTTTTTTCCTCTCTTTATTTATTTTTTTTTAATAAAATCATGCCTGACAATTTAGAAAATCTCATGTATTTCCAATCTTACACCAAAAACACAAGACTAGCAAGATCACTGGGCATATTGAGAAGCCTGTCTATTAGTATTTTTAAACATTTGCAGCACCACATACTTAGAAGAATCACTTGAGCCATCATCTGACATACTTCTGCTCCTATTGAAATAGAAGAAGTAAAAAGGATCAGCCAAAGAAACAAATTCCTTCTCTCCTACCTGTTATTTACTATTTTTAATTTTTTTTAAGGATTCATTTTTTTTACTTGAGTTGTCAACTGCAGTGGAAATACACTCCCTGTTCCACTATTTCTAACCCTATTAAGGATTTTTTCAGGCTGAGACCTTTTTTGCAAGTCTAGCCCTTCCCCCCAAGAATGTTGCTACTGAAAAAAAGTTTGTATCATCACTGTTTTTACACAAATGCCTAACACTTGTTTCTTTCCCTATGGTCTTGTCAATACTGGACCACAAGCTAGAAGTTGCCAGAACCTGAGTTCCCAGTCCCTCCAGATCTTGGCACTGACTGCTTTCAGAATCTGGCCCCTGAGGCTTTGCAGTTGGCTCATGAAAAGAAAAAGGGCCCCTCCTTAAAATCACAGTCCGTGCAAGTTTGTGTCTTCCATGAAAATTAACATGCTGGACAGCAGATGGGATAAACACATGCTAGAGGCCAGATCCTTATGCTGGTTACACCAATATTGTCTGCAAACTTGAGGGAACAAGGGCAAACAACAGAACTAAAGTAATTTACATGACCAGTAGGTCTGCCCTCCTGCTGGCTAACAGCTACAGTTTGGATTTTTGGGTAGGGGCAGGGAGAAAGAAAGAGAAATAACTATGTTTATACAAAACTTCAGTCCACTCCAAAGCTGTCCTAAGATGACCCATGCTGTGACACTTGATATCTGATTCAAACGCCTTAAAAAACCCAAAGAACAACACACCACCACACAACTTTGCCAAGCAACAGGCTTCACAACTGCCTTTGGAGAGCCAAACAGCCCCCAGGAATACAAGGTGACTTAATTTTCCCCTCTCTTCTCCCAGTCCCTGATATACACCTCCTTAAAATACCCACCTGTGGTGAAATAATGACAGTGCAGTCTCATGGAAGATTCTGGCAGCATCCTGCAAAAGAGCAAAGCCCATGGTGTTCAGACAGTGCACAGAAGAATGATGTGTACCACTTTGCAGAGCACTACCTCCTTGGAAAGTCTTGACCTCTTTGAATGACCCAGATCCTGAACCGATTTTCTTCCCCTGACCCAACTGTCCCCTTGATTCTTGGCCTCACTGATTTGAGGACTCATTCTTTCTTACCAGTCCTCTTCCCTAGCCTCTGTCTGGTCACTCTACAGGCCAGAAGGACCATGCAACATTGTGGTTCTACCCGAGTCTTCCTTTTCTGATAAAGTTTTTGCATATCCTTCTCTTTAGGATACAAAGTTCCTTCCACTAGAGTTACACATAAGCAGTATTTATTCCATTGTGCTTTGCAGATGGAACTGACACTTAACTTCCTGAGGATGCTGTGGAAATACCAACTGTACCATAGGAGCAGCAGGGATTGTGAGTCTGTATAGTCACACCTAAGAGATACTCATGGATTTCTGACAACAGTAAATTCAAAGCACCTCTGCTTTTGGATCCTTCAGCACAAAGATTCTGTGCTCCCAGGTCAAATGTGTCTCCTTCATGGAAAGGCTCTCTGGACACATCTGGCATGTTACCAGATTAATTTCCACTGAGCTTGATCCAATGTTCATCAAAGTCAATAGTGACATTTCCTGGGTCATGCCAGAGGTCCAGTAATACTCCATACCTTCCCATATGTAATCATTTAATTACCTCCCACTAATTACTTCTGCAGGGAGCTTTAAGATTTTCAGTTCTGCAACACCTTTTCCTGATGGCCTCTGGATCAAGCCTTTGCCCAGGTGAAGGCGACTGGCCTGACTCATGTTACAGGAAGGACACTGCAGGCCCCTCTTTGACCCACAAAAGGCTCAACAGCAAACAAGGGGAAAATATATTTATCCTTACTTCTCTTGATCAGGATCTATTTCCTGCAGGAGTCTGAATCAGGGAAGTCCAGACTTATATCTATACTCTGTGTATACACATGCATGTCTGTACATATGTGCAAAGACAACCAAACCCAAAGGTCAAACAGGACTGCCACTCCAAAATACAATAAAGCTCTCAGCTTAACTTCAAGGAAGAGAAAAAAGAAAATGATCAGAGAGAGCAAGAAAGCAAGAAAGACAGAGATAAAGAGAAAAAACCAAGGGGAAGATGATTTTCTATCAACAAAACAGCAGGGACAAATTCTAGTTCATCTCATTGGAAACATCTCCTTCGTGTGCAAACACTGCCTGGAGCCAACACTAATCTCCCAGATTAAAGCCTTTTAATAGCAATTAGTCCTCTCTGCACTCACCCACTGGACACTCCACTGCATATTTGGGAAAGGGGGGAGGCTAGAGGGAGTGTCACCAACAGTTTAACTCATAAGTGCCCTGATGAGTCTAAATCCTTATCTTACACTCACATTTGTGCACAGGCCAGGACACTGTGGCAGTGAAACCTGTTTGGATTGCAGCAGAATAGGACCACGACAGCTAGCTGTGGATGTTGCATGTGTAAATACTCGGGTGAGTTGGATCATGCCCAGATCCAGGAGGTGGAATTTCAGAATAGCATTGTGGCAAGCCAGAAGCATTAGCCAGCTACAGTCAGAAGCACTGACTCACCACCAGCTCAAAGAGCTATCCCAGCTGGCAACAAGAGACAACCACAAGCAACAAGATGTCCTTAGAGCTACCTTCATGCTACCAGCCTGCTGAACAGCCTTGGTACTGCTCCTCCCCGAGACACCTTCCAGCATCCCTGGAGAAAAGGAAGAGGAGAGATTTTTTTAAATTGTTTTTGGTTGGTTCATCTCCATATCCCATCAAAGGTCTTGTGTGATCTCTCTGTGAGTGTTTACAGGAAACACGAGCTGCTGCCCCATCTGGGTCTGGCAGAGGGAGCAGTTCTCACCTCCTGCACAGATTGCTATACCAAGAAAGGCAGATCCTACAGAAAAGAACATCAGATTGCATACGAGTCCCTATTAACAAAGTGAGCAGCTTGGCTGAAATGGCTGAGAGGGGGAAGAGGAAAGTAGGGGACACTGGTGCGAAACAATAGTCTCTGCACAGAGACTCTGAACTTCCCAAATGGCAAGCCAAGCAGAATTTCTTGGAAGGAGCCACATCAGTTGCCCTTCAAGTTATTAGACCACACAAACAGGACAGAGGAAAACCTTCCATGAGGTGACTGTAGAGAGAGGAGGAAAAACTATTTTGAGTGGCTAATATCCCTTCCCCTTCTCTTCCCAGCAGTTGGAGCTGCCAAAACCCCTGCACAGCCCTGTGGTGCCTCCCGCCCTGTAACACACACACACCCCCTCACACACACCATCCATAGGGGTAGTGCAATTACTATTCAGGCTGGGGGCTGAAGATAGTCTCCTGGCCCTTCTTCTAATGTAAGGTTATTGTAATTGATATGAAGGTAATTGATAATGTGTTACGGTGAATAATGTCTTCAATTTTCTGCTAAATCCCATTTTTGTAGCCATCTGGGCTCCTCCAACTGCCCCCCTGGGACGCAGAGTAATAGATAGTAATTATTCTCAAGTCATTTACTTTTTCAAAGTGTTTAGTGCTTATCTGTTTTACAATTAAAATGGAAACGACCCTGATTCACTTCCTTTCTTTTTTATTTAAATAGCATTCACACACACACACACACACACTCTCTCTCTCTCCTACACGCCCTGGAGCCTGGAGGGTGTGTGTGAGTGCATGTGTGCATGCACATTATTGTCATGCAGAAACACACACGGCAGAGGTATTTCATGTACTTCACCATGCACCTTCACTCTGAGGCACGGGGAAAGCGCAATCACACAACACTAAGAAATACAAACTGTGTTCCTTTCTGCCGCCCCCTTGTCCCCATGGTGATGCACAGAGTGAACGCCTCAGAACGCCCCACAGAAACACCCCCAGGGAGTGATGCATTCAGCACACAACAATGCACACCTCAATACACCCAGAATCGACACACCACACTACGCACTCACCTGACCTTATCTGGGAGCCAGATATTTCCACAGGATAGGCCAGTGAACAAGAAATCAACTGTAAGTACATCAAAGTGATAGCATTTTACCCCAATACTGGTAATCTGTATGAAGAGAAACCTACAACACAGACACAGTTACACCTAGAAGAATACAGCTAATCGAATAAATGCAGAGACTCATATTAACATACAGTAGATTCCAGAATATAAATATAAATAAGGGAATGCAAGCTATTAAGGGCTCCACCAACAAAAGCCCTACTTTGCACAGCAGCTAAACCTATTTCAGTATATGATCCAAACCTCCCCAGTGTTAGCCCCTTTGAGTTCTGCCTCAGCTTGTGTTACACCAGGTGAGACATAAACAAACAAATCCGCAGTGTTTGCGGGGATCCACTGAGCTAGATTTAAGGATTTCTGCAAGGGTTGTAGCCTAAGCCTTGGTAACTGGTGCACAGGAACATCTGCAGCTACAAACTACCTCAGTGAGAGTCTAACAATGAGGGCTGATAGGAAAATGGTCCAGGAGCTTTCCTGGGGCCAATCTTTGGGTGAGAAAATCCAGCTCATATGAAGCATGCAGAAATAAGCCCAGGGGAAATGCTACTGTTTGTGAGATGGTTTGAGAAGGAACCTGAACCAGTGACTGTGTTAGACCCAGGCAATTGTGTGGCCTGTAGGGCTTCAGAATGAGATTCTTCAACTAATCTCTGCCAGCCTCTCCCATCACCACCTCTGTCCCCAGCCTACAGTCGCTCTCACTGCAGCAAAACCTCACTGCTATCTTAAAGTTTCTGCCTTTGTCCCAGAGCCCTTAAGGGATGTGTTCTGGCAGGTACAGACTGGCACTGAAGTTGAGGGAAGTGAAGATGGTGAGAATCCTGGGACAACCCTCCACAGACTTTACAAGCTCCAGGTTGCAAGCACTCATCCAGAGCTCAAATATCAGGCCTTTTAAAGGTGATTGACCATGTCCTGTCATGATTCAGAACAAATGAGTGGCTGGCCTCTAAAAGAGCCTAGTCTTCTGCATCTCAATACAGACTCAAATTTTAGACTATTTGGGGAAAATCTTTATGATATTGAATTTGGATTATAAACCAGATCTTCCCAGACCAGTCAAAACCCCTTAACCTTGGAAGGCAAATACTCCTGGGAGACAGGACAGGAGGAACCAGGTGCTCGATCCCATTCTCTTGCTCCTTAACAGAGGCTGATACTTCCCCACAGCAAAACGGAGGACAGACACTGCCCCCAGAATGGTATCTTACATAGTATTCCCTCTCCAAAAGCCAGGATACCAAGCCATTGCCAATGTCAGCAGATGGATGAGTCAACCATGTGTAATTAATTTAATTCTGTATATATATACTTTTTTCAGCATCTGAAAAATCAGATGGCAGCTTTCACAACCAGCCCCACAACCCATATCACCACCTAACCAGCAGAAATACAGCCAAGGCTTTTTTCCATTTTCCCAGTAAGTTACTGGAGCACTGCTGTCCTTTGCAGTCAAGGTGAGGGTGGCCCAGGGCTTTGAGAAGAAAGATCCTGTTGTTCTTTTGTTCAAGTTTATAACTGTTTGGGGCTGTGTAGGGTTTTTTTCCTCCTCTTCCATCTCTTTCTGTTTCCTTTTTAATTCTTTTTAATGACTTTCCTGATGCAATCGGCAGAGGACCACGCAGAGACTGCTTCCCCCTGCTGAGAGGGAAACAAGAGTGAGGGAAAAGGGCACCAAGGGAACTGTTCACATCCTCTATTCATCTCTGCCAGCCTCTTTTCCCTGGTGACTAGCCCCACACAACCCAGCTGTGTGGAGTTAGCATGGAACAAAGCAGAACCTGAACAAGGAAAATCTCATCCAGCACCACGGGATCTGGCTGTGTCAGCCATGTGAAAGACATCCAAGGTGTGTGACCCATGAGTGTGGCCCATATCATCCTACCACAAGGGCAGCAGTGTGGGCTGAGCAGAGGAAAGATGTGTTGTGGTTTCCATGAGTCCAGCAGAAGTCTCCCAGACAGGGAGAGTGGCTGGAGCTCACTGCTCAGCTCTCAGGGAACACACATGAGAGCTGCAGCTTGGGAAACCTGCTGCTGGGAAGGCAATGAGCATAAAAGAAACAAGCTTAAGACTCCTACAGTACTCACAAACTCTCTAGTCCAGGCACTCCCAAGCAATGCCATCCTTTGTTCCAGCAGCTCCCCCAGCTCCAGCCTGGGAATGAGCTCGGGAGAAGCCAGATGGTGCTTCCTCCATCTGCTCCCTGGCACTTGGCTGCACATACACAGGGAGCAGGGTGACTAGCTGGGCAGGCAGGATGGCAAGGTGGAAGCACTTTGCAAGGAAGCAAAGTTTGCTCCAGCTGGTTGCTTTTGGTGAGGACTGACCCCATCTCCCAGAGGCTCCATTCCAGCCAGTTGCAGGGAGCGCCTCACCTTGGCACACAGCCCTGGGCTGCACTGTGTGTGGGACAGCTCTGGAAAAGCAGCTGCTGCCATAGCAGGCTCTCCGGATTGCCAGGCTGCTGCTAACGAGCCATGCACATTCCAGGGTTGCAGGGAGAGGGGGAGAGCTCTGAGCTACCAGTGGCCTGGGCTGGAACACCAGGAGCTGGTGGCTGGTGAAAGCATCATGTGTTTACTGTACTACCTCTCTGCAAGGGACACCTGTCCCAAAGTGTCCCTCCTTTAGGAGGTGCAGGTTTGATCCTTAGTTTTTCCAGCACTGAAGAAGAGCTAAGATCTCTGTTGCACAGTATAACTGTTGCTTGATAATCAGTTACCTTCCCAATCAGGAAATTTCAAAGCATTTTGTAACCAACAGCTTGCTGTATTGCTTTCTCTTGGGGGGATACATAGCATATGCTATATGTTTTCATTTATTCTAGAGGTTTTCCATGGGGAAAAAGGGAAAACCTCAAAGTACAAATTCTTTGATGTTCCCAATGCCCTGCTGGCTTTCAGGCAGATGAAATGGATGGAAAGAAATGTATAAATGTAGGCTGGGAAAAGCAATGCAATGACCCAGGTACATTCCTGTTGAGACATACACATCCAGCCCATCCCTGTCTGAGGTATAGCCAAGATCCCAGCAGCTGCGTGGTGATCTCTGCTGGTGCTTCTGTGCTGTATGAGTTAGCAAAGGCTTTTACTACACCATCTCCCTCCATTTTAGGGGTACCTGTTTCTTTCTGTTTGTTAGCAGGTGGACACAGAAAATGGCTGTTTACCTGCTTCTTGATATCATTTATTTGTACACTGAGAAACCGAGCATTTTTGCACCTGTAGTCCTCTCTACTTTCATATAAACCAGTTCCTGAACCTTTCCTCACAGGCTGTGGTTTCCAGCTCGAGGACAGCCTTCAGCACTCCACTGCAGCAGGCCAGAGGGCTGCTGGGACTCTCTCGTGTCTCAGCAGTGACCTTGGCATTGATAAAATCAGACCCAAACATTTTCTTACTGCAAGGGTGCGACATTACTGACCCCCACTCAGTCTGAGATCTGCCCTCCTCCCTAGGCATTGCACTAGCTCCTCCATTCCTTAGTCACACTGAGCCTTTGCATCTACTGAATATTACTCACCTAAATTTAGTTTATTTCTCCAGCAATACCAACTTAAATCTTGATCGCCAAAGGACTTGCAACCTTCTTCCAGTTTGCTACCTCTCTGGATGCTTTTCATTTGATTGTCAAAATCTCTAAAATACTGATCAGAAGCAGTTTCAGGCCAATTCCCAGCAAAATCCCCTCCCTTTTCAAGCAATAACTGTATCATAGTTTAGAGCCATATTGTGTCCAGACAGCAGTAACCAGCAGAAGTGGGAACGCCTCCTGAACTAGGACCTGACACAACCACACCCCAAATGCAAAGGAGGCATTATAAGGGGAGCAGGCAGTGGAAATCAGCTCTGGAAAATCAGAATATCAGTTCAGTCAAGAATGACTGATAGCTGGAAACTGGTCTTAAGCTCAAGCTGGGGTAAAAATCTAGGGAAATCCCAGGGCTACACTTCCAGATGAAACACTTGTTGATAGCCATTCTCTTTCTGACCTAATGGACTGGAAGAGAGGAACAGAGAATCTGAAACCCTCAGCAGATTGCTTCCAGGTCTTGCTTTTCTCTTGCAATGCACAGTATGTGTGGATGCCAAGCAGCAGCAGGGGAGAATCAGAGTGGTTAGATGATGTGCTTTCCTTCTGCTCTGCCATCCTACAGAAACTCATCCTGGTGAAGGAAACCAAGAAGAAAAAGATCTGAGGTTGATAAATAGACAAAATAGGACAAAGACAAAAAGACAAAAGATAAAGACAAAAATAGGAATGAGATATAGAAAAAGCTATATTTCTTGAAATATTCTTGAATAAAAATGTTCTTAACATTTGAGAAAGACATTGGCTTTATCAGAAGCTCTCTTCACAATATCTAATTAATTAACCACATTTTTAATTTTTAGAAGGATCGAAAATTTCAGAGGAATCCTCCATAAAAGCAATTCAAGGAATGGCCAGATGTACAGCAAGGAAGTACCTTGAAAAAAAAATTCAAGTGTGGAAGTCTCTCTGCAAAGATAGTGAAACAACTGAGTTGAAATAGCAGCCCCACAACAGAACGTAGGAGAGTATTTACAGCAAGTGACTATTTTCTGCTTACTGCAATATATTTATCAGTCAGTCTTTTCCTTGATATGTGATGCAATCTCCTGGTCTCCAGCAGGAGTTTTGGGCTCGCAGATTGACAGACTGTTCAAGGTGCAAAGCCAGAACAATTACATGCAGGCGGACACTGCACCAACTCAGAGTTGCACAACCCCATGGGCCTGTGCAGAGGAAGCAGAGACACCAGCAGTACAAGAAGTGTCCCATGAGCAAAGCAGCAGGGAGTTCTGGCAGATGCTGGGGCAGTGGCATGCTGACTGCTAGCCAGAGGGTCCATGAGCCTGGCAGCTCTGGTCTGTGCAGGGACCACTCACACCCACAGAAGTACTGAGGCCTTTGAGCCAGGACAAGGCTCTTAGCATAACTGCTCTCAGTGCCCATGAGCAGAATGTAACACCAAAATCTGAGTATTCTTAGCACCGCACCATGGGACAGGCCAACCAGGACTGCTGCAGACTGCTCCACAGCAACCTGCCACTTCCAGGCTCTCCAGACCCATCCTAAGCAAAACCATCCCACATCTTTGCTATCCTTTCCATTGGAAATTCCTCTAGTGGGTAACTTCTGTTTTCAGCATGTCATAGACCACAAGGCAGAACCAAGGTCAAGCTGAGAAGTCAATGCATACTTTGGCATCTGGTTTAACACGACCCACAGTGGGTACGACAGTGGCTGATCCACCAAAAGCCACTCATCCAGCATTGCACAGTCAGAGGCTGAAGGCCCATGGACGAGCTTAAATGTGCCTTGGGCCAACGGGTGTAGGTTGCAGGAGAGACTGCTCAGGCTGGTTAAGGCCTTTAGATGTACATAAACCTTTACCAAGGGTAGATACCTTTGATGAACTTTACCAGGAATTCAGGTGAAACTCAACAGGGACCAAGAAACCTGAAAGAGATTGTTTGCTCTCTAGTGTCAAGAGCTGAACCAACAGATATCCACCTTGGAAAGTACAGGGAACTTTCAGAAGCTGTGAAGTAATCACAAAAAATGTGGCAGTCCCCAAGATTGCCCTAAGACAAGTCCTAAGTCTCCAAGACTGTGCCTAAGTTTTGGGCACGGTCCCATCCTTTTACCTGTTCTTTGGTTTCCACAGCCTAACAAATAGGCTGCTAACACTGACTTTAGGGGATGATTTTGGAGTTTACAGAACCCCAGCACTGCTTCAGAGAGAAATGAATGGTAACCCCATGTGCCAAACTGGACTCATATGGCCTAGGACAGGTGAAAATCTTGGCAATGCCACCTGCTTCATTCTGGTGGGTGGGCTGAGGCATAAAGAAAGCTGAGACAAACTGCTGCAGGGAATCTGTGCTCCTGCCATGCCTCATTTCACCCAGGACATCCCCTTTCCATGTTCCCTGAGAGATGGGCTGTCCACTGAACTACCTTCATGATGAAGGGATGGCACCATGAACACAAGCTTGGTCTCTCTTGTCACTTGTTAAGACCAATGCATTCCTCAGAGTTATGCCCAGCTCTGGAGCAATGTTCAGAGTCCTCCCTTTGCCAGTACGATTCCAACTCTTCCCCTCGGGAGCCTAATGAAGCCCGTATTGATCCTGGGAACACATCCCAGACCCAGCTGAAGGCCACACCTTCAGCCTGGCATCAGTTGATGGAGCAGGGCAGCTGTGGCCAAGAGTCAGGGCACTGCACTGGGGTCAGCCGAGGTGAGGCAGGAACAGAGATAGAGCAGGGTCCCCTCCCCTGCCAAGGTCTGCACATGTCTGCCCTCCTCCTGGCAGGGCAGCACCCAGAGGTCAAGGTGCCCTCTCTCAATCCCTTTTCCCTGACCTCCATCCTCCTACACACCCTGCACAAGCCAGCTGCAGCGATCAGTGGCGATCTGTCCTGGCCCCTGGCCCCTCGCTGTCCTGCCCCTGCAGCCAGGGAAGCCCGCTCCAGCCTGCCCAGTCATGGATCACCCGGGCGGGGGCTGAGGCGTGTCCCCCCAGGATGACTTCAGATGCATTCCAGCGAGCCTGGCAACCTCCCGCACACACAAATAAAAGGAAATGAGAAACTTGGCAACAAAGAAACTGGCAGGGAAGCCACAGAGGCACACAGGAACGGGAAAAGAGATTAAACACAGGCTCAAGAGCCCCAGCGTGCTGAGCCTTCCTCTGTAAAGCCTCCCTTTAACTTTGATGGGGGGGCACAGGAGTCTTCTTTTCACTTGAAAGGGCAAGAGGAGGGGCTGGATAAAAGGGGTCCAGCATTATCCGGAATTGAGAGCACAAGAACGCGCTACAAAGCTTAGAAAAAGAAAAGTGCAGGCACACAGCTTCCCTATACACTTTCCTTGGTGGAAATCAGGAGCTGAGATCTGAATCCAGCCAGAGAAGAGATCAAAGTGTGACATTACAGGAGGAAGTTTAATAATGCAAAGCAGTTTGATCAATGCTCTTCCCAAGTTCCTGCTTCTTTTCTCTTTTTCTCAGCAATACAATAACATGTATTTGAGGCCCTCCAATTTATAATGGCAGGCACTGACTTATATTGATACTACATGCTATCTGAGAGTCCATCCCAATATATTGGACCACATAATGGTATTTCTTTGTATTAGGATAACTCATAAACCTGTTGTGATGCTTACACTTTTGTCTGGCAGTGGAACCATTTAAATCAATCCACTGCAATACTGAGACAGAATTCACCTGCAGGCTGTACCCCAGAGTCTGTAGTGTACTTTGACACCTGCATTAAGACCAAGGGAAAAGCCTGTGCTTTGTACATCACGAGCTGTGTGATTTCCTGTATGGAGCATATGTGTTGTGGCGCTGACTGGTCACAGATGTAACATCTACCTTGCTCTTCATTAAACTTCAGGCACTTAGCCGGATCTGGAGTGGGGAAGAAGACAGCCCTTTCTATCAAACAGACAGAACCTTCCAGAAAGTAAATGGGAAACACCCACAAAAGCCCCACAGAACCCCTTCTCTCTGATGAGAAGGGACACACGCTCTCTATGCAGTCACAGCAGCACAGGACAACAGGCGCAGTATTTGTGTCAGGCCTGAGAAGAGCCCAAAGCAGTTGTTTCTCCAGAGCTGAAGTCTGATTCCTTGGATGAGCTAGTTTCCTCTTCTGCAAAACACTGGGATTCAATCAAAGGATTGTTAGTAGAGAATCCACTCATTCCTTCCAGACACACACACACATGACACACTTGGAAGATGATCTTTTTTCTTATTCCTTGAACAATCACAGCAGGTAGAAACAAAATGTCAAGGGGATCTGAGGGACTTAGAGGCCCTGTCCCACCTCAGAATGACCTGGCTGTATGAACTACCCTGGCCTGTGTCACAGGACCCCAGGAGCTACCTTGGAGGGTCCTCTCCCAAGCAGACACCATCTCCCACTGATTCACAGTGGTCTCAGTTCAACAGCAGTCCAGCACCACAGGTGCCTGACTGAGCATTCACAGACCCTGAACCACCTTAGTAGGTGGGCTGGGACAGCAGCAAGTAAAAGTGGATTAGGATTGAGACAGTAAACTCCCCTGGGACTTGAGTACTGGATATCTTCTCCACTGTCTGGGTCTGTGAATCAGAGCCAGTGCCAAGGAAGTGGATCCCAGTGCACTGGGAAAAGAGACCCACCCAGTATACTTGCCTGGTGATAAAGTGAACTGTGGTGACTGCAAAGGTTAAAGTGTCTGGCCATTCTGCATAGAGGCATAAAGGCTGGTCAGATATTCATGTGTCCTCTTCTAAAGGTGGACAGCAGGTGCCTGTTCACACTTCCCATCACAACTGGTTCAGACAACATGTCAGAGGTGCCATTCTTTCCAAGATGCTTCAGGTCTATGTCCAAGCTTCTTCTGCTGAAAAGAAGGGAAAATGAAGCACAGAGAAGCAAATTTTTCAATGGGATATGCATCATTGAACATATGGTGAGAAATTTTCCTTCACAAATTCATTCACAAAAAGTCAAGAAGTCCCACTGCTTCTTTTAAATCCCTAAACTCTGAACAGATAAAGGATTTCCAAGTCAAAGGGATGGATTCCTGACTATATAAACACAGTGGTTCCCAAGACAGTCTTGTGCTGAATCAATGAACAAAGAACATTTTCCAAAATAGCCATACAGTGGAAATTTCAAGCTGTGGGACAATCTTTTTAAGACACTATGAAGTAATCAGAGTAAAGCTGGGATATTTTGTCCATTTCAGCTACTGTGTTTTGGTACCTGCTTATGCATCTGAATTTCCCCATCTGCAGAATGGAAAATAGGTTCCTGGGCTTTAGGCTTGGTCCCTAAGTCTTTTTTGCCCAGATCCCCATGGGAACTTTCATCTACAGCAAGTGGATGCCAGTGACTCTCCATATTCACACTATTCCACCAGGACCCATGTGCAGGGCTGAGTCCACCTCCAAGTGGTCCCACCCTCCATACCTATGCTTCCCTGTGTTCAGGAAACCTGAGCAAAGAGGCTGGAGCATATGACAGAAAAGAGGAGGAGCTGGGCCTTACCTCTGGCTTAGATTTTCTACAAGATGTAGGGACAGAGTTCCAAAATGCTCAGTTTTCCTTGCTGTGAAACAGGTGAGCTATATTCTTAGCCTCCTTTTGCCAAGGGAGTAATGGTTCCTCTCCCACCACCTCAGTCCCCATGGCTTGCACCAGCAACCAGAGAAGTTGAGAACTGCGACCACCTTGTTCATGGCTTCTGGCTCTCTCCACATCTTACTTAATCTGTAAAAATGCTGACCTAAAACTGAGCTCCCTGGCCTGGAAAAATGAGGCTGCTGGAGCTGCCCTGGCAAGGCTGTGTGGCAGTGCTGTGGCATCACATCTCTGTCCTTATAGGATGTGGGCTGCAAGCTGACTCTGCTTAGAGAGAACATTAACTACACCTCTTTATTATTGAGAAGAAATTTATTGGAGACATCCTTCCCTCTCTCCAGCTTCTCCTTTACCTTCGTAGAAAAGTAAACATTTAATTTTTTTTGTTGTTAATAGATTTAATGTTCATTTGTCGGTAGCCTAGGGGCAGGAACGCATGACATTTCAAATAATTGTTGTTTCGGGGGTATCCTCTGGAGGAAAATGCTGCAAAAGTGTGGAGAAGATTTAAGTAAATTACTGTGTCAGCTTCTATTTATTCCTTACATGATTGCCAGAGGCAGGGCTGCGAGATAACCATTAGACGCCCAGCCATGAAACAGGAAAGCAGAATTTCAAAAAGCCAGAGTGCCATTACTGGAAAGTTAGTGTGTAACATGTTAAATTATCCCCAAAGTAGGGGGATATAGGAGGGGGGAGCCACGTGTCTAAGAGTGAGAGAAAACAAAAAGCAAAGAAGAGAGACCGCATAATAGCAGGGAAGGAGTTTCTTCATGAGGAAGGAGTTAAAGATTGGATAAATTAGATAGATAGAGAGATAGAGAGATAGATAAGGAGGGGATGAAGACTTAGACAATTCTCAAGTCCAGCTCTGAGGGCCTGCCATGGTGCTAAAGGACCTTTGGAGCAGGTGAAACCGCTTCTTTCCCCATAGCCAGAATAGGCTGCTGTGAGGGAGGTGATTGTCTCCCTCTGCTCTGCACTGGTGCAACCTCACCTTGAATATTGTGGGCAGTTTTGGTCACTGCAATATAAAATAGATATTAAGCTATTAGAAAATGTCCAAAGGAAAGAAACAAAGCTAGTGAAGGGCCTTGAGGTGAAGCCATATGAGGAGCAGGTGAGGTCACTTGGGCTGTTCAGCCTGGACAGGGGGAGACTGAGGGGTGACAGCACTGCAGTTGCAACTTCCTCATGAGGGGAAGAGGAGGGGCAGACACTGATCTCTGCCTTGGGATCTTCTCCATGTCAGCCAGAGGGTGTCCAGCAGGTAACAGAAGCCCTGGAGAGTGTTGGAAATGTCCAGAGCATGCCGGGGTGAGCGGGCCAATGTCCACCTGCTGGGGGCAATGCCCAGGCATGGGGCTGTGGGTCTGACCCGGTTGATCTCTGCTCTGTGGTGACCAGTGACAGGATCCAAGGCAATGGCCTGAAGCTGAGTCAGAGGAGGTTTAGGTTGAGCACTAGAAAAAAGGTTCTTCCCCCAGAGGGTGGTCATGCAGGGCAATAGGATCCCCAGGAAAGCGGTCACAGCACCAAGCCTGACAGAGTTTCAGGAAGCGTTTGGACAACACTCTCGAGCACATGATGTGACTCTTGGGGTGTCCTGCTGACGGCCAGGAGTTGGACTTGATGATCTTTGTGGGTCCCTTCCAGCTCAGCATGTTCTGTGATACTGTGACAGGTCCCTCTACCCAGAACAATCAGCTTCAAGCTTTCCCTTATTAGATCCTTTTCACTTCCCTTCTCTCAACTGTGGGACAGTATATCACCCAAAGGACTGGTGAGGACCAGAGGCAGCCCCAGCTCTGCTCAAGACCATGAACACTGCTGCATAATGCTCAGGCTGAAAATTAAGCAAGTCTTGCAAACAAAAGGAAGAATGTCTGTGTGGGAGGAATGGGAAATGCCCAGGTTTTGACATGGAAGCCAACAGAAAGGACTTGCCCCCCACACCTGACATTGCTTATTGTGTCCATTTGAGTTGTTCTGGATAGATCCTGCTTGTCCTGCACAAGTCTCTCCATCAGCCTCCCTCCACTCCTGTTTATTACTCACACTCTACAGCTCAGCTCTGCCCTCTGACTCATTGCCCAGAAGCTGACAGTTCTCCTTTTCTTTCATAATAATTTATTTACATCATGAAAAACAATTAAGTTCCAAAAAGTCTTATTTATTCCAGAGATCTGGTTTTATCTTCCCCAGAATCACTCTTCCTTTTTTTTCTGCCACTGCTTCATTTTTCCTCACTTTTTTTGTCCAAGGAAAGCTCAGCTGTGTGGGAGTTAAGGGGCTGACAAACTTCAGACTAAGGCCCTGTAGCCCCAGCCTCTCCAAGCCAATGCCTCTGCTCCCACTCTCTTACATATGAGAGTGTGAGTCCAACCACACACTCAACAATAAATAACCAGAGAGATTCTTTTTTTTTTTTCTTTTTTTTTTTTTTTTAAATGACTCACAAGGAAGACTTGCTGGTTAAATCATTGCTAACTCTCAACCTCCTCAATATTTCTTTGCTAATAGACTTCAGGTTTAATTGAAGGATCTTCTCTGGACTCTGTCTAAGGCACCATTTTCTCTTTAACCCCACCGCTCACAGCCTCACAAAAGCCAATCCATTAAGGGTCTTCATTAGTTTGAGCACCAGCCAACCACCCAAGCGGCAAAGGTCAAACACAGTCACCTGTCACAACATGGCAGTAAAACTACTAATTGTATGGGAACAAATGAGATAAAAAGATGGTACTATTATGCTATTTGATTTATTTTGTTTCCAAAGAGTCATTTAAGACTAATTTACTTTGCAAGCTATAGAGTGGGCCTGTGTGGATACAGCTTCTTCTGTGGCCAGTGTGGGTATGTGCATGTGCACACGTGTGTGTCTCTCTCTCATGGATGTACACACACGTGTGCACATACAAGGGTCTGAAATGCAAGTCCAGGGAACCATAAAGTCATGGCACCATGCAGACATACATTTAACCCTTCATGCAGGCAGAACCCCACATCACACCAGAACAGTTCTGCACATGCAGTAGTGGCTCAGTCACATCAGCCCTGCTGCTGGCAGCTCCGCTGCCCAAGCACCATTCCTCAGCATCCCAAGTGCAATGGCAACAGCCAAGGTGGCCAGTGCAGGATCCCATTTTGGAAGGGCGCTGGCTTTGGGAACCGCTCCTTACCTTTGTGCACGGGAGGAGAAACTGTCCCACATGCCCTCTGGTGGACACGTGTCACGCAGCAGCCCCAGGTTCAAACTGGGAAGCTGGAAGAGGCCATATTCGTAGATACAGAAAGAAGCCGTCTCTAGGAGGTGTTTAAAAGCTTGCTTTCTCTCCAGCTTGTCCTAGGGAATCATGTTCCCAGTACATGTCTGTGATTGCCAGCTGAAAAAATCTGGGCTTTCTGAGACACGAAAAACACAGCCCAGCCTCAGCTCTTTGTTGCAGGTGCCAAAACAACATGGCCATCCTCACTCCCAGTTCCCCATTACCAGATGGGGGTATCATTTTTCCTGGAAGAACACATAAATAGTACCTCATAAAAAGGCCTTGTTAATCAAACACAGGACTCAACTCAGGCTGCGCAGCCACCCTTCAGCACAGCAGACCAAACATCATCCAGGAGCCGGAAAAAAGTTTCTATGGCTTTTAAAAGACACATAATGCTGATCACAGCTTTGATACGGAATATAAAATCACCATGAATACTCTGAGTAGAGATGAAACATTCAGGTACTTTTCAAAGAACAGATCTGTACATGCTCATGCATTAGGCACACTGCCTTTTCCTGCACTTTGGGGTTCAGATGAACTGTCTCAGGGCAATGCAGGGATGAAAGCAAAGTCTTGCAACATCCAAATGTAGGGAGACATGACCTCCTCACAGGAATGAGATAGCTCCCTCCTGTGCAACCAGCTGTGTGGTGTGATACGTGTCCAGACCTGATGTATGTTGTAGTAGTACACTACTTGATGCAGCTGGCAGAGCAGGAATATTTCCATGAAGGCAGAATTGTAATTTCTGCTTTCCTTCAAAGGTTTTTGACCATTTCTGTTCATCAGGGAATCACGTAGATCACCACAATTAATACATGCCATCATGTTCTCATGTTCTGGGTCTCTCAGAGTCCAGAGTTGATCTTGTCCCATGTTTTCTATTCCTGCTGAAAACTGGAAGGATGTTGATCCTGGCTTTGTGTACCTATGGTGAGCATTTACATTAGCCAATAATGTCACTAGGGACCTGAATTTCATGTCAGCTGGGCTGCTCCCTCTTCTCATTTTTTTTCTGTTTGTCCCCAACCCCTTCCTCTTTGCTCTGGTCTCACTTCTCATGTTCTGGAGTGCTGAGACAGCCATACTAGACTGCTTGTCTTCAGCAGCCATCAACAAGTTACAAAGGATCCCAGCAGCCCAAACTCATTAGCCCTTAGCTAACAAAGGGCTCATGAGAAAGATAAATTCCCTGAGCCTGTCTTTAGAAACAGACATTGCCTATCGCGGCACCACCAAGTTTGTGACGCATCATCACAGCTACCAGCAGGACCCCACAGTGGTGCTGATTTCTGTGTAGAAGGGAAAATTAGAATTTTTTTGCTAGCAGTGGGTCATTTGCACCTTTTAAATGAATCTAACCAGCTCTAAATTTGCTCCAGAACTGGAAGAAGGGAAACAGAGGAGGATGATAAGAGCATTAAAACACTTCTCCTTTTTTCGTTATTGAAAGATTATATTTCAATTCACTTTTTCTTCCATAAAAATTTGGAAAATAATAAACTATACAGAGCTTCTTGAGACTTTTTCCTCCCATTCCCCAGATATTCCCATAACATGAGAGGGTAAGCAGCATTTAACAGCTCCAGTGGAGTCCAAATTAGTTTTTCTGGCAACCAAATGCAGTGTCTCCTCCACTATGCACACACACACACACACACACACACATCACTGCCTAAAGCATTAACAGATCCTGCCCAAAGCACAAAGCTAAGGAACCAAAAGAATGCAATGCCTCATAGTGTTAAAGCCCCTAAATACACATTACATTATGTTATCAGCTCCAATTACACAATTTCAACTGTATTTCCACAGAAATGGCTCCTTAATCTAGGGCTTAGAACGGTGTTTCCTTAATAAGTGGCTCTGCACTTATTTTATTTTCTCTTTTTCCACTTAGGTGCTAGGCACTGCCCAAACCTTTTTGTGAAGACTAAACTGTACCTTTCTTTTTCCTGTGGTGTTTTTTACTGGTGTTCATTACAAAAGTGGCCAGCTGCTTTTCTGAGTTGAACCCACTTTATCTTCCAGAAACGGCATTTGTTTTTTTCCATTCTAGAGACAAGAACTGAAGTACACAGGAAGTAAGATCCAAAGGCATCTGATGCATTTTGGAAACCCTTTATGTTTTCAGTGCACTTAACACACTCTGCAAGCTCCACAGCTTCCATTATATTCAGCAAGGACATCTGTGACTCAGAGCCACACCTCAAGACAAAGCAGGGGAAAGCAAGACCCTAAAAATTAGTGAATTATTACTGAGGCAAAGTGACTCATCCAACAGCTCTTTGGAACTCCCCTTTCAATAACCATGCAAAGAGCATTTCTTCACTAGACCCTGACTCATTGCTGGTTCAGTAAGTAAAGAGGCAAAGGCCATACAGATAAATGTCTTTCACTCTGCTCCACTCCTGAGCACATCCAGGTTGAGAAGTGTAGAAGCTGGGAGTGTTATTTAAAATGCTTGTAACAAAAGACTTGTCTATTGGGAACAGACCAATATGCCAGACAGAAGTAATCAAATCTTCACCACACAGATACTAACCACAGTGGGAAAAAAACACTGTTTTGGTGCTACTGCAACTATTTTATGTGTGTGTGCATGTGTGTAAGAGAGAGTGAGAGGGTGAAAAAAGACATTCTTAGCTTGCTTTTCCAACACATATGAAAACTACATACTGCTGCTCCTCAAATCAAACCAAAAGAGAAAAGACCAGGCACCACACTGTCAGGAATAATTGGCTATGCAAACACAATTTAGGAAGCAGCAAATTTGCAGAAAAGTATCTTGGAGTGATGATGAATCACATCCATGAGTCAACTATGTCAAGCTTTTCTGGGGGAAAAAAGCAGTCACCACACCAGGAATGTGAACAACAGTGTTCTTTGCCAGACATGTGAATTACTGTCCCCACGATAACCTGTCCCAGAAAGGCCTCCTTAGGTGGGCTGCTTCCATAGAGGGCAATCTAAGCAACATGTAAATTTACTCAGGACTGCAAGCCCTCAGAGTGGGGAACATGTGATCAGACATCTGTGAAGATGAGATGGATGACCAAAAGAATGGGAAATGTTTAGTGGGAAGAAAAAGACTGAGGAGAGACATGGCAGCTATTTACTAATAGGTGAAAGAGGGAAGGAATAATTTTTTTCCATGTCACTGACGGATACAAAGAAAAGTTATGGACTTAAACTGCAACAAAAAGAGATTTACTGTGGACGTTGGCAAGAATGCTAGAGGAGTAAGTACTGCAATAGATTTGTCTGGAGAGAGGAGGATGACTTCACTGGAGGTTTCCAAGGAGGGATTAGACAAACATCTGTCAGAATTGCTTACATAGCTGTGATCTCTCCTGGGGAGCAAAGACATAGGCTAAAGATCTCCTAAATAAAGCTCAGCCCTCACAAAATTCCAGCACTTTGATCCAGAGCATGGCATGTTAGCTCTGTTCAGAGAAACATATAATATGAAATTGTTAAAAGATTGTATTTTATCAGAAGGTATAAATTAGCTAATAAATGTAAAACTTCAACTAAGCACCTAGCCTGCAAGGTGCTATAGATAGTAGCACCATAGATTTAGTGGTTGACAACATCATAAGGAACAGAAAATAAACGTTTATAATGAGAAGATTGGGCAGATCCTAACAAAAGCTGGTACTTTCAGTCTCCATTGTAGCTCAAGAGACTTGTACTGATTGAAGAAGCAGTGGCTTGGGGAGCTGATGAGAAAGTCCTGGAACTACTCACAAAAAAAGCTGGGATGGGTAAGAACTCCAGTTCGGGGCTAGTTCATCCCAACGATCCCGTGAATTCCAATCTGATTTTCCCCGTGTATCAGTGGCCTGTTTGCAGCCAGCCGGTCTCTCCAGACCACGGACTCTTTTGTGCTGTGATGCTCCGGACCGCCCGAAGGCTGGCAGGGCCCCTCTCCCTCCCTCCGCTCCGGGCGGCTCCTTCAGCACCGCGGAGAGCGGCCCCGCCACCAGCCCGGGAGCCGAGCGCATCCCCGGGAAAAGGGGCCAGGCTCTTCCTCGGGGGCACCTCCATCCCAAACCGGCCTCCAGGCACTTTGTAACGGGGTAAAAAAAACTCCTGATTTATTCAGGCTCACTTCGTGTTGGCTGAAATCGGTTCCAAGGAGACACTTGAATCTGAACAATGTCCAGTTCCAAAACAGAATCCTACATTATAGTTTAACCTTGCATCAATTTTGGATCTAGAATTATTATATTGAATAAAAGTGTTTCTACCATTCATTATCTTAGAGAAAAAAAAAAAGGGGGGGCAGAAAAAAACTCCCAAAACAAACCACAAAGCCCATGCTGAAAGGAAATGCCCTAGCATGATTTTGTTCCCACTGTAAATGGCAGCAGGTCATTAGCCAAGCTAGTTATGTAACTCACCAAATTTCTAGCCATACTGCCAACCAGAAAACCGGTCTGTTACTTGGGCAATCAGATAATTGCATTTTACATTTTCAAATAACCCTTAACAATCAGGAACTAATTAATGTCCATAACACCCCAATGAGTTATGAATGTTTACTTCCAACTTACTGACAGGGAAACTGAGGCAAAGATATTTGTCCAAGATTGCAAGACTCATCCAGGGCAAAGAAATAGATAGAAAAACTTCTACCAGTCTTGCATCTGCTACATTCCTTTGGAAACACAAGAAGGATGCTTTTATCCATATGATGAAGCTACCAGCAACCACCGAATCATCAACTAAACCATCAGTCAGCCTAATAATTAGCCAAGTAATTAGCAACCACACAAAGCAGATTCATTTACTCGGGGTGCCATCCAATACCACACTAGCAGGAAAGTTGGATGGCAGAACCTAAAGGAGTGGAATAGTAGAGCTTGACCTCAGGCCAGGCCCTGGCCAGCTTGCTAACAGGGAATCATGGTCAGCATTGCAGCAGAGTTTCTTGGTGGCTGATGCACAGAGGTTCATGTTCCCAGGTCTTTCTGGAGGAGAAGGGGATCTTCTGGCTAGGGAAAGGGGAGACTGGAAAGCCAATTTTGAATCCCAACATCCTTTCCAGGGGGCCAGGGGCAACACACACCCTTTGCTGTGTACAGGGAGAAGGCAAAGTTTCAGCTGTACCTTCACAAACTACATCCAAGTGGTAAAATTCCAGTGTAGTGCAGTGTGGAGAGCCTGGTAAAAAAGGTATGTGTCTTTATCACACAGAGTTCGGTGTATTCACCATTTTCCTGTTCAAGTGCTTCCTACTAAATCCATTTTCCCTCATGGAAACTACCAGATCTATACTGAACTGAGAGGGATATAAGACTATCGAGAGCAGAGAGGGAATCTCCAAGCAGAAAATGTGGCAAAGAGGAAAAGTTGAGCACTTGCATTCAGAGTGGCTGGGGAATACCAAGTGCCCAGGATTAGTCATTCAAGCAGTCTGGAGTCAGAAAGCAAGTGCAATGAAAAATCAAAAGGTCTATATCAAATAGAATGGTTTTCTTTTCAGATAAAGTATTCAGTATAAATTTCTTCCAATAGAGAAAAACTTAAATCACATGGAGTCCTGAAAGACCAAGGCCACACAAGCAATGTCTGCAGGACAGAGCAAGGTATAGGATATTGTATATTTTCCTCTTCCTCCTCCTGAAAATCAGTGAATTTTTCCAAGTGCTTCATGCAAAAAGACTTTTACTCTGCTAATCAGCTGAATCAAATAATTGTTTTCCTCCTTTCAAACAAGATATTTTATTAAAGCATTTTGATCAGGCTTGAAGATGTAATCTTGGCTCATAAAAGATATTGTAACTATGCCTTGACCATTTGCAATATTTTAGCTCTGCTCTGTTAACTCCTTTTTTGTTTGAGTGCAAAGACCAAAGGTGGGGTAAGCTGGTTCATTTTGCCTCCTAGCTGGGGCAGGCTGCAAGTGGAGCTCAGAGCAGCTATGTAGGTTTAGCTAATGGGAGATAACTTCTTATATTGTGATGCACTTGCAATAGTGACTCCAAGTATTTGCTTTAGGCTTACCCTCATTCTAATACCATTAAAATGGTGTGGCTCAGCAGTTCCCAAAGGGATTATCATGAGCCTCCGTTTGAGGAGCTCCTCATTTGACCAGCCTCTGAGAATGGGTGTTAGGCTCACCAAGTGCCCAGTGGACTCATCCCCACTCTCCAACTCCTTCAGCCTGTTTTGCAAAAGAGAGTGAAAGAAGTATTGACACAGATTCTCTCCCCTTTTCGGCATGCATAACTGCCAGGATTCTCTGGGGAAGCCCAGCAATCTCCCTGCACCTCCAAGGCCCATAGAGCTGTTTGTCCACAGTGCATGAGGAGCAGGCTCATAGGGAGGCCAAGAACCGTGAAGTGGGCTCCTGCAGCAGGAAAACCTGTATGAGGATATGTGAAAAATAACCCTGACTTGCTAATCCTAGCTGTGAGCAAACAATTAGCAGGAAGCAGAGGCAAACAGGAAAGCTGATTTAATTATGTGACACTGATACAGCCAGTGAACTGGAGGGAAGGGAAGGGGGGAGGCAAGGGGGGGCACCGGGGATGTGGGGTCAAAACAGTTTGTAAAAATCTGTTTCACAAAAGCTGTTGTTCCCCTCGGGGCAGAGAGAGATTACCGTGGCTCAGTGTCTATCAAACACGGGAAGAGAATAGGGCCAGGGGCAATGAGACAGCTTCCGAGTATGAAGGGCCCTTCTTCTTCTCCGCAGCAACCAGCAGCCTGCCAAAGAATTCCTGTAAGCTCTCGGCGGCTTTGTGTGCCTGCCTGGGCTGTGGGCAGCTCTGCAGCAGGCCTGCCTATTGTCGGCAGGGCTCAAAGGGAGCAGGGCAGAGAAAAGGGGAGCTGGGGGGAGGAAGAGGGTTTAAGGGGGCTTGTTGTTATCAAAGCCGCAGAGGTTATTGTGCTGGAGCAGAACCACGCTGCTTCTGAGCCCCTTCAGTGGGGCTGTTAATGGAGGCGCTGCAGGGAGACAGAGGGTGGGATTTGCTCCATGTAAACTCGCTGGGGTCTTCCTCTGCATGCACTCTTCTGGCTCACACCTCTGGCTCAGAGCAGGCATGTGTGGACATGGGTGAATGGCCCTGCACCCTCCTTATCCATAGCCACCAGCACCCAAAGACGCCTGCCGAGGGAGCTGGGCTCACAGCCACTGCCACACCTGTGACACACCCGGAGCACAGAGCAAACACCCCTGGCCAGCACAGATGCACCTGCCAGCCGCTCACAGCTTTAGAGATAAATGAACGCCTGTCCACATCTGCAAAGGCAACAGTTCATCGCTGAAGGCATCTACAGCTGGACATACAGATACACCTGATGGCTCATATACATACCCTCAACATCTGGGTCCTAACCCAAACACAGTCACATAAAGGCACACACAACAACATGAAGGCACGATTTTCCTGGCAGGCACAAGGAAAAAAGTCTCAGGGTGCCACCTCAGAGATCATGAGCACATGCCAGAGTTAGCACAAGGGATGTTGTTTTAAAACAACCAGGTTGTTTTAAAAGCTCCATCTGCATCACAAGAAGAGAAGTTGAAGGCCCTTGGGGAGCAAAAGCCTCAGGAAGGAGCATGTGAGCAGGGGTCTGTTGCCAGCAGCTTTGCAAACACTGATGCAGTGTGTAACAGAATCTCCCAAAACACTGTGTTCGACACAGCCTCCAAATATCATGACCAACCAGAGGAAGGGCCTGATCCTGAAACTGGGACATGCCCCAAGATACCACAGAGTCAGGGTGAGCCAGGTGGAAGAGCTGGACCCCTACTCAAAGTCTAGTCTGACTTGGATCAGGACAACAGAGCCAGGCAGTTTCCAAAGCCTGGCACACTAGTGCAGCAGAATCCATGACAGAGCCAAACTTCTGCTGAGGGAACCAAGCCATCCAACATGAAATCATGTAAGAAACTTTTAATGGGAACCTGAGTCTCTATCTCCCCTTTACCTTTCAGAGGAGAAGTAGCAACCAAAGGCTTTCCAAAGCACAGAGGGAAGTTTCACATGTGTATCAGACCCACGGCCAAGACCTTAATGAAAATGGGAAATCACAGAGGTCTGGCCATTTTCTTAATGTAAGTTTGGCTGTAAAGGCTTATCACTCAAAAAAAAAAAAAAATCAACAAAATATTCCTTCTGGATCAGGAAAGCTTCTTCATGCTCAGGTTGGTAGAAGCTTTACTCCACAGTAGCTAAATCCACACCTGATCACAGCTCAGGTCAAAACAGCCTTCACCTGACGAGTATGGATGGTGGAGAGTTGGTGCATTTCACAGCAGCCAGACCCTCTCCTATTCCCAGGGTGGTCCCACTCATCAGTCCCAGAGAGATGATTTGTCCCAGGGCTGGTTCACCACATGGGTGCTAACCATTCCTGCTCAGGCTCACAGAAACACTCACAGGTAAGAGACCCTTGCACACAACAACAGTCATGCTTGGGGGGAGGATGAGGATAATTCAGTTGCACCCAGAACCTTTTTCTTCCCTTCTCCTCTGACTTCCATCCCATTGCCCAGCAGATGCTGCTGAGCCAGCCCAGAGAGGCAGGAGGGAAGGTGGGCAGAGGGATGAAGAGGTACCCCAAGAGGGAGAGCAGCAGCCTCCAACAGCCATGGCAGGAAAAGTAGGGGGGCTGAGACTGTGGGGGAGGGGATGGAAGCAAGGCAGGGAGGGCTTCTCATTGTGAGGGAAATTTTATTTTTAACAGATGCTAAGGCAGATGGCACAGAATTAACAGAAAATGGGAGAGGAAAAAAGAGGAAGAACATTACTGGCTCCAGAGAGAGTGGACATTAAAAAAATAAAGAATAAGGGAATGAAAACAAGTTTAAGTACTCTCTCCAGAGGAGGGGGGGAGGGAAAGCGCGAGGCAGAGCAGGGACGAAGCAGCGTGATAATAACCAAAGGCGTGAAATTGCAAAAGTAAAATTTGTGGCACTCGGGAGGGGCTGATAAGGCCCCAGCTTCATTGCAAAACTCACTCAGAAATTACTGATGTGATGTTTTAGCCTTTATCATTAATAATAATCGAGAGTGGGGAGTGGGGTGGGGGTGACTGAAACAAAGAGGGAGAGAGATTGCATGAGCATCTGAAACCTGGGAAGGAGGAAGAGGACACAAGAGGAGAGCTGGGGGAGAGGAGATCTGGGGTGGAGGGAGAAAAAGGAGTCCAAATGAGGGGGAAAAAAGGATGAGAAAGGAAAGTTGAAAAGGAAGCAATACTGGCCAAGAAAAAAAAAGGAGGAGGAAAGAGCAAGGCTAAAGGACATGAGGAGAACAAAGGGAGAAGGCAGACAAACAGGAGTTGGGGAAGAAAACACCAAAAAGTGAGAAGGGGAAAAAAGCAGTCAGGGGGCGAGAAGAGGGTGAATGAATGGAGAAGTGACAGCAGAGATGAAATAGTGGGAGAAGACAGACTGTAGGACAGGGATTAAGAGAGGGGAGACAAAGAGATATGGCCCTGCCGCTCTCCTCCCAAATTAATCGAGGATACATCAACCCAAGCCACTAAAACAGAGCTATTATGAATGGGTTAGTCACAGGTGGAGTTAAAGGCCTATAGAGGGATATTAGCCAAAATTGAGTGGCTTTTAATTTCTTTCTAACGAGAGATTGTGGCTGGGGAGCCAGACACTGCCTCAGCTTAGCTAGGCCTGAAGGCAGCTAAACACAGGAGCCGGCAGCTTCCCACAGCCACGCTAAACCACAGGCGAGCTGACCTGTGCCGTGCACGCAGCGAGCTGGAAAAGGCACACGCGGGCTGACCTGCCCACAGAGCCACACTCCACGGCGTGGGACACGCACAGCAAACCTGGCACACACCCACCAGACCGCCCTGCCGCCTCCCGGCTCTGCTGACAGACAGACGGACAAACTTCCAGTGCTCCACAACCCGTCTGGGAGCTGAGGTGATTCACCCTGCCGATCAGGGCTCGGCTTCTTACTGGAAGATCCCCCGGCACTGCAGCCTTCTCATTGCCCTCCTGGAGAGACCAGGGAGCTTCGACACAAGACCAGGACATCTGGGTTCTATTTCTGGCTCTGCTGCTGGCAATTCACCACATTTCTCCATTTTCCCATCTGCTATCTGGGAATAATGCATTATTGTTAAAACTAAGCACTTAAAAATGATGAATCAGACCATCCCCTCATTCCAAAATCATGAGATTGATTTAAAAAAAATCATGACGTCTTCTAGAAGGATAGGGCCATGTACAGAAGGACTCACATACCTTTGGATAACTCACTTTATTGCACTCTAGATTTATAAAAGATTTAGAGAGAGTTTAATATTTTTTTCCCCTGAGCTTAAAGCTCACAATTCATCAGGACATGATGTTGGGGGGAAAGAAAATGTTCAGAACTGCTGACACTATGCAACGTAATTTTTTCCCCCTATAGCTGTGTTCAGATATTCCATGAAAACCTCTTACTTCTCAAAGTATAAGTTCATTAAAACAAAAGGGAGGGGTCAATTTCTAACAACTCTCTCTCTGTGAAGCAATTTCAGGGGGGATCACAAAAAAAAAAAGCTGTGGAATCATGGCAACATCCAGCTCTAACATTTTATAAACAAAAGCATTTGTTTTATGATTGAAAATTACTTTCATTTTTAAGTTCTAGACCATTTAGGCTTAAAAGTGACTTTCAAATGGTAAAAAGTTGCACTGGGAACAAAATATTTCATTTTATCCAATACAAATTTTGGGACTAGGGTATAGGAAAAGGGAGATCGGTTCAGGATGAGAATCAAATTATTCCTTTGTGAAAGCATTATATTTTTTTAGTTCTTATCCCATTTTGAAGCAGAAGTAACTGCAGTTTACAAATTCTCATAGAAAAAAATATTTCCTGCCTAGATACAATTTCCATCTGTATGAAGGTGTTTTAAGGGCCACAGATAGTATATGCTAAGTTTTCTCATTTATGTATTTATTTCATTCATTGCCAATATGTCTCGGCCTAAATAATCCACATGCACACCTTCATCTCAATGCTGTTCAAATACTCACACATCTTTCCCTTTTTTCAATCTGAACCCAGGCTTGCTCATGATGGTTGCAGAATTTACTCAGAAGTGGATGTGCTTTCAGGTGAAAGACACAAATCAGATGAGCTGGGAAGTGTGTGTGACCGCTAAGCCAACAAAAACACTTCTGCAGAATATACATGAAGGCATCCCCACAAATCAAGGTGAACTCACATGACACTGGGTTAGGAGCACAGTGGAACATGCTATGATACAGGGGGTGCTGTTCATGGAACAGGTATCACACGTGTGCTAAGTCACAAAACCCCAGAGAAAGTGCTCTTAGTGCATGGAACATCACATGAAACCTGATCACAACAGTCTAATGAGCGGAAGTCACATCTGGAAATCACCTGCTAATGTATCTGAGAATAATTCATAAACTTGAGAGACAAACAATCTTAGTGGTGAGGTAAATCTGTATCTTCCCTGGATTTTACTGACACTTGGCTAATGAAAGAGCCTGTGAAGAGAAGGAACAACGTGCACACGAGGATGTCATTCTCTGCTGGAGCAAAGGACCTGGAGGCAGGGTCGCTGTGTTACCTGCTTAGCTCATCTCCAACTCCACCAGAGAACAGGAGCAGCAGCCAGGTGCCTCTGGTTTGGGCTTTCATTGATTTGAAATTTTGCAGGCTGTTTTTCTTTCAAAGACACAAGAGAAAGGCCCTGCACATTCTTCTTTTACTCAAATAGTGAGTTCAGCTGGAAGAAGTCAGCAGTGCTGGAGTCTGGCTTGTCCATCACATCCTCCACATCTCCAGCTAGAGAATCTCTTATCTGCCCATCAGGGAAACAGTCCTGCGGCAAAAAGTTCAGTCTTCTGGGATAATTTGCTTTCTCACTGAGATTGAGGGACCTCAATAAATATCTTTATAGTGGACAAAAAAATATCCCAGAGTAAGCATGTCCCAAGGGACAAAGAAAAGCAGACACAAGTGAACAGACCGCATGGATAGTGCACATGAAACAGACAGGAAGGGGACAGGGCCACAGAAATCAAGCATCAAATAATGCCAGTGTACATTCTTATTCAGAGACCTCAGACTTCCATGTGAAAGTTTTCCAGCTTTCTCACCCACTCAGGAGCACTGGCTGAGTTCAGTGTTCCTGTTGATAATTTTTCTGCCTCGTCTGTCGGCGCGGAGCTAAGACCATTCCCCGCTGTCGCAAAAGCCTTTTTCAATAGGCACCGTCCCCCCCAGGCTGCCAGCTGAGGCTGCTCCCTGGAGAGATACACCCCTCTCAGAGTCTATTAAAGCTCAATTACCCAGGGCTGACTGGCCTTGTTGTCTGGCAAAGGGAGGTAGGATGTTCCTCTCCCTCCCAGGGTCGGGGCTGCTTTACTATGGCCCAGCCAGATCACATCTATGTATCAATTTAATAAGATCAAATCAAGTACAAGATGTGAGGGGAGGAAGGCAATGAAAGGAAAAGCTGTAAGAAAGCAGCTCAGAAAGCCACCAGTGCCTGCCTAGGCAAGACTGGCTGGCCCAGCGATGACAAAGGGCACATTGCTGATTTACACTGCAGGCACAATGGAGCATCTTGATTTACATCAGCATGGACCTCCTGGCCTCATACACCCTGTCCACCAGCATCTTCCTGTGCCAACCCAGCACAGCATCTGAGTCACTGGTGCTTTCTCAGGGACCAAAACCGCTCTCTCCTATGTCCCATTTCCATCCTGTTGCCACACTGTTCCCAAGGAGGTTTCGCATCTTCAGCAGTCAAGTCCTGGCCTTTCCCACATGCTGGGAAAGAGCTGTCATCAACGCCAGCACAGAAGTTTCTATCAGCGATAAATACCTCCCACCTACACCCTCCCTCTCTGGATGTGTCTTCTGGGGTCTGAGTCCATAGACAGAATTATACAAATAGATCAGTCATACAGATAGCAGTCGTGTTTCATTTATTACTCAGAATCCTTATGGGCAAAGAAAATAAGAGAAGCTGAAAAAATGTAAACCCATTTATTTTGTTCCTCATCCCTTAAGGACCATTATTTTCCAAAGCCGCTTCATTGGCAGAGAAGGTGGGGGTGAGGGAATGGAGGACTCAGTGATACGCGCAAGGTCTGACTTTGGGTTTGCATGTCTCCACCACGGTTCACAGGACTCTGAATGTCACACAGAAATCAAGAGGTAAAAATCTCAGGTGCCTCTGGAAAGATTCCTTTAACCTCATCACATAGGCAAGGAAACTGAGGCAGGGGAGAAGCCTGGCAGCCATTTACAAAACCTCTCAGAGATATGCCTGAGAAACGGAGACAGCTGAAGTAGGGTCCCCCAAGCACCAGGCTGCCTGTCTTCCTCGGCACACTGTGACACATGCCACCAGCTGAGGAATGAGGGAACAGAAGAGAGGAAACTCATCAAATGCAAACTATCCACAAGTGTCACAGTCATTCAGTCCAGAAGAGTCTACACGTTATCCCCTCTTCAAACTACAAATCACCACCCACCTCCAAGACAAACCTGAGACCTCTGGTAGAAGGCATATAGCAAGCACATTGAGTCACAGGGCAAGAGTAAGCCCTGCTAGAACCTCCCTTATTCCCTGTTTCTGGTAGAAGTCAGAATCTGTGGAAATGCACTCCAGAGCTCCTTGAGAAAACTCATTTCTAATGCTGAGCAGGGAGAGCACGATGTAGCAGTGCACGGAAACATGGATAGTCCAGCCTCTCCAGCCCAGAGGTGCACAGAAGAGCAGGGCTGGTGCACTCTTTGTGCATTGACAACACAAGAGCTCTCTTGGGCAAAGTTGAGCTGACAAGAAAATGCCTGAACCCCAAAGCTTTTTCTCTTGCCTTGAGTTAATCCACCGGCACAAAGAGCATGAAAAATCCCATCTGTGCTGAGGCCAGGGACGGTGGAAACATCTTGTCCCTTTTCCATTCAGAACAAGCCCAAAGTGAATCCCTGCAGACCAAGCTCAGGCTCAGATACTTCAGTTAAGAGGAATTGTACCAGTCTGGTGATTCAGAGAGAGATAAACCTTCATTTAAGAGGATTTTTTGCTTTGTGCTGTCTATGGTTTAAAAACTTCAGAGCCTCAGAGGTGAAGATGTTCTTGCTGGTAAAAGAAAAGAGATAAGGCCAAGAGGAACAGGTCCAGCCTGCCACACAGGGATGAGGGAGACATCCAAGGAGACAACGTGAACCAGCAGAGCTGCCCAGCTTGATCAGCTCCATACTTGGTGTATTGAAACCCTGCTGAAGAGTGCCTTGACCTGCAGTGGACTTGAGCAGTGGCTGGGAAACTCCAGCAGAGCACCAGTACAAGAACACTCTGCCCCACAATCTAAGAGGCAGTGGAAGGCAGATGAAGTAGATGAGGTAGTTTAGGCTACCCAACAGGCTGGTGGAAAAGAAAGACTAAATATTCCCTCATGTGCTGCCCATGCCCATTGCTCCAGCTGCCTCCTGCTGAGGAAGCAGGATCTGATGCCTCCAAGCACCTTATCCCTGGCATTGACACCTGACACAGCCAAAATGGGCATCAAATTTATACTCGGCTAAAACCATGGCACAGTGCACTGCCCAGGGAGCCCTGGGTGCCGCACTCCTAGATGGAGCCTTAAGGCAGCCTCTTTCCTAGAGTACCAAGCAAAATTACCCTCCCTGCCCCCATCCCCAGACATCACTCCCTGGAGCTTTACACCAGGACCACAGGCACAGGAGGGAGGGATGGGGACATGGAGAGACAATCTCCCACCAGAAACTGTGTGGGGAGGATTTAAAAAAAGAAAAAAAAGAAAAAATGTGGAAAAGAGGCTGTGAGCAGAGACAGAAAAAGAAAAAAAAGAAAAAAAGGAGTGGGAAGAGAGAAAGTGAGAAAAAGAGAGAGAGTGAGAAAAATGACAGGAGCTGAATTTTCGGCGCCCTCACTTTAAATCAAGATAAAAGACTGAAATGGAAAATAACAGTCCAGAGAAACCCCTGGACGGCTTTGGGCGTTAATGGAAACACATGGCTGAAGGCTGTAGTGTTGTCAGCTTCCCCGTGCTCTGACATTCCTTTCTGATAATCCGGCCTGCCATAAAATTAGAATAGCAAATACCTCCTGACAAAGATGCATGTTTCCCTCTATTGTGCCATCATAAAAAAAACTCCGCTGGTGACTCGAGGAGCCGCAAACTTCAATTTAAATTTACAGTGCGGCGGAAGGAAAGTGATATGCACTCAAAAATTTTAATAACCTATTAAGTTACGACTTCAATTTCATTTTATGAATATTTTCCTTGGGGAGCAGTGCTATCACAGAGAAAGATAGAAATTTAAAAAAGATAAATAGTGCCATTAATCTCCAACATTTCTCTTCCATTATCCTTGAAAATTAGGAGTTATTTTTGTTCAGATCTTCATGTAATTAGCTCCCTACACTTGATTCACTAGCCAGAAAATGACCATGTTCAGAAAATTAAAAATTTGTCATTAAGTGGAATTTAACATAATATCATTTATCTTTATCTATTCCCCAGCTGACAGCAGGAGCCTTGGAAGTGATACAGGCTTCTGTGTCAGAGAGTAGAGGCAAGTCCTCGACATGAGAGGGAGAGTGCAGGAGTGTGGGGGGAGGCTATAAGGATGTGGGAGAAGGGGAGTGTGTGAGACAAAAAGGAAGCAGGAGCTGGAGTCACAGGAAGAGGGGGAGAAAAGGAGGAGTGGGCCATGGGAGAAGAGGGAAAATGTGACAAGCAGGCAGAAGAGCCGGGCAGACAGCCAGGCAGGGCGAAGGGTGGAGGGAGGAGCAGGAGGGGTGAGGAAGAAGAGGGTAGGGAAGGCAAGGTAGAGCTATCTGCTGAGCTCAGTGGCAGAGCTCAGGAAGTGCCACCATGAAGCCAGCCGGGTGTCATTATGAAAACAGAATCGGTGGCCTGGTGAAATCCTGACCTGGCAGGATCCCTGTGTGAGTGCACTGGATGAATACCAAGGCACTGCTTCCTGCTGATGGCTTTCTCTAGTTCTTCCCCTGTCCAGCTCACCAGTCCCCCAAGAAACACAGGGCAAGACCCAGAAGAAATCCTTATCAAGGTCAGAGGAAAGCTTTTGCTGCCTATTGAAAGACCTAAAGCCGACATTGGCAACAAGATCCAAATGAACATTGCCTGTTAGCTGACCTCATCCTCTTCGGATACTTCAGAGTGATCCACTGAGTACTCTCCACCATGGCACTATCACCTTGTAGAGAAGGCAGACTGAGGCATAAGAACAGGTTTTTGACTTGCCCAGGGTGGTGAGATTGGAAGCAGAGCTGGGATCAGACCTTCTGTTCCAACTCTTACATTCCACTCCCTTCTTTCAACTAATCCTGTGTGCACCCCAGAAGTGCCACAAGAGCAGCTCTCCAGCATGGGCTGAACTACAAGAAGCCTCTTCAGCTTCTGAATCTCTCTCATTGACTGAAAACATTAGCCTCCTAACCATCTCATTTAATCTGTCTCTCCTACTCTCAGTGGTGAGATCTGATAAAAAATCTCTCAGGAGAAAATGAAAGAGAGTAGGTGGAAGGAAGGAGAAGAACACCATAAAGCAAACACTATGGGCAGGAGCTATTTTAAATAACTGGCTAACTAAAAAAGCCAAGGACATTAGCTACTCAGCAGTTCCATCACAAGAGCTTGTGCTATTTTAAGCAAATCTCTTTGCCTCTCTATTCTGGGTTAAAGTTTGGGGATTTTTCCACTCCTCTCGAAGTTTTGGAGAATTTTATTTAGCCAAGTTCTCTTGTCCTATATCCTAATTTTCAAACTTTATGCATAATATTGTTCTTATTTTGTCTTAAAAGTACAATTAAGTATACTGGGGAAAAGCCATATAGATTTGCATTTCATCAAAAACAAGCTTAATGACCTTGTGCTCCACCATGTACTCTTCTGTGCTAAACATAACACAGAATTTTGAAAAAGTGTCTACTGGACAGTGTGTAATATGTCACAGATCTGTACTAGAGGGCATAAAACAGCAGAGGAACCTTCTAGTTCAGACACTTATCACCATGCTCCACGGTTGTGCTTTTTTAATGCAACCTAGGGAGTCATATAAAAACCCTCCTCACAGGTTCCTGCAAGCCACAGTTGGCAGCTACAAAGTACGAGCCTGTGTGCCTCAGCCTATTCCTTTCTACCCATGAAAGGACAAGATAGGTCAGGATGATTGTGCTCAACCTGTAGCAGGACACAGAAGCCCTGAAAGTACCTTGAGTGCTACAGCAAACCAACAGCAGATCCAGGCATGGGACCCAACCATCCTGCCTCCTTTCTACGGGCAACCACACGCCAGCAGCTCTGAAGTTTCCCACCACCAGCTGGGGGATGCAGCTGCTTTATAGCTCAAGCAACTTCTGCATTCTGGTGCACGTGTAGCTGGAGTCAACAGCAGGGCTGCATAAGCGTAGCTCTGTGTACTGGTTTTTGCTAGGTACTGGGTGTGGCTCTAGATCAGATCTTAGCTAGACTAAAGGAAAATAGCAGCTACTACAGCATTTGCCCCTGTGGAGTGGAGTGCTGTCTCTAGGGATCTGTTCTGGGACCCATTTACTCATCTTAAGTGTACTGCAGCCATGGCTCTGGTCTAAGCACTGACTAGGAGTACCCAACACTCATCACCTGCCACATCAACATCACTGCAGAGCAAACTCTTTCCAACCAGCAATCTGAAATGTCAAGAATGACCTCATCCCTTCAGCAGGCCATGTCCTGACAGTTAGCTGGGACAGTCACCAGGCCCAGGGTGAAAAGTAAGGTTGGCATAGGAGGGAAAAGTTGATCTTTGATCTTTGTGGATCACCTCCCCATGGCAACACAGATCTGACCCACAGAAAGACCCATGAAGCCTTTCCTTCTGTCCGTGTTGGGACAAGTTTCTTACTGATACAGAAATCTGGAATGTGATTTCCTCTCACTGCCATGTTGATTAAACCATTTTGTTGTGCATCCCAGAGTGTGTTCTTTCCACCCTGGACTTCAAACAGCCCTTTCCCTCAGGCCTCCTCCCTCCCATCCTACCACTCAGACTCATGCTCCTCCTCTCCCATCCCTCTACACACTCTTTTGCAGTTCCCCTTCATCTTCTGTCTTTGCTGTGTTTCTGCCCTCTCTTCACCACTACTTGAGCTGTTTGACTCATGTTCCCTCAAAGCAGAGCAGAAGATCCCTTCTTCTCTTATCCACTTATTATAAGATTTACCAAAGTATCTTCAGTTTGTTTCCCCACTTCCTAACTTAGTACCTTTCCTTGCTGCTCCCCTTAAAATCAGTTCCCTTCTTCCCCCTCACTGTCTTCCTCTATCCACTTCAACCCTTTTTTATGCCTTTACAAGCTAAGCCAGACTGTTCTCTTCCTCTCTCCACACACAGACTCTGGCCCATCCCCTCCTACTTCTCCCATTCCTTTCTCATGCTCCCCCTCCTCACCCGAGCTTCAGCACTGCAGCCTTAAAGCAGGATAAATGGATATGGATATCGTACAATAAAACCTTCAGAATGGAGAGTTTTGTGCAAGTGAACAGCAGCCAAGCCTGAGAGACTGAAAATTGGATAAAGGGATTAAAACAGTAGCACATTAACAGGAGATTTAGAGTGTAATAAACTCATTTCATAATAATATGTGCGTTGGGGCTGGTAATAAATCATCGCGGGATCCCTGCCTTCCGCAGTGCCGGAACGAGGCAGTGACCCGAAAGCGGGGTAGGATTTCAGCGAGATGTGGATTAATTTCACAGGGTTCTTGGCCAGGAATAGAGCGGCTGTGCCATTCCCGTACAGCTGCTGCTGTTACTGCTGGCTTTTGGAAAAAAAATCCACAAAAAGCAAACAAATGAAACCAAAGCAGAGGACCTGCCAACACTGCCTGGCACACATTTGTGGAGAGGGGTACTCAAGTGGCCTTCACTAGCATCACCCCAGAGGCCAAAACACTTCTCAGTCACCTCCCTGGACAATGTCCTGCACCCGTTCCACAAAGACCTGTGGGGTGAAGATAATAAAACAGCAACAGGAAAGAAGCCAGCTAGACAGAAATGATAGGCGAAGTCACCATATCAATAGCCCAAATAACCTCGTCTAAGGCACTGAACTCAAAAAAATCTAATGGCCACATGCAGTAGATATTTAAGCCTGGTGGGAAGCCCAAGATGCAACCTTAGGACAAGTCATACTGCAATTAGATGAGGCAAGACTTTGCAGCAAGAGGTAATAAAGGAATAAAGAGCAGGAAAATGCAGTACAAGCATCCTGAAACAAAGGACTTGAGGAGGGGACAGTTTGATGGTATCTTAAGAGCAGCTCGGGAGCAAAAGGAAACCTCCCCAAAAGAGAGGTTTGGAGAAGCTCACAACAATCAAGGCAGTGGATCAGATGGCATGGGATCTGGACTCTGCTTTTTGCCACTGCAGCCATGGAGATTGCTTAGGACAGAGTGCGCTCAGGGAAAGTCTGCCTTGCTTTACCAAAAGCAATAGGAGTGTGGCCTAGTGTGTTTGAGAAAAATATGTATTGGTTGACATCTAATACAACATTGACACACTTTAATACAATTGGACATGAAAATAATGGTCTGTATTGAATAAAAGATAGAATGGGCCAATCTCCAAGGAAATTCTCTAGAAATAAGCCAAGACTACACTGGCATGAAGAAGGGGAGGGTAAATTTAAGTGAGCAATATGGAACACTGTGAAGATTGAGGAAGAATTGAATCACCAGCAGTGCAAAATTAAAACCTCAAAAGCAGACTTAAGAGCTTGGAGACCTGCAGATTCACAGAAATTTATCTTTGCTGATTCTGCTAGGGTGAGAACCACAGTGTTTATTTAATCAAGGCCAAAATCACAATTCTGGACTTTAGTGAAAATATTAACCTTGATGCTGTACTATCTAAAGGCAGTGGTAACAAAAAGTCATGAGTTCACAAATCAGCCATCTGCCTGCATGAGCAGATGGAGGATGTTCAAACCAAACAAGCCATATAACTGTTGCTCTAATGGAAGCTTAAGCCTTGCAAGGGGCCTGGATCTGAGAAAGAATGCTACCTTTGTACCTCTCTTTACCATGTGTATAGTGGCTACTGACGCACAAATCCCTCAAGAAACCTGGCTTTTTCATCAAAGGTAGTTTTGCATGTACGTACGGAAGACACAGCAATATCTACATTTTTTACAGGACCAGACTGGAAGGTAGGCTAAAGAGGCAGGTTTAAGTATTAAAAGAGTTATTTGACATCACACTGAAGGATGGATTAAGGGAAAATTCAAAACCATGAGAAAGGCAAGACTTCAGTAAACCAGGAAATGAGACTCAATAAGACAGAAGGGCTGAATGTCTCAGAACTCCTTGAGATTTATTCAGTCATGGGACAAGGAAGGGTCCCTGGCACTGTTTGGAAAGCCATGTCCACTGGTCTACAAGAGGAAAGGACAAGAAAGGCATGACAAAACATCAGGTCCCAGCAGACTTTGTCCTGAAGTCCCAAACTACTTCTGAGGAAAATAAACTACCAGGTTTACAAAATGTTCCAATGTTTGGATAAAAGCAAAACATTTCATAGTCTTTTCAGTGCAGAGCACTACAGATAGCCAGTACTAGGTCAAAGGCCCAGCCCTCACCTCATGCCTAGAGAGGTCGGGGATCACACTTCTGGACAAGGGTCCTGCACAAGGCAAATATTCCAACCTCATCTTGGGCCAACTACTAGTCACTGACAGAGACTGGAACAAGTCTAACAGAAGTGATCTGTACCTCCACACTGGGTGACAACTCAGTGTGTGGTGGACACACTTAAGTGTCCACTTGGGATGGAGGGGGTATGCAGCCTTGTTCATCTTCTGAATCACTCTGTGCAAAGACTTGAGCTTGACTCTGCCCTTGACCTCTAAGTGCCCAGAGCATAGATTTATTAACCATACCAGGTCACGTTCTGTCCTGCTAGTTTAAATTAGGCAGCTTAACTTCCACTCAGGAAATTCTCATAATATGGTTGGAGACTCTCCTGTGCTCCCATCAAGCATTTTGATGTCACTGAAACCACTTGTGTTTCAAGGAAAAAGATTCACAAAAAGTATTCCTGCCAGTACAGTCCTCCCAGTCCTCTGCTTTACAGTCTGCTTGGAGGGTTAAGGGGAACTACATGTTGAATACCCCATTTTTGTCATGGACTGCTGTTCTGCACAGGGAGCTCAGAGCTTCAGCCAACACTCAGGACAGTCTGGGGTCTCAAGATCTACAGCTGAACTCTTTGTTGTCTTTACTTCTCCCACTCCAAGCAGCTCTGCCATATGGCAGGAGTTGACTTCTTACACTTCAGCACTAGATGTGACAAACAACAGAACACCATTCAAAGGTAAAATGTGCACTAAGCAAAGGGTTGGGTGTTTTCACCTGAATACAAAAATAACTGATTTTAAAACACCTTTTGTAAAAACAAAAGAGATCACTTCCAGGCTGTAAAGGCTATTTTTGGCTAATAAACACAGGAACAAGTACATCTATGTTTTGAAAATGCATTGGTTAAAACAATTTTTGCAAATCCCTTCAAATTAAAAAGCAACAAATTTGAAGAAAATTTAAAGAAAACAGAAATTTTACTCAAAATTTATTCTATTTTTCATAAATATTGGAAAACATGGTCAAAAATGGACAGCTTGGTCAGCTTGACTGTCAGTCTATAGTAGTAGGAAAAAAGGAAAGCAGAAAGGAAAGTTTCACTCTGCTATTTCTTCTCCTCTGGTAGTAAGGGATGATCCTAGCTCAGCAACACTGCACAGTAAAATGATGGGAGCCCCAAGACTGCAGCCAATGAAGTCAAATAATGCACACAAAGCTACCAGTGGTACATCAGTGTCACAGATGCTCCCTGAGAGGTGACAGTCCTGGAGAGAAGAGGGCAGAGCCTTTCTGAGGGACCACAGGAGCGTGCGGCCCTCGTGGCATCTGAGCCAGCGGGGAGGGTGTCACAGTGACAGTGGCAGCACTGCTGCTCACCTAAGCTGGCTTTCCCTCATTACCATAGCTCTTGCCACACCACTGAAGTGTAAATTCACTCAGTAAATCACACCAGCTTCACCGTTGCAAGACAGTACTCAAGAAGCACTAATAAAGAGGGAAAATTGGATTTGCATCGAAGTCAGCCTTAAACTTCACCTGTCAGTCACTGCCAATCAAGGCCTGTAAGCTCCAGCCAGACTTCCCTGGTAGTAAACTGGCCATGGACACTTGGCAAGTCAAGGCCAGATATAGGGATATACTCAGAAGGGAATATAGATATACAGAAGGGAATATACTCAGCACAGGGCCTTCATATTCCTTCACCCTGTAAGAACCAACAAGACCCAGCCCTGTGTAATAAAAGCTGGTGGACAGTGAACCACAACAGTAAGTTACTCTGAGTAGTGAACTGGAGAGCCAAGGGGCTGTAAAGCACCTTGATTTCTCCCCCTACTGAATTCAAGGGAGGTATTTTTTCCCACCACCCCTACTAGGTGATATTTAAGAATAAGAAGAAAATTCCATAAACCCTCCAATCTATTTGACAGACCATTTCAGCTGGAAAATATAGGTAGCTCTGAAAATGCTGGAGGACCCAAGTTCAGTGTCCTCCAAACACTACATCACAGCTATCAGTCAAAACTATTTCTTTTGTGTAAAAAGGGACCAACACTAGCAAAAGGGCTGAACGTGGCTACAACAAAATATGTCATTTTTTTGTTAGATATAAAGGCTTGGGTTGTCCCAAAATGACATTTTCATGAGGAAAGAAAAGAATGAGAGAGATAATAATAGAAGAAAATTGTTTAAGCTTCCTTCCTTATTTAATAAAAAAAACATTTTAAAAAAGGGAAGAGCAAAGAAAAGCATAAGGGATTTTTCTACATGAAAGATTGTGTCTGTTTCACAACATCCCCCTTCTTTACCAAGATGAAAAATGAAATTAAATCTATCTGATTCATTTTCCCACAACTGGTGCATAGTCACACTGACCTGCAGCAGTTTTAGGTCTGTGCTGCTGCGAAGGGCCGCCACCTTCCAAGACATACTGCAGGTATATGGCTGGTGAGTTAAGGCATGCCATTGATTTTTTATTTGTCACAAAATATCATTGCAATGTAGTTGCATGATATTGTGCTGGCCAGAAATCACCTTCAAGACAGTTTAGTGGTATGACATGGTACACTGTCAACCGTAAATCTGGGCTGGAAAGCAATAGCCCATTCCGATGCTGATCATTGAAGACACCAGAAACAATTAAGTGCCTACTGTTAATCATGCTACCTGGCTTACAGGCAAACCACCTTGTTCTGTAACCTTCTATGGTTTTATTAGCTCAAGAGGCTCATATTAGGTTGCTTTTTTGACAGGAGACCTGCAAAGACCATGCAATGTTGGCAGAAATGTCATGGCTGTAGTGAAGTGCTGACACTATTCACAACAGATGGACCCTGGACAGTTCTAGTGAGTGCTGATCAGGTGAGCTCTAAGCTCAAATATGATTTCTACAGTCATAACACTTTCTATTGGAAGGACCAGTCACACTTACCAACATTTCAAAGCTCCTGCACAGACAGTTCCTCCCAATTTAATTTTCAACTGGGCAGCAGAAGTGTCTTCTTCAATTCCATTGCAACGAAGTTATTTAACATTTCCTTGGGTGTGAATAAATGCAGACACAAACAAGTTGCCTTGCTCTGGTAGAATAATCAATGGCACAAATATGAGATCAAGAACAGTAACTGAGGCAGAAATTCTGCAGGAAAAGCTCAAGTTGAACCAGAGTCATCAGTGCAAAGTAAACCAAATTCACTCATGGACGCTTTCAAACAGAAGCACAGATGATCAGGTATGTCAGACCTCTCTGTGTTGGTGGGGTTTCAGCTGGAACAATTCATTTATGCCTGGATCCCAGATCCAAGAGAGATGGTGGCAAATAAGAGCCCTTTGTGAAGTATGACTGGTCCAAGACCTAGAAAGCATGACCTACAAAGGTGAAAAGAAATGAAAGTGTTCAGTCTAGAGGTGTGAAGGCTTAGGAAAAACATATTTCTGGTAGGTAAAATACTGAACAAAAAGGAATGCAATTAGCCATTTTCCATGCCAACATGGAAAAGAGAACAAGACTTCAACAGCAGCATGATCCTGATTAGACATGAGGACCAAGTGTCTAGTGCTGTGAAGTAGTGCTACAGGCTAGGGAAGTACTGACACAGATTGCTGAAGGGAAGCTGTGATATCTCCATCACTGAAAGCTTTTAAAGACAGAAAATTAGCTAGAAAGTTATAAAATACTCATCTGAGGTAGAATGGGTCTTGCCCTAGGGTAGGGAGATGGATTGGATCATCTCACGATGGTAATTCAAGCTTAATTTTTCTGATAATCACATTCAAATTAAAGAAACTAATTCACAGTGAAGCTGATTGATATGTCCAATGCCATGTATTAGACCAGTAGCAAGAGAGTATTAAGACCACCAGTGACTGGTATAGGCACATCACTGACATTTGCTTCAATACTAGCTGCAAAGCAATTTGAGAAGCAAATGGGGAGAAGGGTAATTTACTGCAATTTCCCTTCCTCAGTGTCCAAAAATATTACCAAAATAGCCTAACCAAAAGGCTGTAATATGTATATCTATATTTCCATAAGTAGAAAAAATTATCTATTAAAATTGAATTTTTTTTTTCTTCTTTAAGTTTGGGGGTGGGCTATTGTTAAGCATTAAAATTATCATACTTTTCATTAAGTAATACAGGTATTTTGTTAAAAAATAAGAGAAGTACAGTATTTAGACTTGTTCAGAACTTTTTCACTGAGAAAATGCAATGAAAGGCGAATGTTTTTCAGTTCATTCTATATCTAGCTTCTCTTCAGAAAGAAAAAATAATGTTCAATGCAAATTACTTCCCCACTTTGGCATTTTTGAGTCCAGATTTAATAATCAATTGAAGCACATTTGTGTTGCTGTCTTATAGAAGGTAGCAGCAAGAATTTGGGGTTCCTCAGATATGTAGAGAGACATAGTGTTTATGGTCTTGATGACTTTTTGGTCAAGGAGCAGCAGCACTGGTGATTAGCAAGTTTGTCTGGCTAGCCTGGGGTTTTGTCTCTGATACTTTCTCAAAGCAGGTCCCTGTGCTGCTTTCCCATAACACAACCCCTTAACTGCATGTGCAGAGCCATGTTTTGGGGAAGGGGCCTGGACACCTCATTGCCCACACTCATCCTGCAGAAGTCAGCTTTCAAAGGTGTGGCTGTGATTTCAGAACTGTATTTTCAGTGCCTTTTCTGTTCACTTTGTTCTACTCATGCTGTTTTAACTTAATTAATATCCATTGATTAGGCAAAACCATAAAAATCATAACAACAGCTACCATCATCAATTCAGACATGCAGTAGGGTGTGCAAATTCTGTAGGAGGAAGGGCACACGAAAAGATGAAAACTTAGGGCTTGTGTTAAAGAAGAAAAATCATGGTATCAATACACTGATTTTCACCAGAGATCAAGCATACCTGATCACATTCAGCTGGCATAAAGAAAGCCTCAACTTCAAAGAAAAGCTTTATTCCTCATAGGAACAGTTTTAAAAGCTATGAATGTCCAACAACTGGACTTCTTTCAGCTGTGAGGGCAGGAATGGGAAGAAACACCACATTAGATTCACTCAGATCTACCTCTTAAGGGTACTAGCTGTCTCCTCCCATAATTTTCAACTGTAAAACCACACACTTATCCAAAAAATAGTATCCTGGAAATGAGGATAAAAAGGAAGAAGGATCAGTCTGACAAGTTTTGTCTTGGCAAAATAAAAAAAATTAAGTGTTTAACAGCAACCAGAATGCATAATTTCACTCCAAGTTGGTCCTTGTGATACAGTATTAGATATTTCTTTCTACTGCTCTTTAGAGTTGCATTTAAATTTCAAAATAATCAATGTAATGGGAAAGATGAAAGCTTATTTTTATTCTAAATATTAGGAAAAAAACATCTTGAGTTTCCCTGCATCACCGTTTTTGGTTGAGAGTTTAGTTTTTAACCAAAACACGATCATCCAATGATGACAGTCACAGAGTCAGTGGTAAAAGGCAAAAGAAGGAATCATACAGCAGAGCTGTAAAATCAGCAATGGGAATTACTCCTTTATTTTGCTACATTTGTGGAACTGAGTGTGAAACACTCACAGAACTGTCTCAAAACCCTTCCTCTGGTGTTCATAATTGCACCTGAAAGGCACACAGAGATCCATGTGATACCAGCACATGTTATTTCCTCATTTGGGAGACAAACTAGCTGTCTTCTTTCATCATCCAAAAAAAGCAGAGGTAGGGGTGTTGGCAGTGGGGAATTCTCCAGAGCTGGCCAACCCATGCTGCAGGTACCTGCAGTAAAGGGTGTGGTGGCAGCTCATGGTGGTGGCTTGCCCAGGGCACACCACAGTCCCTCGGACCTGCCGTGCTGGAGCACAGCCTTTCCTGCTGATTGCTCCCTCCTGGCAGATGTCAGTCCATAACACCACGGAGCATGGTACACAACACAGCCTATGGTCAGGAGATCATCCACCACATTCACATGTCTCCTTATTTCTGATCACAAGGACCAAGATCTCTGAGCCAGGGCCCAGCCTCACATCGTGCAGCCGATCTTCCTCGATGGTTTCACTTCTGAGTTAGTTACAGTTACAACTACAAACTACAGCTGTAGCTCAGAAATCCTTTAGCACTTTGCCTTGTTCAATGCAGGAAAAGAAAAGATAGTTTGGGCCAAACCCAAGAGTAATAGATGCTCTGGAAAATCCTACTGACAAAAATAAGAGGCTCATCTAAAGCACACAAGGGTTAAAGAATTTCTTTACCCAGCACAGAAGCTCACAGTTCAGAAAGCATGCTCTGAGAGCCAGACCTGCCCCTTTCAGACATGCAAGGACCTCTGATCAGGAAAGCAGAAGGCAAGATCCTCAGTGCAGATCTGAGAGCAGAAAACAGCAGTGGCCCTCTGTGGCAGCTGTTCTTCCTGCTAGTAAATAGGCTCAGCTCACCCTGACTATCTTCAGAGCCAGTTGCCTGATGCAAACACCGTAATGTTTTGCATCAGGGTCTTGCTTTTGTACTGTTCACAGTGCTGGAAAAGGAGTTTCCCAGTTCCCCTCTAGTCTTTTCTATCTGTGCATTAAGCACAGGAGAAAACACAGTAAAAGATGCTGAGAGAATTTTTGGGATGCATACCTGACTTTACAAATTTTCTTTTAAATACTTCCTTTGTCAAGTGACGTCTTGGATGGGAAGGTCAGGCTTTCCACCTGTCCAGACATCAGCTGTTAGTTGTCTGAGACAACTAAAGTCTGAGACTTTAGAATTACCGTGTCTTTGAGATGAAAACAGTTCACAACTATATTATACATTCAAAATCATCATTCTACTTTTTTGTTATTCTGGATGTATAAGCCTGGAAAAAACAATTTTAACATCAATAGAAGAGGGCTCTCCAAGAGTAAAGACATATAAATGGCCTAGAGTTCATAGCCAGTTGTAAAACATGATCTTGCATAATCAAGAGTGTAGCCCAGGAACCAAGGCAAGGTAGAGCAAAGAGGAAATTTCCCCCCCACACTATTACATTGTAGATAGTCTTATTTATGGGAAATGCTCCCAGAGCCAGTCATGAATTGGAAAATCACATCCATTGTTTTGACTCTCCGTGGATGGACACAGCTGTGAGTTCAGTATCTTCAACCACATGCAAAATGTTTCAGAAATAGTCTGGGCTTCTCTCTTTTAATCTCAAAGATAGGTTTCCTCAAAACTGGCATCAGTGTTGACCAAAAGGCAGCAGCATAAAAGGAAAATATTTCCGAGGAAGCAATCTGCCAGATCTCTAGTTCACACAAAAAAATCTTGTGTTGATTTCATCTTCCTCAGATCCAGCCCCACATTTGGAAAGCCATTTTTAATAGCACTGCTTTTAAGTTAATCAGATAAACACTACACATGCTGCTGCTTAAGAGCAGTCAAGCATAGCATGAACTTCAGCACTTCAGAGTTTTGTGCTGCGTCCACCCTGCACCATCACCTGCTAGCACTGGGCAAACACAGAGAGAGTTCCACAGAGAAGACCTTTGACACTGACTGCAGTGGGCATGGGTTCTCTCTGCTGTTGCTCGTGGTGCTTGAGGAAAACGTGACCACCTATAAGCACAATGCCAAGCATAAGCAGAACTTCTCGTGAGCAAATTAGCTGTCTCCCTTTCAGAAGTTCAGGCCTCTCAAAATGCTTATTTACTAGAATTTAAGCAAAAAAATTCAAAAGCAAACAATTATCTTTGTGTCACCTCTTGGCACTGGAAATGGGAAGACTAACAACAAGTTTTCTTCTCCACAGTATTTCTTTCTGTGACTGTCAGGCCAATGACACAATGACCTAAATCAACATGTCCCTGGTTCCATCATTTCTGTCTTTCTACAACCACGTCTATCATTGGAGTCCTCTACTTCTATTATGTCCACATAACGGCCTTTACCCATTAGGGAGATCTCTATGGCCAGCTGTGTACATTTGAGAGTATTTGCCAGTAATGAGAATAATGTCCAGCTTCCAGTGCTTGTCCCAAACCTCATCTTGAAGGCCCCACAGAAATAGGAGAAGGCCACCAGAAAACAGCTGTGTTTTTCAGACTGTACTCTATTGTTTCCTAAAGGCTTCCAGCAAACACACTCTTCTGGATCTCCCAAACATGCTAGAAGATTATCACCCATGTTTGTAATGACCCAGTATTCCAGCTAGGGATTCATTTTGTTCTCCCATCTCCCTTCTGTGTTTTTTTTAAAAACAGCATCACAGCATAGCAGCCACCACTGCTGCAGCAGCTCTGTGCAAGTCACATCAATTCCATTCCCAGGGGTGCAAACCAATTTCTCTTGTTTTTCCGCCCGTCTCTCTGGCTGAACCTCCAGCAGCCTTCAATCCCATTAATCCAAGCACTGCTGGCGATGACGAAGACTGATTTCACCGGCAAACGATCAATTTGTATCTCCCCCCCTTTTTTTCTCTTTTTCCCCTTTTTTTATTTTTTTTTTTTGGTGCGATGTACAAAATATCATGAAAAAGGCGTTAGTGGTGATAGTTCCACAACAGTGAAATAATAGAGTAATAAGGCAATCCACTTTTGACCTTGCAGGACAGCTAATTCATCTACCCATCTATCTTAATTATTCCCTGGGTTACAAAAGAGAAACTGTACAATTCATTCATTCCACGGTGACAATTCCATTTTCCACCCCCAGTAAAGCACCATCCTTTCTCTGCAGTGATCCTGCCATAGACCACATCCCTTCTCAGCCTACTCACACCAGCCCTCCTGCAGTCACTAAAGGCCTGATCCAAAGCCTGTTGAAGTTGATCAAGTCAGGCCCTTGTTGGCCCCAGTGCACTCTAGTCCATGCCCTTCCATACTCACAGCTCATTTCTAAGCAAACAAGGAGTCAGCCACCTTCATAAGCCATATTAAAAGTGGGATTTCTGGCAGAACAGACAGGTGTGCAGACAGGCTAACTTTGCCATGAGAGAGTGATCTTTTCAGGTCTTCTCTCATGTTTCTGGAAAGAAGGTATCTAACACAAAGGTACATATTGTCTCAGAAAAGTCTGTCTGTATGGGATGAGAGCAAGATAGGAGCTCTGAATTTGGAGGGCACGCTGTGATAAGTGTAGAGAGAAGGCATAGGCCAGAAAGTGGAGAAGAGTCAAAGAGCATTTTCAGATGGCACTGCTTTAAGTTTTGCTTTGCATCATTTGCTGAATATTAATTGGCCTTGGAAGCTAGTATCCGAGTCTTAAATACCTTACAACCTGATTTTCCTGCTGCTTCCCCTCGGAGGTTGAATGCAACTTGCCCATTTTTAGACATGGCATATACAAGTAGACTGCACATGACTCTCCAGCCAGCAGGGAGAGTCTGGTGTGAATGAATGCCTCCTACCATGCTCTGAAGAAGCCAAGGTTAGTCTTGACCTCCAATAGGAAAAGGGGTCTGCTGGCATTTGCAATGCCAAAGTTTGACAACACCCTTTACAGCCTAACAGTTTCTAGGAAGAAAGTGGAAAAATGGCCGCAAAAGGAGGACGGTGCTTCAAAGGAGTAGGGGTAACTGAGACAAATCCCACTGATTCTTGGTTGTTCCTCCTGTGAGTTAAGCTGAAAAAAAGCTGGTGAAATCTCCATAAGGGACAGCTGTTTCCAGTCAGATTTGTCCTGCTGAGAGTAGTCTTAACTGCTGATATATCCTTGAAGACTTGCACTTTTCTAGCATTTGACTTCTCTGTTTCTAAGGTAATCTTTGGGCTACAGCTCACTTTGTTCCTCTGCTTAGTATCTTCATATTCCCTTCAGACTCTGGAGCAAGCCAGGCTCCTTTCCTCTCCTCACCCCCATCTGTCTTCCTTCCCTCACTTTACTCTCTTCTTACTGCTCAAGCCTGTATCCCTGCTTGTCTTTCCAATATGCATTCTCCTTATCCACCATGCACACTCCTCTCTTCCCTAAAGCCACTAAACTCAGCACTTCATTTCCTCTGTCTGTAACAGGTCTTTTTAGCTTCATTTCTTTGCTGCCTGGTTTCTCCACTTCTGTCATGTTGGTTTCCAGTTTCGGCTGCCCTACCATAACAAATCCATTCTCTTTTTCCAATCCTCCCTCTCATCTCCTGGACTTCTTCACTTATCCCATATAGTCCATCCACACTTTTGATTCACATTAGTAAAGCAACTTAAATCTTCCACCAACTTCACTCTGCTGATACATCGTCTGCTCCCTTCTATCTTTCCTTACTCTTACCTTCATTTTACCCTTATTATAATTTTTTATACTTACTGTGGTCTCTGACCCGTTGTCTCACCAACCTACTCTGCTTCCTCCTGCCCATAAACTTTTACATGAGTAGACAACTTATTTCCCTCTTCATCACGTCCAATCTGAGATCATAATCTCTTAGGAGAAGTAAGCACATCTTGTTACGTGACATTTACACTGCACCTTGTCAATGTGAAGTGCTTTGAATGCTTTGAATTATTAATACATTAGTAATACAAAGGCACCACCTTGGGTTCAGATTTCCCCGAGACACAGATTGCTCCAAGCATCTAAGTACATCCAGATAGTATTAGGGGTGCTTTCCCCTTTGTTACAGTTCTCTCCTAATCTGCCCCAGCAGTTCTTGTGAGGAGCAAGATCCTGGGATAGAGTGTAAACTGAGAGGAAAGGCAATACCCTACATCTCAGAGAGCAGAACTGGAGCCTAAAGTCAGGTGTACACAAGGTTAGCAGGAAAATCCACTCTGATCACAATAAATACCCAGGACATTGCATAGACGTCTTCAAATCCCTTAGTGCAGAGGCGCCTACGGACATCAGCTCCTCTGAACACCCAAAGTCAGTTGATAGGAGCCTTGTGCAGAAATGTGGGCAGAATTTAGGCCAGCTGAATACAGCCCTGGATGCCACTGAGCAGTGAAAACAGCAAAGCAGAAGGCAAAGCCTGGACCAGTGGTGCAGCTTCACTGCCACATGTATGCCATTGTGCTCTGTGCCTCGATGTGCATTTCAACAGAACCTGCATAATACGTCCAGACTCTTTGGAAGCAGCAAGTGGATGCAAAGATGAGGTCTACAGTGAGTAATGTTATAGCAGGACACAGTTCATGTGTGAGTAAAAGCATCAGCAGTAAAGCAGGGCAATAGTAAAGACAGGCATAGCTGACACACTTTGCTGCAAGCTCTGCAAGCTGGCACACTGGAAACAGCCTGTACTACAACCCAGCAGAGAAGCTGTACAGTATCACAGTGCAGAGTGACACATAACTGCTTCTCCAGTTAGGACATTGACTACCAGCTGAGGAGGAGGGATTTCAGTCACTGATTGACACAGGTAAGGCACTCTCAGTTGGCCATCTTCTCTCTGTTAGCATATTTGCAGGATGATAACAGTGATGGCCCATGAGCCCTGGCATAATGTGATTTTTTTCAACAACTTAGAATTCCTACTGGATAAGTATCATGGTCCCCTCAAGAATTAACCTTTCTGCACCTCCTGCCACGTTGGTACTTGTGGTATGCAGGAACATTTCCCACCTCAGGCGTAGTTACTAGTCTCCTTCTTGGCATTGGATATGTAGTATAGCTAGACAGCTGAATTCTTTGATCTTCTTGATGGCTGGTGCGCATACAAAGCTTTTGGAGTCATGTACTTCCTTGTTCCCCAGGAGAGCAAAGTTTCTTGCTCAGCTGAAAATTAACTTCTGGAGTTTGTACTTGCTCACTTCCTCTTAAATGGCCTGCAAAGCAGCTCTGAAAGCCAAGTATTACATTCCCAGGATCCCACGACTGCCTTTTCCCAGGCACTCTTCAAGACAAAAGAAAGGGTAAAAGGTGAATGGAAAACTAAGAAGAACAGTGGTGCTGGCCAAAGAAGTTTCAGAGGAGAGAAAAAGGAAAATGGAATGAGAAGATAGTGAAGGAGAGAAAAAGGAACGGAGGGAGAGAGGGAGCAGTAATAATAAGGTCATTTGTTACAGGAGCTACTCCTAGTCTGTGTGTATGTAACACAATTTGAGCTAATTGTATTGCCCTCACTTTGGGGACGTTGCTGTCTGTCTCTGAAGCTTTTTCTAATTTCCCCCCTTAATGTACGATTTCAGAATCTTTCATTCTAATGATTTTAATGCAATCAGCAAAACTATGCATGTAATTGTCTTTGGCACAGCACTCGCTGGAGTGGCACTCAGGGACAGCTCCCTGAACCCAGGACTCCGACAGGAGAATGCAAAACAGGCCTGTTTTCAATCACCGCGGCAGAAGGCAGCCGGCAACGTCTGCGAAAGGCTGCCGAAAAAAAACATTTGTCGGAAGACAATGACAAAAAAGGGGGTCTCAGCTCGGTGCTATTCAGAGACAATTTGTAAGCACGGCTGTTGAAGTCGATCCAAAGGCTCCGGAACAGCTGGAGCTTTGCAGTGATTGATAAGTGCGCCCAGGAGAACTTCATTTCTGCCTGAATGAAGACAAAAGCCCCGCGATGCTGGGCGGATGGGTAATGTCACTATCATTAAGTAGTGAGAGTGGATATGCCAGACCTTCAGATGGGGACACAGTCAGGGCTATGAGGAGAGGTCAGGGCACCCTCCCTTCCTTCCCATCACCGCCAGCTCTCTCCCCTCCCTGACTCCCCCGCTCCTCTCACACACACTTTCCGGACAAACACCCCCTCTGCTAATTGTAATGCCCATATAATAGAAGTTCCCCCAGCTTACAAGTACAGACCACAGGTCTCTCTCCTTCTCCTCTTCATAACTGCTCTGCAGACACTCCTTCCAGACCTTTAAGAGTTGGTTCAGACTGTAGGTGCTCCAGGCCATCTACATGCACCTTTTCCACTTATAATGTCACTGTTGCTCATAATCCCACACTCAGAAGATACCACCCTTGAGAGCCATCTTCAGTACCCATACTTGGGTGACTCCCATCAAAGGCTGCTTGTCTCCTTCATCCCTGTATTCCTCAATGAAAAATTCTTCTGAAATCCAAAGTCTGCATTTCTAAAATCAAGTCCAGCGGAAATCTTTGGGCAACCTTGTGAAAACAGAGCATCAGCATATGAGAAGAAAGCATGTGAAATACAAAGCTGATGACAATGGAATTGAACTGGCATCTATGTGCTTTGCACTGAATCTCAACTGCTTAAGGTTTTTCTGGTTTGGGATGTTTGTTGACATGGTCTTTTTTTTCCCTGTGGAGTTACCACATCTCACATGCAGTCATCATGAAGAGCAATGGAGAAAAGTGAATAAACTAAAACCTCAGCTTTCACTTTGTGCTCTTTTCACAGTGAAGAAAAAGCTAGAAGATACAGTGCAAGTTGTCCTGAAAGAGCACCAATATTAAAGGACCCTTTGTGTATCACATTATCTTTGGTGCTGCCCTCAACTACCAAAATTCAAGAGCTGGCTCCTCAGTTTCTACATATTCTGTAGCCAGGATGTTGGACACCTCAAACTCTGCAGTACAGTTGGGAATCAGCAGTGCACTACAGAAGCCATCAGAAAACAGTACACAGTAAGGGTGACATCACTACAGGAAGGGGAACAAACTGCCTGAAATTTCTCTAAGCCTGGGTCACAAATCTCCCGAGGACTTAACAACCTACTCAAACACTTGCTTCTTTCCCTTCCAAGTAGTGACCCCAGCTCTTTCCTCCTGCTGTCAATGGCCAGCCTAGGCAATGCCAGAGACAAGGCAAAGACCCCATCCAAATACCCTACAGTCTTTCCTTTAGCAAGAAATATTAGTCTATCACTTTCTGGGCTGGTTTAAGGAATGTGAAAGCAAAAGAAACAGAACTGGGTAAAAAAGGTTTAGATGGGCAGACAGCCCATCACTAATAAACTTCTTGCTGATATTTTAGACCACCCCTCTCACCCATAATGCAGTTAACTGCTATTTACATGACACACCCTATGAGCACTCAGAGCTACAGTACCTCAGTGGGGATCCTGGTACAGGATACTCTCAACCAGCCACAGCTGAGTGACTAATCACCAAGGGAGATGAACCTGAAGAAAGATGAGAAGCTTAGAGTCAGGAGGTCTGGGACTGTTTCCAAACTCTATTACTGACCTGGACCAAATCACACCCACTCTGCTGTATCTTTTTTTCCCCACTTTTCTGCTCAAGAGCTCTGCAGTACAGGATCCAGGCTGCTGTTCAGCTGTACAGTACCTACAGCAACATCCCACCCTGAGATGAAACTATAATCTGCCTCAGCAATAACATTTCCAAAAATCCCTATCTACCAGCATCCAGCATATTTCTGCCTTGTTGCCACCATGTCAGAAGCCATAGACCAAAGTCACTCAGGGAAAGCAAAAACACCATCTATCAGATTATCACTTCCCCTCTGCAGTGCAGCTCAGATCCATTTCAACCTTTTATGAGCACCACCCCCATCACTCCCTTGGTCTCCATACCCTTCATAGATATTGTGCTGCCCTAAGGGAGGGAGCTGGGAGACCTGGAGATACCCTTGGCCAGAGGTGATCTCTAGTTGCTCAGTTTTGTCAATTAACTATTTAGAGCCCAGGAGGTATAAACATAATATTCTCCTACTCATTCAATGACACCTGTGTCAGCCATCCCATGCCACCTCAGACTGTTACTTCTTTGAGAAAGGGAAAGCTTTGTACAAAGCCTACCACATGCCCAGGCCTCTATACCACCACAGGAAGCAGCAGCAGTCCACACAGCTCCAGCACACACACAGAGATGCCCAACATCCCTCTGTGCCTTCTGTGGGTGGTGAAAGCAAGGTCAGCTGACATTATTCTCAATCTCCCTCCACTTTCTAAATTCTAGAAACCTCTTGCTGAAGCAACATGGGGTTCTTTAAGCTGACTTACACCCAGCCAGCGTCTTGCACTCTCTGCAAGATGATGGAATAGCACAGGCCAGTGATCAGCAGGAAAGCCGGTTCCTACTGGCCTGCAGAGGAGGACCAGCCCCACTGTTATTTGAACATGTCCTCTGGAATCTCCACATTCAGCACTATTCTTGCCAAAGCCACCATGCAAATGCGCACATCATTCCCTAACCTCACTGTCCCCAGAACTGGCACTGGCTGCTTGTTCTGCCTGCCTGCTCGGACAACTAAATAGTTATGCAGAGCACTGCAGTGCTGGGGGGATCCCAGGACTTCAGCACATGCTTTGGAGGGCCCCTTGTGGACACCCTTCCTGAGCTGGTAGCCCAACTTGGCTGCAGCAGGAGAACATCTCTTGTAGCCTTTCTGGAGCAGGGCAGTCACTGCAGACCCTTTCTGGAAAGGGAAATAGAGGCACTCAAACAGCTTAGTAGTCCCTGTCAGCCAGGAAAAGAACAGAATCCCAAAGGCCCATTGGCTTACAGCTGCTGTCTTCCACTGAGCAATGCTATTTCAGTTTCTCTACCTCCACTCTGCAGGCAGTTGTGACAATACAGAACCTACTTCTGAAGGCAGAGGTCTCTTTTTAGGACCTGCACATCCATCACCAATGCTACCAGTAACATGTCAGAGCAAAACTTTAGCAGTGAGAAGAAGGAAGATACCCAGATTTAATTAGCTAATCTAGACCAGTAGAGACTTTATTACAGCTAAGTAAAGACCTCCAAAACCTACACTCAAGCTCAGTCAGTCCTAAGCTTCCAGAAAAGTGTCTTTCCATTACAGTAATATATTCCCCATAAGACACTCCATTTATCATAGCTACCAGGTTCCAGCTTCTAGAAGAAAAAATTGCCCAAGTATCTCACTGCTGTAAGGCTTCCTGTTCCTGACTTTTGTTCCCAGAAAAGGATTTGGCAAAGTTTTCAATGATATTTACACCAGTCTGGCATGTCTGTTTAACCTGATCCTCCCAGTGACTGTCATTCACCTTTCAGTTGCCACCTGTAGCATGACTTTCAGGTCCAATATAACCTTCAGTGCAGGTAGGGCAATGGTGAGGATTAAATCCTTGGATATGTTCATACAGTCAGGTACAAGACTCCAAGGTCACTCCTTGAAAGAGCATAACCTGCATCACATCTTTTCTAGCATAGGGTACCTAGGAGCACCAGGCACAGGAACTCATGGTCTAGCAGACCAAGACAAGCTGTATGCAGCCCACACAAGGCATTTAGAGGGACAGTCAGGAGCTGGTCTGTCCTTTCAGACCTGTACAGACAGATACAGCCTCTATTCCCTCCATGAGAACTCATGGCAGAATGAAAAGCAGACCCATGATCTGAGAGCTCTGTTCTGACCTGTACCCAAACAGCAATCGTACCTGCTGCCAACAAGTTTTGATCCGTTCATGGTCCTCCCTGCCCTAAGCTATGACAGTAGGGCCAAGCAGGGTCCAAAACCTCCTCCAACCTGCCTTTGTCCCCACTCTGATCTGTGAAGTAATAAATAGTGATAAATCTTGACAGAGAGCATCCAAGTGCCTGGCATGCTGTGGAGAGTGAGGGCAAGGCAGCTTCTGCTACAGGAGATGATCTCTGGCCTGCCTTTCTTGATGACCCCAGAGAATTCACACGGCCCTGCTCCCTCCTCTTGAAAGGTGATAACAAAGGTGTGAGTTTCTAAGCCTGACTGGCTCATGGAGTTAAAACCCAGTGAACCTGACCAGATCAGTGATAAAGCCAGAGCTCTGCTGAATTGGTCATTCTCTTGCTCTCTCCTTCTCTTGCCTGACCCCTCTTTTGCATGGTTCATAGAATCGGCAAAACTCCCTGACACAGAAACTGGAAGACACTCGATCTGTCGGTAACAATTTCCAGCAGCTCTGACAGGAACAGGCAGAGCACAGGAAGAATAAAAAAAGGGAAAGGAAAAAAAAAAAAAAAGAAGATCATTCCGCCTGCCTTGTATTCTCCCTTTTGTTTTTCCTTTGGCTACCTCTCTTTCCTTGTGCTGTGTGTGTCCTTTCCTTTGTCTGCAGCTGGACAGATGAAGACAGCCCATGGCTGCAGGAAGCATTCCAACTCAAGCCATGAAAGACACTAACTCATCCCAGAGGAAAGACTACATAGAGAAGGGTAGATTAAACCCCTCTCACTTTAAAGCCCCCACAGCACCTGCAGCATGCTGGTTCCCTGTCCTGGCTGCCCACATTGGCAGGGAGGCTTTGAACAGGTAAGGAAGTAGAGAAGAAGGCTGGCAATAATTTATATCCACATAATATTTACATTTTTTAGGTCACCTTTACTGGGGCTGAGGGGAGGCTTTCATTTATTTTATTTTGCAGAGTTATGTGTGGCCTGGAACCATCAGTGTGCTTTTACCCACTAGATGCATGGCTCTGTCTTTGACCCTTCCTCCTCTCATCACTGTGGCATCAAGGCTGATGCACAGTAGGCTTCACAGAGTATTGGGAGTCTGTGAGAAGTCAAGGCATACAGAGATGGAAGATTTCTGCAGCCCCTTCTGAGCTGTACATCTGACTCACAGACTGACTTTGTCACTTTGTCACTAAGGAGACTGGACTCTGAAACCCAGGTAGTTCCTGCCCATCCTGGAGTTCTGCTGTCCTCCACTAAGCAGGTACACAGTATGATGCCTACCTTTTCAGACAACACCCACCCTCCTGGGCAAAAAATCAATGAGAGTTATAGATAGTGGAATCTGTGTTTTAACTTCAGAGCTGCATTTTCCCCATCCCCATCTCCCACTGAAGGATAGATTTTTCAGAACAGGTGTTCTTCTGAAGGAGATATGTGAGATGATAGGAAGGAGAAGCCATTACCCCAACGGGCCAAAGGCCAAGAAACAACAGTATTTATCACACAGAACCAAGTCCCACCATGATGGAATCAGACTATCATATTGTCATACAACCTGCACCTTCATAAAATACACACCCTTGGAAGATCCGGCTTGAAAATAAGACCTCACATGATACAAGTCACCTGTCTAGAGGGAGGAAGGAGAGCACTGGAGGAGAAATAGGATGGGTGACAAGAGCAAAAATGCACAGAATATACTTGATTATTGAAAGTCACAGCAAGTCAGGATTTTTCATTTTGCCCAAGCAATACTTGTGACATACCAGCAGGGTGTTATCCTCCATGGAGCCCTTTTCTTCAAAGGACAAAGCACATCTGGCTCAGAATCTACACAGTATTTCATGGCCTAGGTGACACTGGGTCCATGAGTCCAAGATGCACAGATTGATTTATTTTTAACTCCTGACTCAGGTAGAAATTCAGAATAAAAGCTTTACTCCTTCCTCTCTGGTAGAAACATCATCAGTGTCTATTTAAAGCAGGAATTGGTCTCAGAGCTGAAGACTGAAATCTAACTTTGGAAGTGATCAGTGTTTGGATTCTCCCCAAAGGCAGGAGTTCGATTCCCCATCTAGCTCTTTTCTGTGCCAGGATCAAGCTTTTATGGCTCCCAGCCTCGCTTGCTCTGAGTATCATGACACATCAATAGAAAGAAAACCAACATGTGAATTTGCAATTGCCCTTCCTGACCAAAACAGCTGATCAGAGCTGTGCCTAAGGCTGCTGCTTGTTTCCTTCTCAAGAGACAATTACAGCATCTAGAAAACACCATTTGCCATGTTGCTTTTAATTCCTATCAGCAGAACAGACAGCTACTGCTACACTTACTTAGGGGCTACAGGTAGAAGGCTGGGAAGGATGGAGTTGTTCCAGCCTCAGCTGCAAAGGTTTGGGACACTTTCAGCTCTCACTGTTGTCACTCTTTGCTTTGCCTTGATCCACAGTCCACTCTGCTTTCTGTGTCTGTTCCACAAACCATTTAAGCATCGTTAGTCAGAGGCTGAACCCATTTCTGTGAAGGGAAGGGTGACCTTGTGCTTGAGACACTGGTGCTGCCTGGAAGAACAGGAGTTCAGGTCTGCTGCAAGCTCCCTGACTAGGTCCTGGGGGAGCTGCAAAAGGCTTTTGGTGTTTGTTTCCCCTCAGCTAGCCAGAGAAGCTACCATAACCTGGCCAGTGAGGCAGGTGGTGTGTGGTGCTGCAGACTGGCTGAGTGCCCCAGCAGCTGCTAACAGGGGCAGTGGTGAAATCTGGGGCAGGAGGGACAAGGGGTGGATGTTACCCACCACGAGCTAGAAACACCTGCTGTTTGCTGGTGTGTTGGGGGGAATCCCAGAAGCAGGATACACAGATTCAACAACTCAATAAAAGAAAGGGAGAGGCAAATTAGACACCTCATAGCAAAAAGCAGGAAGAGGCTGTAACAGCCCCCACCTGAGAAAACCAGAACCCTTCTTGCAAACCTGGCAGCCATGTCCTTTTAGACTAAACAGCCTTCAGAGCAGCTGTTGCCTCCTGTCATGCTTTACACAGCACCCACCACCACAAACCCCAGCTGAGATAGGTTTGGCCACCAGGCCATGAGGAGCAGCAATGAAAATAGAACAGACAAACTCAATTCATGGAACATTCCCCAAGCAGAAAACACACACAGTGAGCCACAAATGCTTCTAGTGAATCTGAAAGCAAGTCCTCTTTAAGATCAGAATCGGCCGAAATTGCCTATAATTGCACAAACTGATGAAAAGTCTGAGTGACTCAAAACCTAGGAAGTCTCAGCCATGGAAAATCAGGGCAGGGAAAGTGAGAAAGCAAATCAAGCCCTCCTGGTACAGCTGCAATCTCTTGCAAGTCAGCACGCAGTGGGTGCTTTAAGATTCTATCCACCACAAATACACCAAATTCAGACTGTGCCAGCATGGCAGTTTGAAGTGAAACAGTCAAGTAGCTGGATACCAAGGATAAATAAGATTTCTGCTAATCCTGCTTTCACAGCAGGATACTAGAAAATTTAGCTGACCTTTGTTAAATAAGCTGAATGGGTCCCTTGAGAGATGGTGAATTACTGTGAGCGAGCAAAGAATGTCTGCCCTGGGCTATAGCCTGCAGAGAGAGTTTTTTCTTACACAAGAGGTTGCAATCCACCCCCCTTCACTGGACAACGTATTTCTTTTATGCTACAGGGAATAGGCCACCCCCAAGCTACTGCAAGGCAAGCCAGTTGTACCACATCTGTAGAACACCTCTCAGCAGCATAGGAGACACTCCACACCATGCAGCTTTTCAGCCATGGCACTGGAAACTCACCAGGAAAGCTGAGCTGCCAACAGAGCACTTCTTGCCCCAGGATGTCACTGCCATGGCTGCGTGTTTCCCTGCCCACAGGTTTGCCCTCTGGACTGCCAGCACATGCACCTGTGTAGGGCCTTCAGGGGATAATGCAGGACAGGCAGCAACTTGGAGACAAGCCCATCACAGACTTGAATGGCACAGGGTCCCTTTACTAACATGCAATGAATCCATTGGCAAAACATGGACCAATATAGTACCACAGCCAGACTAAAATTTCTTTGCTACTGTACACACATTTCCTTTGGGAAATGAAAAAAATTTAACACCTGTCCACCTGATCCAGCTTTACTAGCTGGATTTTAGACCATCTCATCTGACTGGCTGAGGAAGCAGAGAAGATAGAGCAAGGTAACACAAAGCTTTTTTTAATCTGTGCTCTGGCTGAAGTGGATTTGACGAGACACAGAGGTCACAAAGGGTGACATCAGTTGAGACATTAACAGGCTACAGCAGGAACTGCAGACTATTTCCTTCCCAGGCATAATAAGACAGAAAACAGTATTACAAGGCTGCATCTAAGATCTTCTATTCAGCACCTAACAAGCTGCATCAGAAAACCAATCTTGGCCAACCTCTTTAGAGTCAGCTGAGCTAGGACAAACCCCACCTGGAAAAGATACATCCAGAACTATATTTCTGGGTATGCACAATTGCTCCAGGTGCCACTACTTTTTCCTTTCACAACCTCAAGTAATAAGAAGGAGTAGGCATGGGAGAATTGCAATGAAACTATTTTGTTTCTGTTTCTCATTATTTAAGAAACCCCTGGGTACCTGGATAGACAAATACCTGGACAGCTCACTCATAACAAATTAAAACCAAAAAGTAAGCTTCAGATTGCTGACCTCCTTTTATTTCTCTCTCTCTCATCTCCTCCCAACTCTGACCTCTTAAAAGTTCTCAACTGAAACAGATCACAGATTCCAGTGTCCATAAAAACAGGAACATTTTTATTTTAGTTTTGAAGCCTACTTCAATGACCCTGCTGAGGCGGGGGTGGGTAAGGAAACAGGATCATTCATCGTGGCTGAGCAGTACAATTCCATTTGCCAGGCTCTGAAATGAGAGACACTGCTGATGAAGTCAAAAAAGGAAAATGCTCCTCTCTCTCATTTTTCTCCTTTTCCCCACCCCAAGTCTTCTATATGTCTTCCCCCCTCTCTACCCCCTCAGTCTCTCAGCAGGCTCTCTGGAGATAAAGGGGGAGAGAATCAGAAAGACTGGTATCTCAAGGGAAACACACACCTCTCAATATTCAGAATATTGAATATGAAATGTCAGAGGAGTTATCAATCTTACTTTGAAGGCACAAGGAGCTAATTTGTTAGTGCAGGATGCAAAAGGGGCCTTCCAGAGCCATTCATTGATTCTTCAAGGCACATTTCACCACTGGAGGTTTGTGACTGCTCACTCTACACAGTGTCCAAGTAGGAAAAAGAGACACATTCAATACCACCAATCTGTCCCAGGCAGCAAGGGAAGGTGCAGACAAGTAGAAGAATATACAATGGCAGCAGTGTTGTGCAGAGGAGTGGCATGAGGTGAGGGCCAATTCTTAGCTGGTGGAAAGCCATATGCTACTTCAATTAGCCTCTAAGATATAATGATGCACTCAAAACATGTAAGGAAATTAAGCATACCTTCTGCTGACACCAATGATCACAGCAGCTGTGAAACCAGTTGAGCCTAATCCTTTCCCTCAACCATAGGCTCATCCCTTGTCATCATCAAGATATCAGCACTCTTCCTGACCTCTCCCCCAACTTTAGTGAGTGCAGACAGAAGCCTCAGTGAGGACCAGAGAGCAGCCTGAGATGTGACAAATAGCCCCAGCTCAGTAATCACTTACTACAAAGCAATATGGAGAACTGGATCCTGGCTGACAGCAGAGCAGAGAGAGAGTGGGCATTAGGATCCAATGAGATCAGTGGAAAACTGTGGAAATACTGGTAGAGCATCTCCAGAAAAAGAGATATATATTTATACACACTGTCAGTACAAAGTTTCCAAGTGAAAGGCAGGCCAGCTCTATGACAAGCAAAGACAGAGGACAGCACTGCTCACTGGTGAAGAAAGATAACAATGGAGCCATAGGCTGCAGGTTATGTCTGGTCTATCTGGCTCCCCACCTCCTTGTCAGCCCCACAGCTCAGGAGGCTGACATTCCTAACCATCACCTATTTTCTCCATTGGATGATCCACAGCCTTCAGGTTTGCACACTATCCCTCTTCAGGGCAACCACTAGCTGTTTCTCTCTTCCCCTAATTCATCTCTCTGACTACTCCCTGACTACTCCCTGACTCTATTCCTGAACACGAGTGGCTGTATATAAACCACAATTCTCTCTTCCCTTGCTACCAAATTGCAGACAAATCAGATATGTGCTAGTTCTGGGGACCTACAAGAGATGATGTGTGTTATTCTCTGACCAACATTTTTAAGTCTTGAAAATAAAGATTTGATTCTTAGTTGTACATTCTCTACTACTAAGAATATTCTTCTGCTCAAACGTTAGAGTAAGTAGCACACTCATTCAGGGAATGGGATAGGAAACCTGGGCACCCCACAGTATTCAATGCATCCTGTTTAAGAACCAACCTGGGGAAACAAGTATAACTCCCTCGATTCCCAGGGAGCTACACTGATTTAAGCTGACTAAAGGTTTGGACCCAAAGTTCTATACAGGAAAGTTTGAAAATACTGCTGCTTCCTGCAGAGCCAGCATGTGGAAATGAGAGGCTGTTGTTTATGACAGACCACTGTGCAGAAAAAATCTCCTGGTCTCAAACATGACCTTTCCGTCAGAGGTCACCAAAAAGTCATCAGTGATTTCATCAGATATCAACCAACTCAATTGCCCTTACGTGCACACACAGCAGTAGCAACGTACAGGTCACACTTATTTCCTTGTGTGAGTCAGTCACTCTCAGCCCAAGGCCACCAGTTAGAAGAAAGAAAGATCGTCTGAGATCCTGAATTAGATTTCTGCTCTTGGCTCAGATCTCACTCTCAGAAATACGCCTACTGAGTGATTACAGGAATCATACACCCAGTTTAGTGTTACACGAGACAAGGGGGCTGCACAATGGCCTCTACCAACACCTCAACTCAGCTGTGGATGTGCTCTGCCGTATTTACCCTGTGAATTTGTATGGCTGTTGCCCAATGTTAGCTTGGAAAAGACAATAAAGAGATGAAAGAGTAATACAGACATGAGGGTGACTATTTTCCAAAGAGGAAACACTTGCTTTAGCTGTCAATGATTTACAGGGTCACGTTGTTCATTGTTGACATATTTTATTGTCATTATTTATCACACTCACTGCAGGAGCCCTAAGGAGCCCTGCACAGGAACTTGGGCCATGTAGCACAAGGTGATGTACAAATACAGAAAGCTTTCAGGGGGGGTAAAGGCACCGCAGTCCTGCCAGCTGCTGCCACTGCAGAAGATACTGCAGATTCACAGCAGGACATAAAAGAGGCAGTAGGGGGAAGATGGCAGGTGTCCAGAGTGCCAGAGTATTTCTCAGCTCAGCACAGAACAAAAAGATTCTCTTCACTCCATCAAGTTTATAGAGTTAAGTTCACAAATGCTAAATGCTTGCATCATTTTTAATGCTTTCTTACTGGCCACAAGGCTGTCAAAATGCACAGTAACTGCCTGTGCAGTCAGAATCCTGAACAGGAGATTACCCAATAATAATTATTATTATTATTGGTATTATTGCTACAGATTTATATCTCTATCGTGATCTCTCTATCAAGAGAGACATTGTACTCTCCTTGTGAAATAACATTTGCTTTACTCTTCACAGAAGAATTAGAGACTTTACAGGGGAAAATAGACTAGCAAGTTACTCTAAAAGCACTCCAAGAAGGCAGAGGTCTACATCAAATATGTACATTTGCACCTGCTTAGTCTATGATCACATTTGTAGTGGTGTAAATCAGGAGCAATGCTCCAGACACTCCACTAACACACATCAGTGCAGTTCACTGATTTCATATAAAAACCCCGCAGACATTAGACAGAGAGAGAGTGCAATCAGACCCTGTCCGAGATCACCCCGTGTCCATATGCTGTTATTCATTACAAAGTATGATCTCAGTGCCTAGGGGCTCCTAGGAAGGCCAAAGTCCCCTCCACTACCTTCTGCACTGATCAGTAATGACATACAGCACCTGCTTCAACAATTTGCAATGAAAGGAGACAGAAACCAGGTATATTCTGGATACATTCTCAGATGATGAAAATACTGCCAAGTCTTGCAATTACATGGTGAGCCCATACAAGTCACGATTTTTCTTCAAGCCTCAGCTCCCAGTCTAGTGAGCTGATGAAATCTTGGAGAAAAAGGCTACTCTTTTACCTAGAGAAGTCTCACAACTCAGACCTTCAGGCTGGCCTTTCTGCTCATTTCTGATTTCCAGCTGCATCTTCAGTGCATGGCTGAGTTGGCTCTCAATTCTATTTATGCTAAATCAGTCTAGAAGGAATGAGAAGTCCAAAGAACAAAACAATGGGAAAGAAAGAATGGTTAACATATACCACTACAACCCTTGTGAGTCAAAACTGACACAAACTTTCCCAACTGAATTTTCAGTGTGCCTGAACTTGAGTCAGAATTTACAATTCAACCTGCATATTGATTTTACTTACTTATTATTCAGATCTAAAGAAATCATTTATCTCTGTCAAAAGAAAAAATAAAAATTAAAAAGTGAAATACCAAGACACACTAGGAAAGAAAAGAAACATACCACTGCTCCAAGACAGTGGTGGGAGCTATGCAGACCTGGCAGCCACAACCCTCATGAGAAACAGTGTGGCTCCTCCCTGCTCTGGTGAGTTCTATGCTGTGTTATTTTAGTTAAAGGAAGTAACCCAAGTCTCCCAAAGAGCAGCTGTGGCTCTTATCCATATGTAGAGTTACAAACAAAACAAAAAATGACAAAAATCCCACATAGGATAAGAGAATGTGCTAAGGCTCCAGAGAGCACAGCACCTGCAGTCTGAATGGGAGGAAAGCCAAGCAGACAGCCCAAAGGCCTCTGTGAAGTACAGCATCCTTCCTGGACCTTCCTACAGGTCCCAGAGACACAACTCCACAGCACTGCCAAGCTCCCTGCATCAAAAGACTTTCAGGACATTACTGGGAGACTGCTTCAGGACCATGTCTCACAGTGCCTGTACCAGAAGAAGGACCCCCTTCAGGACCTTTTTGCACCTTAGCATGAAATCACTGGCTGGATGATAACATAACAAGTTACAGAGATTGTCTCATTCACCATCCTGTCCAAACCAAGCTCAACAAGAGGAAGTTGCTCAGGCTGTGTCCAGTCAATTTTTAAATATCTCCACAGATGGAAACCCCACAAGCTCTATGTGAAACGTATTCCTGTGTTTGACCACCCTATAGCATTTATCAGTACATGGCTCACATGTGGGGACATTCAGCTATCTTTGAGCTGATTTGTTCACCATGTGTCAGAAATTAAATACAGTAACTCCACTGTCCCTAATCAGCATGTTACTAGTAGTGTAAGAAACCTACTGCAATAGCACTTGGAGCCCAGCTGGAGCTCGGGAGCCCTTATGTTACATCTGTCATACCATGAACAGACCAGACACAGAAAGAGAGAAGAAACAGGATATATAGAAGTGGAGCAGTTCAGCTCAGCTCATACAATAGGCAGGACTAAACCCAGGGTCTCTGAATCCCGTGTTCACTTCACAGCACCAGGAGAACCATGCTAACACATCCATATTAAAGCATTTATTTTCTACTTCGCCACCAACATTGGTGACATTTTTCATAGTAAGTACAAGCTGTTACAAGTTTAGCCTTTATCTTTTGCTGTTCATACATCCAAAAAAGGCTTTCTAGAAGACAGATCCTTGTTTGAGTGTTCCATACAAATCAAACGTTCAAATCTGAACTGCAGCGATTCCCCTTCAGAAGAACTTTCATTCCTGTGTAAGACATATGAGGTCACTAATGATATCTGCCTTTACTACTGCAACACAGATTAACCATGGAAAGAGCAAATAGCCACAAAGCAGGAATTTTCTGATGGATCAAGAGCCACATATGTCTATAGGCCTCTTAGAACACCATAGGGTAGCTTCTTATTAAAATTGCCAGGTGCAAACACAAACCCCCTGTGCCATGGTCTGTGACCTCATTGTAGGGCTGTGCAACTTCTCTGTCCAGGGCAGGGATACACCTGCTCTGAGAAGTGCCACTTTTTGCACTTGTTGTCTTCTGCCAGCACTTTTCTGGTTAAAGGCAAAGCTGAGGGAAAGTTAAAGAGCAGCAACAGCTGCTCCGGTGCCTTCCCCAGATGTTCAGCTACGTTCAGCCCGTTAATGGTTTGAGAAATCATTCGTCAGCAAAGGTTTTGCTGCCTTGCAGGCTTATCTCTGAAACAACATGGTACTTACAGAAAAACTCACTCTCACCCTGCTACACTTAGCACCTAAAAATCCCTTGTCATTTCTTAACCCACCACACTCTCTAGTCTCTCTTTGGGTTGTAGAAATTATTTGGTGCCTTGATGGACAGAGATGTGAAGAAGCACCCACACAGTGAAGATTATCTGCACGCACTCACAAAGATTGATCTGAATGTTTCATGAATTTCAAAAGTTGAGTCAGTTTTTCTGAATCCTGTGTTTCAGCATGTCTCCCTGCTAGAGTGCTTTCTTCTGCTGATTATCATTCAATTACTGTTATGATTCTGTTACAGGGATTGATTGCAGAGGTCAGTGAAAGGAAGATTACAAGGACTGTTAATGTTGAGATTAGGGTATGGTGGAGATCAGGATGGAGCAGAGTGGCTCATGTCCAAAGTTACAGCTGGTCAAATTACAAACAGCAAAGGGCAGTTTAAGAGGGCCAGTGTTAGGACCTCTTAACACCAGGTATCAAGGACTTGGAAGTGAACCACAGTGACAAGAGCTAATTGCCGGCAGGGTAGAGTCAGGACAAATTACAAGAGTTAACTGCCAATTAAAATGACAGGGCCGATATCAGGGCCACTACAAGGATCAATTATGGGATTACAACAAAGGTCCACAAGTACATAAGAACAAAGCCCACCTGCAGCCACACAGAGAAACTCAGATGAGGAGCTTCCAAAAGTGGGAGAAGACGTTTTTTGCCTTGAGGCAGTGGAAACACAGAGGCTCAGTCTCCCACAACTGAGGTACAGGGAAGCTCAGGAAACAATGCTGATTTACTCCAGCTGGAGTTACTTGTGGTAGGAGTAAGACATGACTTACCTTCTTCATGGTGTTAACAGCCTTATGGTCATAAAAGACCTACCAAGAGGGGCAGGAGACAGATGTCTTTACAAAGGGCTCACTGGAAAAAGAGCACAGAGCACAGCTCTATCAGCCTGAGGAACCAGCCAGGTGTAAAAACCAGACCTCCTGTACTGCTTCTTTGCTAATGTTGACACCAGTGAATCCAGGAGATTTTAAATTCAGCCTTGCTCTTTCTGTGCTTAATTAACTGTCCATCCATAAGCACATTATGTAGTGTGTGAAAGGGCTCCTCAGACCTCTGCTGAGCACTCCACTCATTTCAGAGCAACAGACAGAGCTTTATGAATAACTTTAGAGATTTTTTTCCTCTGTTTGCAGAATGCTCACATTGCACTTAGAACCTGACCCATATTCTGAGCTCACATAGACTTCCTCACCCCCTTTGAAGGCATCTAGAAATAGCTATTGCACAATTAGGACAGGGTAATAAAAATGCCATCTCTCCTTTGCCCTCCAAAAGCATCTAGGTGAGGACTGAGGCCAGAGCATAAAATGGGCAGGTAGAGAAGCCACACTGGACTGGAGGAATGCATGTGTAGATTCCCCTAGAGCCTGAATTTTGATTTGCTCAAAGAAAGATGCCCTGGTTCAGGCATGTTCCAATTGCAAAACTCTGCTCCAGGTTTGCTCTCCTTTTGTATCAACCCACCAATAACACAATGATCCCAGCTTGGAACAAAATTGCTTAGTGCCCACAGAGACTCATCACATCCACCTTTGTGGCAGAACAAGCCACTCCAGAATCTTTCCCACATGAAGGAGGCAGTGATTCTCTGCATGCCAATTCTAGAAAGATCAAATTACACAGTCCTAAATACCACAGAAGCTAGCCAGATTTCTTTGGAGCTGCAGGACCCACACTGAAGTTAACTGCAACCCAACAGCACACCTGTCTCTGCAGCATAATCAAGATGACACCAAAACCCCATCCCAAAAAACCTGGCATTCTTATCCAAGCCTTGCACCTGCCCTTTCACTGCCCAGCTCCCAAGTTATACTGGAGTACTGTTTGCCCAGGCTACCAAGCAACATTCCTTCTACTGGCTGGACAAGATCCCCTCCATCCCGTGCTGTGCAGAGGCAGCCAGTCAGAACTGCACTGCCTCCTCAGCTCACCAAGATGCTGCTGTAAATCCAAAGAGAGATTATCTTACCTGCCACAGTGTTGCCTCCTTGACTGCCAGCAACGGCAAAGGGACTGGTGAAAAATGCTGTAAATTAATTAACATCAGACCTCTTGTAGCTGTTTGTTACTGTAAACAAACATTTTAATATGCAGTAATTAATTAAATCTGCCATGCTGTCCCCCTCCTCCCATTGATCTTTCTTCAGCTTTTCTTCTGCTCTGCCTCATCTTTTTCGCTTGGTGAAACAGATCACTTGCAAACAGAGACACAGCTTTCCCAGTGGTCCAACAGCAGCGACCCCATTCATAGAGATCACTTTCCTCTTCTTAATCAAATGTTGGGCTCCTTTTTGCCCACACATCTGTGGTTTTTTTTCTCCTCCTGTGCACATTCTTTTCTCTCCTACTTCCCTTCCTACTTATCAAACGCAAATATTTTTTTAATAAAAATTTAAACAACATCCAACACTTACCAGTTGTTCCCCAGACAAAATATATACATATATATATGTATGTATGCATAAATCAGACTATGTATCTTGGCACAATCCATTTCCCTTCATCAGAATCTTTACAGTTCCCTCCTATTACAGTTCAGCTTTTTCATTCTCCCAACTCTAAACTGAGCCCTACGTTTTCTCTTAAGCTGTAGATAAGCTGTACCAGGCACTGCTCAGAAAAAAACACATCTTCCAGTTAAGTTTTCCTGCTAGCTCCAGCTAACACTGTTACAACCAGTAGAAAGCACAAGCCCAGCATTCCAGTCAGAATGCGTGGAAAAACATCAAGGAGCAGGAAGAGCAGGGCTGCTCCATGGCAGAACATAAACCAAGACCCAGAGGGACTGAGCAGCAGCAGCACTCACCAGTTAGAGTGCAGTTTCACAATATCTGGACAGGACTGCCAGAACAGCATCTATGAGCATTCCCTTCACCCCCACAAGGTGTGTCTTCACACTTCACAAAGACCTGGGCTGTGAATCTGCTAACTGTGGTCTGACATGGGGCTGTTTCAGGGGCACACAAAGCCCAGGCACCAACATGGCACAGAAAGGTGGCAGCTAAGGTAGAGACACAGAAACACAATAGTGATGTGATGGGAGGGACTCCAAGGACACTCAGGACAGTGCCCTTTTCCACCATCACAGCAAATACCATTTGAACTGTGCCCAGCCCAGTCTAAGTTCAATTTGGCATGTTCATGTCACTGCTGTGTCCCAAAAATTATGATAATATTTGAATATTCAGGGTGCATAGGTTCATTGGATGAGGATTGGGATTTGGGAGCATCTCTGTATGTGCATACAGATGGAGGTAAGTCTATGACAAAGAATTTACAAAAAGGTGTGCTCATATAATAAATGTTATGGCAATGCATGCTCTTTGTGGAATTAACACTTTCATTGATAGATTGTAGCAGCTTCATATTCAGACAACATTTCCAAAGACACCCAACAAAATTTTATTCCCATGGGAAAAAAACCCGTTGGTGTGTGTGGAGCTAAGCCAGCAGTATTTGAAGTGGGAGGCAGATGGAGCAGAAAGGAGCTACAGTTCCTCACCAACACTGGTTTATACTGCTGCAGGGAGAAGTTGCCCTTCCTGGTAACAACAACTACCTAAAGAACTGAGCTAGGGCCAGGAGCAGGAACTGTTAGCCCCTTTGTGCTATCCTGATCATTTGATGTAATCCCTATTCCTCCCAAAGAACATAATTTCGGCAGACCAGGCAGATCTGCCAGGCAGGAGACCACTGGCTCTGTTCCATTGCAGGAGGAGAGTGCCCTAACCTCCACAAGGTTGCTGGGGTGTGCAACTCCTAAGGCTGTCTCATACTTTTCAAATTCTGAGCTTCACCACAAAAGCTGGCTCCAGTGAAGCCAACCACAGTCATGAGTACCCAGCCCCTCTAAGGAGCAGGCCTTGTATTTGCAGTTTTATTATCCATTTTTCTTTTAATGTCCTGCACACTTGAGAAACCCTGTGTGAGAGTCAGAATGAGAGAGGGAAAAAGAGAGAGAGCTCATCATGCCCATAAAAGGGACAGATTCTGATTAGCTGAAGTTATAAAAATGATTTATACTTGCAAACATTATTTCTACTTGTATTGTTTGCCTGCAAGCGTTAACATCACGTCATGGACACTGTAGCCAGACTCAGTCATCCCTTGAGACGGGACAGATGGCTAACGTCCCCTTCCTATCAAAGAAACCCCAGAATGCAGAATTGGGGTGACCAGAAGAAAGACTTTGCTCTGGCTCTTGGCACTTCCTAGCCTCATGGGAACATTCATCCTCATGCAGCCAAAACAGAGTCCCAGGCGTCAAGAAGAGCAATCCTGATGTCAGCTCCTTCTCTGTGCTTGGCATTTCTCAAACAGGAGAAGCATGCTGAGTCCTGCCTATATTGTGCGCTTTCCCCGCCTCCTGCCAGCCCAGATCTGGGTTTATTTCCTCATCCGTGATTATTGTAAAGAGGAGCAGAATGAAATGCAGATGCAAAACATGCTCGTAAGAATTTCCTCTCTCTCTCTCCCCCATCTGCCAGAGAATAGATTTTAATCTTTAATCCATGAGCAATCAGCGAACACTAGCGAATTGCAAATTACAGATGTTTTACTGTCTTTGGCATTTTTAGCTTCCTCGCTTCCCCACTGCCACTCAGTGTCTTTCTCACATCCTCTCCTCTTCTGCATTCATCGAATGCCACGCGCCATCACCAAAACCATATGACACTGTCATCATTTGGTAATTAAACCTTTACTCACTTTAAATACGCAAAGCTGGCTGGGGTAAGCAGCACTTAACCCTTTCCTGACAGGCTTTATGCATATTTGGAATGAAGGGAAGGGGGAGATGGTGGACAGAACAGTAAGTGAGAGGAAGCCCAAAGTTTGAAACTGTGTCCTAATGCTGATGGCTTTCTCTCAAAGCATCCCTGCTCTAAGAGAGGCCAAAAGAGATGGCAAAGGTCTCTGCTTGTTTCCATGTACCTCCCATCTGTGTGGTGCCACTGACAGAGAGGAGCACAGGCTCCTCTGTTAAGTAAATGCCATGGGCTGCTTGAAGACAGAGGTTCCTGGTAAAGGACCTGCTCACCACAACTATAACCCTGCACCACCCTTTCATGCTAAGCCATTACAGGCTCAGTAGTGGCTGCTTCAAGTTGTTTATTAGCACAAACTGTCCCAGTCTGAGGTCTTTGGTTTGATTCTTTGCTGCCCCAATGGAGATCTCCAAAGAAAATCAAGTGCAAGGACAACAGGCAGATATAGAATAGGTAGAGAAGCACAGGCAATCCCTCAAGAGGGGTAAAGAGTAGGTGTGCAATCACCCTTCCTGGAGGTATGTTTTAGCAGTGAAGGACAAGGCAGAACTTTTATATTGCCTCAGTTGCAAGCTCAGGGAGAAAAGATAAAACATGGCATAAATGCTTTCAGCACGATATGCTGCGCTGGCCTGGGTCTCTTGTCTGAGGGTGACTTCCAGTAGGGCTCACAGCAGGGTCCCAAGCACAAGAGAGCACTCAACCCTACTAGCCTGTGGGAGATGTGAATTCTCAGCGGAGGTTAAATCACAATTCATTATCAAAGGAGTCCAAGGTAAATCAGAGCTGGAGAGAGTAAGACATGGCAAGAAGGGAGGGAGGGAGGAAGGAAGGGAGGAAAACGTTGCTGCAATTATTCTCCCATAGATTGGCAGGGACCGCTTTCCCTGTAAGAAGACTGCAACATTTGGGGAAACATAAATAACAGTTGACAAGGGACTGCACCGTAGAGACAGGCAGTAATTGTTTCACCTCCCTCTGTGCCCTGTCCACTGTAGGCTCCCAAGGAACTACCTTTGTATCTTAGCTCGAGGCAGCAGCTCAGGGCCCCTCTGGACTAGGAACAGCCAGAGCCTTAATCATTTTCTACAAGTTTGTCAATTTAACAAGTGTTTGCCCAAGGGGCATCTGTCTTCCTGCCTTCCTTTATTTCTCTCTCTGCTTGTTTGTTTGTGAGCTGGTGTATTCTGGCTGCTATCACCAGCTTCACACAATTCTGGCTCTAAGCAGGATGTGGCCCTCACTGGAAGCAATATGGTTAACCCCAGTTTCAGAGGTTACTAAATAGTATCCTCTCCACTTTCTGCCTTGGCTTATTTTTTCCTCCATCTTTCCTTCCTCTGTGTGTGGGCTGCAGCAGTCACACAGTGATCCTTCTCTCCTGCCTCCCTGCACCAGAGACTGAGTTTACCCATGGTAGCTGAAATTAAATTCATCAAAAAACTGAGCACTGGCTGTTCTTGAAAATAATGTCTTTCAGCAAGTCCCCACAGGACCTGGGGCAGCACCAGGGAGCTCTGGTTCATCAAGGCATTTTAGCATGGGATCCAGGTGCTGGGTGTCTAAGCTGAAGGTGCAGCTGTGTCAGGTGAGGAAGAGCAGGAAGGTAGGAGTGAAGGCTGACAATGGGAAGGGATTGCACTCATCTCCCAGTGCAAGGTCAACAGGCCCTCTCAAAGCATGACAGATTAAAGTACAGAACATGGGAATCTTCACAGTACTTCAGACAACTGAAAACCAGGTACAGAATCATCTCTTTTTTTTCCCTTTTGAATGAAGCAATTAGAAAAAAAAAAAATACTACAAGAAAGTTTTCAGTGCTGGATTTTAAATACATTCATTTGTTTCAGGTTTCTCAGGGTGGGATTACTTTCAGAGACACTGTTCCTATTAGCCACAATCCACAATATCAAGGCAAAATGCCATTAGAACAATTTGGCATTAAATTAAGAAAACAATTTACGCCCTCTCACATTAGTCTAAGCTTCTGTTCTCACAGGGCATTCAACTTTGGTGCCCATAATAACCAAGACCTGGTCTTAACCCTAGCCCAAATCCCAGACTTCACGGTCAAGTGACACATCTCTACAGTAAAGTAGAACGAAGGACACAGAAGTCCAAAAGCACCGGATCTCTTCCTTGTTGAAAAGGCCCAGCAGACTGATTAAAAAATAGACTGTTCAATCAAACAAGTGATAGCCAGAACTGTCATCCTGTAGTAAGAGAGAACAAAGTCCTGATGAGAACCAAACATCTCCCTAAGGATGACAACCCCAAAGAGCACATTTATTTTGCTTCCTCAACCTAAAACTGCACTTGAATTATAATGGACAGCCCATCCTTGCAGTCAAGAAAAATTTAAGGCTCAGCAGCTGTGAGAGCTCTGTAATGTCCATTCAAACTTTGTTGTAGTCATTTGGATTTAGATGATTCTCCAGGCTATATTTCTGGCTGCAATCAGATTTTATTCTCTTTGGCTGTGGTATACTACAAAGATTGAATCTTCTAGTTGAATGCCCCATAGGACTACTATCTATATAGTGCTGTGCCACTCTGTCTTCAAGAGAGGGCTGTGTTTGTCTGGAAGCTTCACGATATTTTTTCCTAATCACTTTTATGGATTTGATTGTTCTAGTATTTCAGCACCAAGACGTTTTGGAGATCCTTACACAGTAAGTCCAGGACAGTTATTGCTGTCTTAAAGACAGGGTAAAACACAGGATAAATTCAGCCAGTATTTCCTATAACACTCAGTTAAGCCACAAATAGGAATATGCAGGAGGTTTGGATCCTATCCTAGATTAAAGTCTAACTATTAAATATGTGACCAAATTGTTTAAAGGAGTCATTAAAGACAGAGTGAAAGAAAACTGGTGGCAATTACTCCCCCGTGAGATGGAACAGGGAAGAAAGGATTGACTGCAAAACACATGTGTTCCAGACATGGCTTTTATAATGGAACTGGGTGATAAGAGCTCAGGCAACATGACATTACTGCAGGCAGGCAGTACAGCAGTCCCAGGAAACCTCCCTGCCACTCATCTGTCAGTATTTATTTTTTTACAGGGGGGCTGGCCTTGAGCTTTGTACTTAGGTCAGACTAACTGATTACAAGGGAAGACTTGACCATGATCCTTTTGAGCAAAAGAACATCCACTTAAACACTTAGATTCGTGACACATTGAATCTCACATAAACCATATGAGAGGCAAAAAGTATCAAGTCCAATGAGAAATCTACCAGGATGTTCACTTGTTGGCTTTTCTTGATCTTTGAGACAGCAAAGAAATGAGCCAGAAGTACCACAACAGCTATTGTTGGGATTGTCACCTCCAAGAAGGTGGAAAACCCTGTGGAAAACTATGAACCACAGATTCCAATGTTTCACTTCAGCTGCAAGAAACCAACAGCTGACAGCAGAATTTGTCTCTGTAAGCTGCCCCATGTTCTCTATGTGCTTGGAACTGCATCACAGCTTCTCCAAGACTTGCTGCCTCCAGGCCCTTCACACGCTGGCAGTGGTTTATTGTTTCAGTCTCCTTACCACTGGCAGGCAAGTCTTTAAGAAAAATGGGTGGAAAACCCAGGAAATGTGTGCCCTTATTAATCACTGTTAGGGCTGACAAGAAGGAAGCAAGTCCTGGACCATATCTGGACACAGGAAAGAGAACTGGAAAGACCACTTCTCTAATAGTAAACAAGGCCCCAGAGGCAGAGCCCAAAATTGCTCAGATGCAATCAGAGAAACTGGAATATATTTACAGGTTCCCTTCAATCTGACATGAAGATGGACAGGACCAAAGCAGACATACCAGAGCACTTTCCACCTGCCACTTTGATCAAGAAACATCTCTTCTGCCTTCCCCACCTACTTCTTGGTGAAAAACATCTCCCTAGGACACTTATAATGAGGGTGATGGGTTTAAGAAGAGATGAGCAAACCACAATATGTGGAGCATTTGCCAAGTCCTGATAATAGGCTAGAGAGGCAGAAACACAGCCACCCTCCCCATCAGTCTCAACTCCTTCTCCTGTGGTTATGGCCACAGTCTATCAGGTGCCAGAATGTTTTCTTCTGTGTCACATTTCTTTGCATAGCACCATTTAATATTAGAGATCCCAGGCAAGACAGAACAGAGATGGGACATGCACTTGCTCAGCACTGACCACTGTGGAATTAACAGGGAGATCACTGAGGAGTTTCTAGGAAAGAGATCTGATTACCCATGCTCTGTCCTCCCCATCTCCCTTCCACGACTTTTGCTGACTCATGGGCATGTCTGCCTTAAATCTTCTCCAGCCCTTCCGCTCATCTAGCCTAGGCAGTCAGCCTGTAAGAACAAGAACTGCTCCAGTAACTTGAATCCTGGATCAGATCTTGGGTTCCCTGACTATATCTCTGGCTCTGTTAGCAATAGAAAGAGCCTCAAATATCCAGCATTCCAGGTAAAAAGATCCAACAAAACATTTTGTAGGGGTGGGACAAAGAGCTGCTGTTGGGCAGGCAGAATAAAGAAGGAGTGGGAGTGAGTGCTGCAGAATGTAAAAGCACTGTACTTCGAGGGATAAATGATGATGCAGGAGAGGTGAAACTGAAATACTGCCAGACTTCAGAGAGGCAGTAATTGACACATACCGGTCACAATGCTGGGGCTTCTTCTCTACTGCCATCAGTTTCCCCAAGCCAAACTGGGAAGTATGTCACATCCTGTTCAATTCCAGGAGGTAACTGGAGCCTTTCAGACTTGCAGGTTGCTGAGCATCTATACCCTCCCCTCCAGCAGTCTGCACTATGAACTGCAAGGAGAGATGGAGACTTTAGGAGATTGCATGGACATTGAGTCCAGATGACTGCCATGGAAACAACTTGGCTAGCCTGGCTCCATCAGGAGGAATGCCTGCCCAAGGCCAGCAACCCAGCAGGAATACTGCTCTGTTGAAGAGAATAGGAGCCCATTTCCAGATAATTTCTTCCATTCCTCCTGCCAACATCAGCTGTTCCCCTATTGTCAGGCTTTGGCCAGGTGCTTTCCATCAAAGTATTCTCATGATCTGCTTTCCATTTTCCCTAGGCCAAAGAAGCTGAAGTTACATAGGAAGATCCCAGAGTAGACAATACATTGTTAAAGAGCTTCAGAAAGCAATGGAGGTATTTGATTCTGGGGTGCTTGATTGAAAAGAAGCAAGGCAGGGAAATGTTCAGAAGTATTTAACCTGGCCTTCTAGCAAACAGATGAGGATCTCTTAATCAGAGTGTGTTAGGGGAAGCAATACAAGCCGCTTCCATTCTCAGTGCCTGTTTTTATCTGTTGTCAACTTTTCCCCTCCAGCCACACTCACCTCAGTGCTTTTAGACACGTGTGTTCTGTCTCTACAGCACCTTGCACACAGCTCTTGGCCTTGCAGTGGTAACAGTGACAAACTCCATTGGCAGACAGTCTACTGGGGAAGCTGGAAAAGATCTGGGACACATATGAACTTGTATCAGCACAGGAAAGGAGAGTGAGAAGTTCAGCAATATTATTGCAGCCTTGAGAAAAGGGCCTGGCAAAACCCAAGTAGGAAAGCAACACCAGATGGGCTTGCACAGAGCACCATCACGTGGACTGAAACCTGGCTGATGGCCTGTAAAACAAAGGTAAGGTAACCTAATAATGATCAGCATGGGGAAGGGAATACCTGGGTTTTGTGTCAGGCCAATTCATAGGTTTATTAATGGCATAGAGCAAAGGATATCAAACACTCTAGTAAGTGATACCAAATGTTCTCCTTTCTCAGCTCAGCAATGAAAACAAAGCCAGGTGAAGATTCGCGTTTTAGGCCTATGGTCTAACACAAATTCTTGTGCCACAGCTATGGCCACAGCACCCACTCTGTGATGATCACATCCCTTGTAAGAATGAAATAAACCCCATCCTGCTCAGCATCCAAAAGGAAAGAAGCAGTCTGCCTAGCAAAGCTGGAGGCAGGCTGATGTTCTGGGGGTTACCTGAATGCCTGACGGTTGAATCTCACTATACTTCATCATGATAAAAATCCAGTGTGGAAACAGATAAGACATGAATACCAGCTATATAAAACAACTACCCATGAGTGCTTTCCAAGACCTAGGGGAAAAAAACAAAACAAAACAAAAAAAACCACCAAAAAAACCCCCAACTAAGCTATTATGAACTTATTTTTTGGGGTGGGGGAAGTGTGAAGAAATGAGGAATATTTCCCCTGAATAACTTTGCCCTCATATGGAGTGCTGCAGGACAAGGACATGCACAGAACCTGCCTAAATAACCAATGGTTAAGGCATTCACCCCATGTTAACTAGTTTAGCTGAATCTCAAGCAGCCACTGATGAGAATTTCCTGTTACTCTCTGAGGACATTTGAACACCATGGCAGTTGCTCCCAGAAAGTAACTATCAGGCTGGTGGCCAGGGTCTGTGCAATCAGCACTTTAATTAATTTGGCTATAGGTCTGTTGTAAACACATGCCAGTCACAGAGAGGCAGATACACTCCCACACCACTCTGGTGGCATTAGAGAAACCAGCAAGATAGAAAAAAGGTGACTTTTCAGCAAAGTAGATGGGAAAGTCATGTTAGAAAAGACAGTGAGCTGGCCATGAGCTGCAATATAAAAAGCTCATGAGCAAAAGAGGCATTTTGTTCATGAATGAGGGAAAGAAGAAGTTGTATTTCCATAGAGCACTACAGATAGAGGAAGATCTCACTAAATGTAAAGGAAATGAAGCATGCAAATGTCAACTTGCAGGTTACATGAAAGTGCCCCAAGAGAGAGGATGAAAGCCTTGGGATTATTTAGGTCACTTGAAACTTTCCTGGATAAGGCATCTAATCACACATAGTGAAGAGAAGCTTCTGCTCACCACCTGAGGAGCGATACCCAAAGGACCAACCCATATTCACTATGCAGGAGTAGTTTCCACCAGAACACAACTGGTGAAACATTCAGCTATCCCAGGGCATTGCCCAGTGGTTAGCAAAGTAGCCAAATGCAGGCAGAGCAATACTGAGGGCTCCTTGCAGGCTCCCGAAACAGTATTGGGAAGTTTGGCTCATCATCAGCCCCTGATGCGAGTTCCTTCCGTTGCCCAAGCAGACTGCTGATTAACTAGGAATTAAGCTGGCATGAGACAAGAGCTCATTGATGTCTCTATAAAGCTTCAGCTGATAGACAAAAATAACTTTCATGTTGTCTATTCTGCTTCATCTTCTGCAAATGTGCCTGGTTCTGCCAGACTGTCAACCAAGGTCCTCCCCATACTGTAGTTTTCTGCTTGACTGATGAGAAAGGAGATGTGCTGCTGGCTTGTGCTCCCTAACCCACACATCCACGTTCAGCCATGTGCAGGCTCACATTCACATGTGCCCCACACGCTCCCACTCATGACTCAGATACCTGCACATGTGTCCACATTTAGGAATCCCCAGGCTGCCTGCATATGGGCATCCACCAAGTGTTCAAGGATGCACAGGGGAACTTACATTGTCACATAGGCACACACTTTCTCACCTCACTCCCAGGCATAATTGTATCCCTACAAATACACATTGTATCCATATAAATGTGTGTGCATGTTTGACAATGCCTTCACTTGCAGAGATACATTCCCTCTTCTATTCATTCACCACCCAAGCATTCACATGCGCCACATCACAGATACCGTATGCAAAGCTCATACACATATGCTAAGACAAATTAATACTTACTCACATACAAGATATGCATGCAACATGCATATTTGAACATGTTTGCAGAGACTCCAAATGCACTGATAATCTACTGAAAGAAATACTTTTAAGTTATATTCATTTATGTGTGTGCAAAGCAACTTCACTGAGAAATTAATTGCTGACATTTCTATGAGGGGAAGAGGGGTTCTTTACTAAAGATTAAGCTATTTTTCTCTTTGCAGTTCATGGCTGGGTTAGAAACATTGAGCAGTCCTAAACTGCAGATATTTTTTACCACAATTAACATTGAAGATTCCTCACAAAGCAGTTTAAGAGAAAAAACATCTGCCCTATTCCCTGTGCCCACCACTGCTACTTGTACCACAGCAGTCCCGGGTCCCAGGAGAGGGATGAGGAGCCCACAGTGAGCCGTACAGAGTGGCCTTGCAGCCAGTATCTGAATTCTTTCCCGTGCAGCACGATAGATGATGACAGAGGTAGGGCCTGTTTTGCCGGGATGAGCAGCACCTGCTCGCACTCTCTCCCCTTTCCCACCCTGCACAGCTCTGTTTCTCCAGCTCCCTGGCAATGACGCCCGGCTCCCCTCGCTGCACTCAGCAGCGGGCACCGCTCCCGCAGCCTCCGCAGGCAGCGACGGCGCGGTCCGTGCAGGCGCTAAAGCGGCGGCCAGGCAGCTGAGACACGGGGAGCACACAATGGTCTCAGACACACACGTTTACCTCGTCAACACAATCACTGATATGAATTTGAAATCTCACCTGCACAGAAGAATGTCTTCCTCTTTCCAAAGGTGCTAGTTCATCACTGATCTTTCCAAAGGGAATTTTTCATACTTTTTTGAAGGTATATTTTCTTCACCAGTCAGTGATCTGCTAGTAATGGAAAAGCTACATGTATGAACTTACTTGTTTCGGAGCTATGTCTTTTCTTCTCTTTTCCCTGACTGCCCCCAAGAAGTATGAGGTGCTAAGTCCAAAGCTGCTAGCACTTATGCAGAAGACACTTTGGCAGATCTGTCTCCAAATCACTTCAGCAGTCATAAGCTACCTTCAAACTGCATAAAAATATTTTCAGAAGAGAAGCAGTAAGTTTAACGGAAAAGAAAATTATTATGAGGGAAAACTGTGCTGTATTTTTGTTGTTAAAATGAAGAAATTCCAGTTAACTTTGTTTCACATGACAAAGCAAGCACATGGGGGTTACTGTCCCAGACTAAGAGAACACCAAACCTAAGTTAAGGCTTGCAAATTTTCATATGGGTTCTTGGCCATAAGGGCTCATACAAGAGCAAACATGGTCATATCAGAAAAGTGTCTAGCAATGCATTCTAGGAGTACTCTCAAAAGCTTCAGGAAAAAAAAGTACAGCACTAAGATATCCTAACACAGATGTTAAGTAGGAGAAGAAGTAGTAAAAAGAAGTTTAAGGTCTCTATATGGAGTAATCAGAGACTACAAAGGTTTTGATCTGGAAAAGGTATCCAAACTGTAAAGGGAAGGAGAAGGGGAAAGGGAATGTTCTTAATGTCCCCATCAAATTTTGCCTGACCAAGAATTCTCCACTGATTCTAGGAAAGGGTTTTGAGTATTGATTTCACAGGCAACAGAAGAGGGACACATCTTAACTGCCAACATTTCACAAAATATTAAACTCTTACCTTGCAAGTGTTTATTGAGCTCTCATGGTGAAAAACACTGAGGAGTTTAGGCTTTTAGATAATCTTTCTAGTTCTTGGCTGCAGGCAGGATACAAACAGTATCAAGAACCTCAAGTAATCCCTTGATGGAGCCTCAACTCTCAAAAAAACTGCAAACCTCAAGAGGAAGCATAGAGGGCTGCAGCAGCTCTGTGGGATAAGCAAAGACATCTGTGAGGGAAGAACAAGGGCCAGCTGTGCACTCAGGGAGAGCAAGCCAGGGGCGGAGGGCAGCCCCAGCACAGACACACAGTGGTGGGGCAGGATTGCACAGTGCCTGAGCACAGCAGGCACAGCCAGGAGCTGCCAGCAGGCTCCATCGGCAGGGTCAGACAGGACTGGAAAAACGCGGCAACACGGGCCAAAAGACCACACAAACATCACAGCTGGCAGATGTACACCAGAGGTAAACTGTAACAGTGTAAGGGGGGCAGCCAGGAAACAAGCTACCGACAATGCAAGGCCAAAGTCTATCCAAAGGGTCAGGCAAACAGGTCCACCTACTGCATCAACAAAGCAAGGCCCAGGTCTGAGCTTAAATAGACCCCTGGGCCCCAGCCCACGGGCCAGAGGGTGTGGGTCATGTGGAGGCTACAGGTGAGGCTGGTCAGAGCATTAAAGTTCACCGGGACATTTGGCACCATTTCTCAGGAGAAGGTTCTTTGTCCCAGTGGGATGCAAGCAGCCTAACACCCAAGCCCTGCTCAGAACAGCTCTATAGCCTGGGCCACTTCACAGGCATCCTAAGGAAGAGCACCCAAGAACTGCCAGAGCGCTTCTCCCAAGAGGAGCTGCTTCTCTGTGTGATTTAGGAAACCTGGTGTGACCTCTCTAGACAAGAGAAGATCTAACCTGCTCTTGATTTTGTCCAAGCCTGAGGAGGCAACTTAAACATTTTGTTCAATAGTTCTTTACTACATTAGCAATAACCTGGTTAGTAGATCTGCTACACTTTTTCCTCTGTGTCTTCCATCTACTTTTGCCTTTGCTTCTCACTAATAATACAGAAATATTCTATCTGTTTTTCCTACTTATCTGATCTGTGATATCTTCAAGAAGCATTCCTGAAAAGCATCCCATAAGGTTCTCAGAGAGGTGCTTTGAAGAAAAATTCTTTCCTGAATGAAGATTTTAGAGCAAAGACTATTCTGTATCTTTGCATTCCAAGGTGACACCAGAGTATTAACTAGCTAAATAATGGCAATACTGTTAAAATAATCTAGCATACCTGCACCATTTTATTTTTAAGAGAAACTTGCATCTTGGTATTGTTCACCTTTAAAAAAAATAAATTAAGAAAATGAATAGTATAACTGAAAAATAATTTTTTAAAATTAAGTTGTTTTTATTTGTGTGTTTTGGTTTCAGATTATTCTTTAACTCTGGACCATATGAATTTATGTGATTACCAGCTGTAGACTTCTAAGAGAAAAATTATACTCAGAAATTACTAGTAATCTTGTTGTATGTTTTTAAAGAAGAAAAATGTTTTAATTCATAAAATACACAAGATTCCCATTGTCATCCCCAAACCCTGTATCAGTCATGAATAAGTTATAGCTTGAGATACAAATAAATTTACAAACTTTACATCCTTCTCATTTTATTGCTGAGGTTTGAGCTAGGCTTTTCCTTGCAACTATATCAGTTGAAAATACATCAAAGCTGAGAGCTGCATTTAATCACTTGGCTCCAGGAGACGGGACTGAGACAAATTGCTGTTAGGGTAATCTTGGGGACAGTCTTCCAAAAGCTGTCAGGGCAGCTTCTGAAGGTAGCTGGTAGATAAGGCTGTGAGGCAGCCCTGCAACAAATACAGAAACCCCCCCCCAGTATTCCACTGACACAAGACTTGGGCTGAGCCTGAGACAAAGTTCTTAAATGCTAGTAATCAAGGGAAATAACAGAATCCAATTCTTGTTCAAAATCCAGCTAAGGGGCACTCAGTTCATTGCTACTGCATGATTCCTTTTTCTGCTGGTTGATGATCATTTCTGCCTGCAAGTCTGATCAACTTTTATAGGCATCTAGAAGTTGGGAAGCTCGTGGGGCAGGGGTTGGGGGGACATTATTTCCGGCTTTATTTACGTCCAAAGGGATTTATTTCATTAGAAGTCTGTCTGAGTGCCTTTTCTGAACATGTACCTCTCCTAGATGCATCTCAGACTACTCAGCAAAACCAACAGCTAGGACTTGGGCACCTCCAGCCCAGCTGAGGTCAACAGAAACCAGAGAGCCAGTCGAGCTCCACTGACTGACACCAGCAGGACTTGCTCTAAAGCTTCTGCTCTGTGGAGCATCTCAATCAACCCACAGACAGAATTATGGAAAAAGAGGGAAAATAAGTGCCTGACTTTCCCTTCTTGTGTGCAGCCCTGAGAAGGCCTCCTGCTCACACCTGCAGCACAGCCAGCTTCCAGGCTGTCAGCAGAATGCGGCAGCAAAGGAGGGGGCAGGGGGCAGAGCTGGGCAGGCTATAGCCCCCATCCCCAATGAAGTGACCAGGGCTGGGCGGTCACCTCCCCGGCCCACCTCCAGCTCCGCCAGAGGCACACCCAAGGAGCACAGCACGGGGCAGGAGCTGGAGACACCCAAGGCATCACCCCCTCCCCGAAACGGGAAACTGAAATAAAAGGCAGAGGGAGCCTTGTGTGTGTTTTTATTATTATTATTTCTGATTAAAGAGGAATTCATTTCATCTTTGCCTCCTGCCAGGGGCTGAGGTGCCGCCATTGAGGTTAACGGTGCGGAAGAATACAAAAAAATTTCATTGAGGAGGATTATAAAAGTTACTAGCTGGAACATTAACAGAAGAGTAACTTGTAAAAAATGCAATATTACAATATTCACAAGGACGGTAGAGCGTGGTAAAGCTATAAAATTCAACATTAAAATCTTCTACAGCCTAGATAACCTAGTTAACAAACATTGTATTGGAACTACTTTTTTTCCGCGGTGCTGAGGTGCGCGGCCCGGGGGCGGCGGGCCCGGGGGCCGGGGCC